>JAHRHZ010000204.1:669987-737845 GCA_024137785.1 Ginglymostoma cirratum | reverse complement strand
CGGTGAGAGCGCGGGTAAGTGGATCTGAGTCCACGAAAAGATCAGCCATGATCTTATTGAATGGCGGAGCAGGCTCGAATGGCCGGACGGCCTACTCCTGCTCCTCGTTCTTATGTACTTAATGATAGATTCAAGTATTTTTCCCACTACTGAAGTTAAGGTAACTGGCCTATAGTAACCTGATTTTTGTCTACTTCGTTTTTTTAATCAGTGGTGTCACATTGGCTGTTTTCCAATCTGTGGGAACCACCCCAGAGTCCAGTGAATTTTGGTAATTAATTACAGTGCATTTGCTGTTTCCCCCATCACCTCTTTTAGTACCTGGGGATGCATTTCATCAGGGCCAGGAGACTTGTCTACCTTTCGTCCCATTAGCTTGCCCAGCACTGGCAGTGATAATGATAGTTTCTAGCTCCTCACCTGCTATAACCTTCTTGCCATTAGTTTTCGGCATGTTATTTGTGTCTACCACTGTGAAGACTGACATGAAATGAATGTTTAATGTCTCGGCTATTTCCTCATTCCCACTTATTAAATTGGCCTTCTTATCCTCTAAAGGACCAATGTTTACCTTCGCCATTCTTTTACGATTTACGTATTTATAGAAACTTTTGCTGCCTGTTTTTATACTCTGAGCTAGTTTACTCTCATGATGTATCTTACTTTTCTTTGTAACTTTTTTTGTGGCTGTCTATTGGCCTTTAAAGATTTCCCAGTCTACTAGTTTCCCACCACGCTTTGCTTTTAGTATGTGTTTTTTTTCAATCTGATACTTTCCTTTATTTCCTTAGACATCCATGGCTGGCTCTCTCTTTTCCTTCAGTTCCTCCTTATCACTGGAATATACTTCTGCTGAGCACTGTGAAAAATTGTTTTGAAAGTCCTCCACTGTTCCTCAATTGACCCACCATAAAGTTTTTGCTCCCATTCTACCTGAGCTAACTCCTCCCTCATTCCTTCATAGTCTCCTTTGTTTAAGCACAGGACATAGGTACTGGATTTAACTTTCTCATGCTCCATCTGTATTTTAAGTTCGACCATTCTGTGATCGCTCCTTCCGAGAGGATCCCTAACTGTGAGATCATTAATTATTCCTGTCTCATTACACAGGACTAGATCTAGGATAGCTTGCTCCCTCAGAGGTTCCATTACATAATGTTCAAGGAAATTATCACGGATGCATTCGATGAACCCCTCCTCAAGGCTGCCATGTCTGACCTGGTTTGACCAATCGATATGTAGATTAAAATCCCCCATGATAATTGCTGTACCATTTTTACATGCATTAGCTATTTCTATGTTTATTGCCCGCCCCACCACAATGTCATTATTTGGTGGCCTATAGACCACACCTATCAGTGACTTCTTCTCCCTGCTATTCCTAATTTCCACCCAATTGGATTCAATGTTTTGTTCAGTAGAACCTATATCATCTCTCACTACCGCCCTGATATCATCCTTAAAAATCAGAGCAGCACCACCTCCCTTACCTTCCTGTCTGTTCTTCCGAATAGTTTGATACCCCTGGATATTTAACTCCCAGTCATGACCATCCTGTAATCACGTCTCTGTAATGGCCACTAGATCATTCCCATTTGCCATGATTTGCACCGTCAACTCATCCACCTTGTTTCGAATGCCCCGAGCATTCAGATAAAGTGCCCTTATGCCAGTTTTTGCACCTTCTGTTTGGGTCCCATTTATATCCATTACTAACAGCCCTTGAATTCTCCTTCCCTTTAACTTTTTTCCTGATCTTCAATGGAGTTGAAGCTTCCTCGGTCACCTGCTAACCTGCTGCTTTGCCTTACATTAATTGTTATTCTCCCTCTATGCTCACTTCTCCCTCCCCGCCCCCCCCAACTTACTAGTTTAAAGTCCTATTAACCACCCTATTATTTTCGCCAGAACACTGGACCCGGCCCTGTTCAGGTGGAGTCCATCTCAGTGGTATAGATACCTCCTGTCCCAGAACTGATGCCAGTGCCCCATGAAAAGGAAACCCTCTTTCCCACACCACTCTTTTAGCCACGTGTTTACTTCCCTGATCCTCGCCTCCCTATGCCAATTTGCATGTGGCTCGGTCAGCAATCCAGAGATTATGACCCTTGAAGACCTGTTTTTTAATTTTGTTTCTAGATTTTCATAATCCCGAAACAGGTCTTTTTTTCCTAGTCCTGCCTATGTCGTTGGTACCTACGTGGACCACAACAACTGGATCCTCCCCCTCCCTCTCTAGTATCCTCTCAAGCCGGTCAGAGATGTCTCGAACCCTAGCACCGGGCAGGCAACACACCATGTGGGATTCTCTATCCTGCTCGCAAAGGATACTGTCTATCCCCCTGATGATGGAATCCCCTACAACTACAATCTGTCTGTTTGCTCCCCCCTCTTGAATGGCCTCCTGGACCATGGTGCCATGGTCAGTTGACTCGTCCTTCCTGCAGCCCTGTTTCTCATCCACGGAGGGTGCAAGTGCCTCATACCTGTGGGACAACGTCAAGGGCTGCGGCTCCTGTGTTCCTGTCTGCAGGGTCCCTCTACCAGCCTCAGTCGCAGTCACACACTGCTGTATTTGAAGATCCAAATACATCACATTCACTGGTTCTCCCTCATCTGTTCTTCTAATTAAATCCTCAAAAAACTCCAGTAGATTTGTTAAGCACACTTTACCTTTCATAAACCATGCTGGCTTTGTTCAATGCTGTTAATGCTTTCCAAGTGATCTCTTATCGCATTTTACATAAGACTCTAGCATTTTCCTCTCTTCAGATGTTAGGCTAACAGGATTGTAATGCTCTATTTCTTTTACTCTCCCTTGATTTTTAAGTTGTGGGCTGATATTCACCACCCTACAATCTGAAGGAACTGTCGCAGAATCTGTATAATTTTGGAATATGACCACCAATGCATCCAATATTCCCAGGGACACTTCCTGTAGTATTCTGAGGCCCTGGTGATTTGTCAGCCTTTACCTAATTAATTTCCCCAGTACCATTTTCTCACTAAAACTGATTTCCCATAATTTCACCATCTCACTAGAACCTTGGTTATCTAACATTTCCCTCAACTTTGCATCTACATATTCCTGACAATACATCTTGATGTATTCAATGCATACCTGAATGATCCATCTCCATTTTGATTGATCACAAACCAGGGTCTCCCACAAGTCACTTCGGGTGATTTTATCTCTTCATGGATGCTTTGAGGACATCCTCAATGGCTTTCCTGGGGATTCTCCTGCTTGTGACCCAGTTCCAAGATGAGAGGTTGCTCTGGGAGTCTGGTATTAAGCACTCGAGCAACATGTCATTGAGGCTGGAAAGAATATGCAGCATGTCAGCGTCAGTGTGAAGCAGACTGGTAGAGTGCACCTGTATGAGTAGAGCAGAGACAGTGAGAGATAAAAACCAATTGTAGAAAGCCACTTCAACTTCTTTTTATCTGGCAGAGCTGAGGTGTGACCAATTGCTTTAGCATTTTTTGCAGCTGTCGAGTATAGTTAAGAAATTCTCTTTTAAAATACTTAACATTCAAATTAATTAAAATAGAATAGGTATGGCTTGGCAGATGATGTTTTGCAGCTGTGGAATGTTGGAGTTGGTGGACATTGGTGTGATCCACAGTGACTACATGTGCAACAAGTGTTGACCGTTCGAAGAACTTTGGCTTAGAGTTTATGAGCTGGAGTCTGAGCTGCATGACTCGGCAGGACAGGTGAGAGTTACCTGGACACTGTGGTCTTTAAGAAGGCAGTCACACTCCTTAGATTAGTTCATCAAATGTAAATGTGGTCCGTATTCAGAGACAGGAGAGTGTCAGTGCACACGAGGCAGTTATTGGGATCTAGAATTTAGTTGCAGAAGAGCCTCAGCCAGCGTCCTTATCCAAAAGGTGTGAGTTTTGTGCTCCCAGTGTGGACAAGGGCACAGACTGCAAGGAGGATGAGTGAACTGACCCGAGGACCGTGGCATATTTTGATCAGGTTGAAAGGAATCTGTGCTGCTGGTTTTTATCTTCCATCACCGAATGATGTGCAATTCGGGAATCCACATTATAGGAGAGATGTGAAAGTACTGGAGAAGGCACAGGGGAGATTTACCAGGATGTTGCTTGCACTGGAGCGTTTTAGTTATGAAGAGAGACTTGACAGACTGGGGTTGTCTTCCTTGGAGCAGAGGAGACTGAGGGGACACATGGTTGAGATACATAAAATTATGAGGGACACAGACAGGGCAGACAGGAAGGAACTTTATCCTTTGATGGAGGGATCAATGATCAGAGGGCAATGATTTAAGGTAATCGGCAGAAGGTTTAGACGGGATGTGAGGAAAAACTTTTGCATGCAGAGAGTGATGGGAATTTGGAAGTCACTACCTGTAAGGGTAGTGGAGGCATAAACTTTCATGACATTTAAGAAATATTTTGATGTGCACTTGCAGGCTGGCAAATGGGATTAGAGTAGTCAGGTGTTTTCTTTTTGACTGGTTCCAATGTGATGGGTTGTTGGGCCTTTTTCTATGCTGTAAATCTTTATGACTCTAGAACTCTGTGCTACGAAGCATCATTCAATTGCAGAGAGAAAAGAGAAATGAAGCAATGATAGCAGATAGCATAGCTTGGATAATAGATGCTGTTCTCCGGAGCAAAGACAGTCTCTGGCTGGCTGTTTGTTTATTTGGTGCCGAAGTTCAGGACATCTTTTCTGGGTTGAGAGGATCTTGGAGTGGAAGGGGAAGGATGCTATTCTCGTGGTCCATACAGATATCAGCAACAGAACCGGGACTACGAAAAAGGCTCTGCTCTTGGAGTGTGTGGCTCAGAGCTAAATTAAACAGTACCACAAAGATAATAATGTTCAGATTACGTTCTGAGTCACCAGAAAATTGGTGTGGCTAAATAAGATTAGGGAGGTAAATGTGTGGCTCACCTACGGGTGTCCTAATCTATGTCAGATTCCTGCTCATTGACTGCAGCTCCGCCTTCAACAACATTATCCCCTCCAGACTGATCTCAAAACTCAGCTCTGCCCTTTACAACTGGATCCTCAGCTTTCTGACCCATAGGCCGCAATCAGTGAGGATAGGTAATTGCATCTCCTCCACAATAACACTCAACACTGAAGCCCTCGCAGGATGTACCCCCAGCCCTCTACTGTACTCCCTCTACACCTACAACTGTGTTGCCAAATTCTGAATGAACGCCATCTACAAATTCGCTGATGACACCACCGTAGTAGGACGGATATGTAACAACACCAAGTCAAAATACAGAAGGGAGATAGAGGGCTCGGCGACATGGTGTAATGAGGACAACCTCTCTCAACATTGGCAAAATTGAAGAACTGATCATTCAACGGAAAGGAGGAGAACATACCCCCATCTACATCGAAGGAACTGAGGTTGAGAGGGTGGAGACCGTCAAGTTTCCTTGGAGTGACAATAACCGACATGTCCTGGACTTCCTACATAGATGCGACGGTCAAGAAGGCACAATGCCTCTTCTTCCTCAGATGGCTCAGAAAATTTGGCACATCCATTAGGACCCTCACCGACTTCTACAGATGCACAATTGAAAGCATACTGTCCAGGTGTATAATGGTCTGGTATGGCAACTGCTCTGCCCAAGACCGTAAGAAGCTACAGAAGGTGGTGTGCCCAGCCCAGACCATCACACAAGCCAACCTTCCATCTATGGACTCTATTTATATGGCTTACTGTCGCAGAAAGGTTGCCAACATCATCAAAGACCCATCACAGAAGACAGTGAACACAGGCACCAGCAGGTTCAGGATCTGCTTCTTCTCAGCCATTCTTAGACTCCCTAGCCTCAAATAATGCTGATCTTGCTAATGTTGATCTCACCTAGCGCATACCCTGTGCAATGTAACCTGTATGCCTCTGTCTAAGACTTTTTGATCTGTACATCCTTGCTTACTATGACCTGCCTGGACTGCTCGTAAACAAAGCTTTTCACTGTACTTCGGTACACGTGACAGAAATCAATCAATCACATATTGGTCTGGGAGAAATAGGTTTCAAAAGATGGGACACAAGAGAGCAGAGTCACAGGGTAATGAAGAAGCAAACGATTATCAAAGTGTGACTGGAACGAGCAGAAAATATAAGAGTGCAACAGAAATTAGAACCAGAAAAGTAATAATGATAAAAAATTAAAAGGTTAAATCTCTTTATTTGAATGCATACAGCATTTATAAAAAGATAGATGAGTTGACAGCACAAATAGAAATAAATGATGAAGAGGCATCTGGTTTGGAAACATTAGCTTGCTGTCTCTCCATGGATGCTGCCTGACCCACTGTGATCTCCAGCATTTTTGTTTTCCGTACGGATTCCAGCATCTGTAGTAATTTGCTCCTTGAAATAAGTGAACATGACTTGATATTACTGAGGTTGCAGGATGACCAGTACTGAAAACTTAATTTTCCACGCTGTGGAAAAATAGACAAAGTGGAAAAGGGTGAGGTAACTTTGTTAATAAAGGAAAGTAACACTGCAGTGGTTAGTAAAAGGTAAGTCCACCATTGCCCTACCAGACTATAGGGCAATTCTCTCATTAGACAAGAGATGACCGATGGTGTTTTAACCTGAGGGTCACCATGCCTCAAGCAAGGAGAGAGATTGAGAAGGAGAATTCCTCAAAGTAAACTCAGCTGGTGCAGGAATTGAACCTGTGCTATTGGCAGTACTCCGCATCACAAACCAGCCAGCAAGCCAACTGACCTGACCAAACACCAGTGGTTGGTAGTGATATATGTGCAATAGATCATGATGTGCATTCAGTTTGGGTGAAAATAAAGTATAGCAGAGTAAAGAAGTCATGGATGGAAGTTGTCTGTAGGCCCCTGATAAGTTGCTTCACTGCAGGACAAAGTACAAATTAGGAAATAATTGAGGCATGTAAGAAGGGCACTATGATTGTCATCAGTGATTTTAATCTGTATATATAGAAATCAGATGGGCAAGGGTAACAAATAAGAACAATCTGTAGGGTGCACCAGAGATTGTTTATTAGAGCAGTACATTGCAGAACCTACCCAAGAACAGGCTATTTAGATCTTGTAACGTGTAATGAGGTGGAATTATAAGAGAACTTCTAGTTAAGGATCCACTGGAGGATCAGTATCATTTAGTGAGAAAGCAACTTGAGTCTCAAACTGGTATCCTCATCTTAGTTAAGAAGAATTACAGATGTATGAAGAAAGAGTTGTTTAAAGCAAGTTGCGACAGTACACCAAGGGGAAGGTCAGTAGATAAACAGTGGCAGACATTTAAGCAGATATCTCCTACCACTCAGCAAAATTTATTCTAGTCAAAATGACAGTCCTGCTGAGAAGGATGAACCACCTGTGGCTAACAAAGACAGTCAAGGAGAGTATCCAATCGAAAACTAAGGCATACAAAGCAGTGAAAAAAACTGTAGGCCAAAAGATTGAGAATTTTTAGGAACCAGAAGTAAACAACTAAAAAGCTAGTAAAATGGGAGGAAATGCATTATGAAAATAAATTGGCAAAACGAACAGAAATAACTTGGGGGAGATTGCGGCATCGTGGTAATATAGTAATCCAGCACTTCAGGCATATCTGAGACAACAAGGTTTAGAGCTGGATGTACACAGCAGGCCAAGCAGCATCAGAGGAGCAGGAAGGCTGACGTTTCGGGCCTAGACCCTTCTTCAGAAATGCAGCAAGGCTGACGTTTGAAACGTCAGATTTCCTGCTCAGCCTGCTGTGTTCATCCAGCTCTACACCTTGTTATCTCAGATTCTCCAGCATCTGCAGTTTCTACCACCTCAGGCATACCTCATGGGTTTAAATCCCACCACGGTAAATGATGAAATTTGAATTTTTAAAAGGGTGGAATTAAGAGCTAGCTAATGGCAACTGTGGAACCATTGTTAATTGTCATAAAAACCCATCTGGTTCACTAAGATCCTTTAGGAAAGAAAACTGCCATCCTAACTGGACTTGGCTGCCACGTGACTCCAAACCCACAGCAATGTGGTTGACCCTTAACTGCCCTCTGAAATAGCCCTAGCAAGCCATTTAGGTTAATGGTGGTTCAGCCAGCAATACCCACTTCCTACAGGTGTGTAAAAAGAGAGTAGGTCAAGAGAGTGTGTGACCCTTGCAGGATGCAACTGGGGAATTGATTACAGGAAAATAGCAGATAATTTAAACCATTACTTTGCATTGATCTTCATGGTTGAGGACACGATAAACATCCTAGAGTACGTATTTGATAAACTAACAGACTAAAGGCAGACGGGTCACCTTTGGGAAAATGCTAGAGTCTGTTATTAAGGAAGAAACAACAGGGCATTTAGAAAAGCTTAACACAATCATATAGAATCAACACAGTTTTATGAACAGGAAATCATGTTTGACAGATTTTCTAGAGCTCTTTGAGGATATAATGAGCAGAGTTGATAAAGGGGAACTGATAGATGTATTTACATTTCCATACAGACTATGAGGAGGTGGCATGACAAAGGAGACAAGGCCTGGGGCTGATCAACCATGATCTTAGGGGATAGTGAAGCAGAGTTGAGGGGCTGAATAGCCTATGCCTCCTCCTATTTCTTATATTCTTATGTTCTACCCAGCAGAGTTGATTTTGAATGATTAGTGCCTGAATGTTGGGCAAGTTGGTTTGGGAGAGGATGCTGCTGTTTGAACTGTCTTTCTTTACATTGGCTCTGCTGGATTGTGCAAAGTGCCAGCAGATGGTGCTTGTCTGGTGCTTCTAGGTACCTGCTATCAATTGTCAAAATCTCTGAAACATCTGAATACAGGATCACTGCTGTACTGGACCTCAGATCTGGTCCTCAAGCATCAGCAGAAGTCTGATCCAGCACATTGGAGGTGATGAATATTGACTAGGTCTGCCTTCATCAAGAGGCTCCTGTTTATAGAAAATGGTCCACATTTTCCAGGATCTCTCTGTTGCTTGATGAGGAAGGTGTTGTGCTGTGGGAGTTAGTTGATAGACGACTCTGTTTTACTGGGTGTTTAGTAAAAGGACTATTTTCGTATGTGCTTTGGAGAAGACGTTGACCAGGACCTGGAGTTCAGCTTCTGATTTGGCAAGCACAGAGTCATCATCTGTATGCTGGAGCTCAGTGACTGAGGTTAGAATTGTTTTGGTTTTGGAATGAATTTGGTTAAACCTGGTTACACTTGTTTATTCTGTAAATCTGTAGGGAATTTTACAACATACTGTCACTAGTCCTGCATTCTGTACGGAGTGTAAAGGCCTGTTTGATAGCAGTGAAACAGGATGCACTACTCATCAGCCTGATCAAGAAGCAGCACTTGTCGTAACAAGATGGTGTAGTTTATTGGATTATAGCAATTTGTAAAAGTTACATTGGCTAGTTAGACATACTAAGATTGTCAAGAACCAGGGATGATACATTTGATACCATCAAATCTAGAGCTGGACCCATTGATTCTGTATCTTGGACTGAATGACACCATCAGATTGGTCGGAGCATAGTTCAGTCCAACATTAACCTTTCAGAACCTTATACAACAGTGCACTTGTTGTTACTGTGTTTCCTGCATAATTCCCCTTGCTGTGTTCACCGCTGCTTTGCCACTGCCCTAGTTACAATTCTTGTTTTAGTGACAACATAGCGTTTGGAGAGCTGAAATATGTTGCATTCTGTCATTAAATGTTATAAGTGCAGATGTGAACTACACTTTTTTTTTAGAAAAGAGTGGAGGATATTGGAAGATTAGTTGTTTCAATGTTTTATTTAGGAATGCAGTTTTTCAGAATGAAAAGCTGTGACTTTTTCTCCTTCAAGCTGTGATTGCAAAGATTTTGCTGAAATGCAGGACATCACAGACACTGCAACTGCATATGCAGTAAGTGCATCTGCAGTTATGTTGATAGCAAATATAGCCTTTTATAACAGTGTCCTAGCTCATTTAAAGGTGTTTTCTTTCAAACAAAAGTTCCAGATGTTAAATCAGTCGATGGAATTAAAGATTTTAATAATGCATATTTTATATTTTATAGGGGAGGCGATGGCCTCATGGTGTTATTGCTGGAGTGTTAATCCAGGGACCCAGATAACGTTCTGGGAACCCAGGTTTGAATCTCACCATAGCAGATGGTGGAATTTGAATTCGATAAACACCTGGAATTAAAAATTTGATGATGACTGTGAATCCATTGTCGATTGTTGGAAAAACCCATCTGGTTCATTAATGTCCTTTAGGGAAGGAAACTGCCATCCTTACCTGGTCTAGTCTACATGTGACTCCAGACTCTCAGCAATGTGGTTGACTCTTAACTGTCCTCTGGGCAATAAATGCTGCCTGGCCAGCGATACCCTCATCCTTTGAAGGAATAAAGGATAACTTCATGACCCCAGATATCTTGTCATGAGGGGGACCTCATTGGAGTTTACTTTCCTTACTCATTCCTTGCCAATCACACCTTACAGAGATTCAAGTTCTTCCTGACTCTGGTGTTGAAATCTCCAAAGAGCCATAGTTTGTCACCTTCTGGGACCTGGACAAGAGATTGCTCAAGGTTGATATAGAGTCCCTCCTTTTTCATCTGTTGCCTCAAATGGAGGAACAACAGTGCGGATCACAGTGACTTCTACTGATATATCACATACGTCTTCCTCCTCAGTGGAGGATACATCTTGTCCTCCATCTCCCCTTCATTCAGCAAGATTGTGTGGGACACAGCAGACCACAATAATCCTGCACACTGATTCTGGTGAGCACCTAAGGAGACTGCCTGAGTGGTCCATGCAATTAACTTTATTTTTAGCAGTTTTGTTTCCTGCTGTAGTGTTCCTGTTGCAGCAAGGGCACTACACTACCTCCCCTCAATGCACTTTGTATGTTTTGCACAGGTTTCATCAGCTAGGTCCTCTGTGGATATCCCTGTAACTAGACCAGCAGTTATTAAGGTGAAACAAACACTTGTGGCATCTGCAATTTGTTCAGGTTGTTGCTATTGTGAGAGCTCACTGAGTAGCACAGCTTTCTCATGTGCAGTTAAAGGCTTCTTGCACTTGTTGAAATTCTGGAAAGGGCTACTGGCAAAGGAGTTTGATGCTGCTGTTACTTTTAATACTATCAGCATCAGATTGCCTCCCAGTTCTAGCAGACACATGTTGACATGGAGCAGCTGGTATATACGAGCTACCACACCCTATGACCAACACTGCCTGTCAGACCTCTCCAGATTGCTGCACAGCATGTAATATGTACAATTACACACCTATGCTCTCTATCACCCTGGCCCTGGTTGCCAGCATCCTGCACTGCCTGATCCTCTGCTCCCACTCCTTGTGATATTCTGGCAAATTTTCTGCATGGCAATAAATGCTGCCTGGCCAGCAATGCCCTCATGCTGTGAATGAATAAAAAAAAACTTGCCCTCTAGCCACTCACCATGATTAATCTCATCCTGGAGGATCAGTGCTGAGACCATCACTTCTGGATGCAGCCACATGCATGGAAATTGAAGCAACAACCCTAGGAATGGAAGCCTACACTGTGTATATACTATTAGATATTATATTTAACATTACTTAGATCTGAACTGTGGCTCCCCCTTATACTTGCTAGAAAAAAAGCATGGGGTCTGTTTGCAGTCTTTTTGCTGCTGGCTTATAACAGATCCCTTGTCTTGGATCTGGAGAACATCAGGGCTCAAACAAGAGCCTATTATGCTGCTCTGTTCTCTCTGGATCCATTTAGTGAGAATGCTTGCAGAGTCCTAGAAAAGGACCTGGCCCTGGGAAGATGCCAGATTACTACATGCCCCCATGAACATGGAGAAGCTTACTAGACCTTGACCAGCTCTCAAGGGGCAAATCCTGGGACTGAACAGCCTGATTGCAGAGTTCCACAAAATGTTCTGGGATGTTGTGGGACATGAATGTGTGTGGGCTCTGGAGGAATGTTGTATAACGGAGGAGATGCCTGCCTTGTGGCTGTGGAGCTGGAGGTGACAGGCAAAACTCACCCAAGATGCTGACAGGCCTACTGCAAGAGCATTCCTACAGGGGTTGAGTGTTGGTCATAAATCAACTGATTGGTGCCATGTTGTGGTACCAGTTGGTTACTTTGATTCCTTCCCTGGAGATTGTTCCAAATATTCAGAAGATGCTAAGGTACTGGGTCTCTGGCTCAGGGAGGGATGTCATGTGCTAGTATGCTTCCATACCCAGATAGTGACTTTCTGTCTTCAGACTCTGCAGTGACAACTTTGCTGTCTTGCAGGAGCTCAATGTGTGCCTTGAGGACAAAATTCTTCCATCTGGCACATGGCCTCAATCACGACATGCAATTCCCATTTGTGGATCACTTTGGTCTATATACCACGACCTGACCAAGGTTTAGGACGTGGTCATCTCCCACTATAGGTATAGGTCTCCCCCATCAGGAGTAGAGTTTTCAGTAGTTGGCAGAGGAGAGGGCTGCTCTGCTGAGGTAACTAGACTTGAGAATGTGCTGAATGGTGGCGCGAAAGCTGGGTGGCTTGGCGGATGCGCGTTGTTAATATCCAGTTCACATCCAAAGCCATTCGGAGCTTCAGTGGGGGTGGTGCAAAAACAGAAAGCGCTGGAGAAACTCAGCTGGTCTGGCAGCATCTGTAGAGAGAAAAACAGAATTAAAGCTTCGAGTCCAGAGACAAAGTTCTGATGACACTTTTGTTTGTACAGGTTGAACCACTTAGTACATCACTTCGTGCAGAACTGTCATTGAAATTCCAAACCCATGCCTACAATAGTCTACCAGCAATACAGGATCCTTACCTACATTAATGGAGGAAGTGTATGGAGGAGGAGGTTCTATCTTGCCTTTCACAAAATACTGGTTAGCCCAGAGTAAATGAAGAGAACCACTAAATAAAAAGATACATGGCAGAAGAGTAAAAGGAGAATTAGGGCCTGTTAAGGATTGAAAAGTGGATCTACACCTGGAGGCAGGAGCCATGGCTCAGGTGTTAAATAAAAAGGTTGCATCTGTCTTTAGAGAGAGTGCTGCTACCTAGGGCACGCTGACAAAGGAGGGAACTCTGTTCCAAGAGCAGCTCAAAACTGACAAGACAGAAGTGTTGAATATACTGTGGTACTTAAAGTTGACAAGGCACTGGGACTGGATGAGAAGTATCCAAGGATTTTGAAGGTAGTGACAGTGGAAATTGCAGGAGCACTGGCCTCAAACTTTCCTAGACTCAGTGGAGGTGCCAGAAGATTTGAAAATTGCAAACAGTATAGCCTTGTTCAAGAAAGGTTGTAAGGATCATTCTAGCAATTCCAGACCAGTCAGTTTAATTTGAATAATCAGAAAACTTCTGGAATCAGTTATTTGGGATAGAATTTGTAGTCACATGGGAAAAAAATCAGGTTGATTAGGAAGAATCAGCATAGATTTCTAAAGGGGGAATCGTATTTAAACTAACTGGGTGGAGTTTTTGAAGAGGGAACAGGAAAGGTTGATGAAGTTAACTCTACTGATGAGGTGTACATGGATTTTCAGGAGGTGTCTGATACAGTACCATACAACAGACATGTGAGAAAAGTCATAGGTTACAGTATAAAATGGTTAGTAACAACATAATACAAAATTGGCTGAGTGGTAGGAAACAATAAGAATCAATGGATAGTTTTTGGACTGGAGGAAGTTTCCCAGGGGTCCATATTGAGATCTTTGGTTTTCCTAATATATATATTAATGACATACATCTTGGTGTGCAGGGCATAATTTCAAAATTTGCAGATAACACAGAACTTGGAAGAATTGTAACTGTGAGGACAGAACTCCAGAATGACACAGACAAATTGGTGGAGTTGGCAGATAGGTGGCACATGAGTTCCCATGTAGGCAAGTGTGAGATGATGCATTTTGGTAGGAAGAACATTGAAAGACCATATAATAGTGGGTACAATTCTAAAGCGGGTGCATGGGCAGAGGGACTTGGGTGTATATGTGCACAGATTATTAAAAGTGTCAGGACAGGTGGAGAGAGGAGCAAGTAAAGCTGGCGGTATTCTTGGTTTTATTGGTAGGGGCCTACAGTAGAATTACAATTAGATTTATTGTCAGGTGTACTCAAGTACTAAGTACAGGAGTACAGTGAAATGTGTACAATGTTGCCACACAAAGCCATTTTAGGTACAAAACACCAAGATACAAATCTTAGGTACTAAAGTAGATGAGGTACAAAAATAGAAAAATTAAGAGAAAAGCTAAAAGTTCTACATTACAGTTCTTCATAATATAAATTAGGAAGATAGAGAAATAAAGTTTGAAGATAAATGTTACCGTCCCTGTATAGCCTGTAGCATCTCCATGCTATGGGTTTTCCACACATGGTCTCACTCTCCCTGCAATGCTCAAGATCCGTGACACGCTGATCGCACTGGGCCACAGTCCGCCAGCCAAGCCCTCTGGGTTCCCAGCAAGGACGTTATGTTGAACTTGTTCAAGAGGCTTGTGAGACCTCAGCTGGAGCATAGTGTACAGCTCTAGGTGCTACTGTATCGGAAGATGTGAATGCATTGGAGAGAGTGCAGAAGTGATTTACAAGAGTGGCTCCAGGGATAAGGAACTTCAGTAATGAGGATAGGTTTAAGAAGTTGGGACTGCTATTGGAGAGAAGGTGGCTAAGACAAGATCTGATAGAGGGTTTCAATATCACAAGTGGGCTGGATAGGAAGAAAAGGAACAAGAGGGCATAAATTTAAAGCTTTTCCTCTCACTGAGTAGAGATGTAATGAAATGCACATTCCAGAAGTCTAGTGGAGGCAGGTTCAATTGTGGCACTGAAGAGGGCATTGAATGGTTATTTGAAGAAAAATAATTTGTAAAGTTATGGCGGAGAAAAAGGAGGATATTAATAAAAGCTAATGATGCTCTTTTAACAAATCGATGCAGGCATGATGGGTCAAATGGCCTCCTTTTGCACTGTAACACTTCTGTGATTCTGTGAAACTTCTTTTATTCTGACAGAAGGCTTTTTTTGTTTTAGTTGCAGTATCTGTACAAAGAAACAGATTAAAGCATTCATCGTTCCAGCCTCCCAATTCAGACTCCTCAAGGTAAGCCACACCCATAAGTTGGAACTCTGTTCTGTCTTCAACAATACTTAATCATACAATACCAAAGAGGCCATTGGGCCCATCAAGTCTATACTGCTGAAGTGGCACTAAATCCAGGCGAGTCCCATCTTCCACCACTAGGCCCGTAGCCTTAAATGTTATGGCATTTAAAGTGCTCATCTAAGTACTTCCTAAGAGTTGTGAGGTTACCACTCACAACTACCTTCCCAGGCAGTGCAGTCCAGACACCCACCGCTCTCTGGGTGAAAAAGATTCCCCACAAACCCTTTCTAAATCTCCGGTCTTTCACTATAAAATTATGCCCCCTTGTTATTGATCCTTCAACTGAGGGGGACAGCTTTCTATTCACCCTAGAATTTTTTTTACACCCACTTTCACAGTGAGGTTAGTTGTACTACCACCACCATTTCCCAGGTGAACTCAACTAATTCAAGAAAGACGAGGGTGTGAATGTGGGACCTTATGATCAATATAATTTAGCTTCTCCTTACCATAACAGTTCTATAGGACTTTGGTTCGACTAATTTGGAATACTGCGTACAGTTCTGGTTGCCACATTACCAAAAGGATGTGGATGCTTTGGAGAGGGTGCAGAGGAGGTTCACCAGGATGTTGCCTGGTATGGGGGGCGCTGGCTATGAAGAGAGGTTGAGTAGATTAGGATTATTTACATTAGAAAGACAGAGGTTGAGGGGACTTGAATGTGGTCTACAAAATCATGAGAGGTATAGACAGGGTGGATAGCAAGAAGCTTTTTCCCTGAGTGGGGGACTCAGTTACTAGGGGTCACGATTTCAAGGTGAGAGGGAAAAAGTTTACGGGAGATATGCGTGAAAAGGTCTTTACGCAGAGGGTGGTGGGTGCCTGGAACGCGTTGCCAGCAGAGCTGGTGGAGGCGGGCACGATAGCGTCATTTAAGATGTATCTAGACAGATACATGAATGGGCAGGGAGCAGAGGGATACAGATCCTTGGAAAGTAGGCGACAGGTTTAGATAGAGGATCTGGATCGGCACAGGCTTGGAGGGCCGAAGGGCCTGTTCCTGTGCTGTAACTTTCTTTGTTCTCTTTGTTCAAACAAGGTAACCAGGAGACATCTGAACATTTTGAAACAGAAATGTGATAATTTACATAACAAAACTATTGGCATATGCTGGTCTCAGTAAGAGACACAGAAAATTATTCAAATAAAAGCAAAATACTGAGAATAATGGAAGAAGAGTCAGACTAGACTTGAAAAGTTAACTCTGTCACTCTCTCCACAGATGCTGCCAGACATGCTGAGTTTCTCCAGAAGTCTCTGTTACTGAACATTATTCCATGTTTCTGTGATGTAAGGAAGTGCAAATTGCTTTCTTATGCTTCTAACAGAGTATGCCAAACAGCTAACTTATTACATTCAAATTGCCTTAAGTTTCAAATCAAAAGTTAACCATAAGTGAAACATATTAATGTTTAAAAACCGAAAGAACTGCGGATGCTATAAATCAGGAACAAAAACAAAGTATTTGGAGAAGCTCAGCAGGTCCGGCAGCATCTGTGAACGGAAAAACAGAGTTAACGTTAAGGTCCGGTGACCTTTCCTCAGAACTCAGAAACGTTAACTCTGTTTTTTCCTTCACAGATGCTGCCAGACCTGCTGAGCTTTTCCAGCAACTTTGTTTTTGTTCCTGATATTAATATTTAATTGCTTATCGCCAGATCTACTACTTAGTTGGACTGATCTTTCTTTTGTAGGGAGCTGATAACTTAACTGTTTATACATTCAACACAAAGGTAGCAAAACATACCTTCTGCAAAACATGTGGCGTGCAAAGTTTCTACACCCCTCGTTCCAACCCTGATGGATATGGTAGGCAAATTACATCATTACATCATTACAGACGTGCATGTCAATTCAGCAAGACTGTAAAATCTTATGAACAAAATGTTATTAGATACTTTTGAAACTCTGATTAAAGTCTGTGTATGGATTAGCATTTTCCATTCAGGAATTTCTGTAGGTCCAGGAGGATCATACAAGTGACAATACAGAAACAGATCATTCAGCTCCAACACTGTGTGCCAGTGTTTACCTTCCATATAAACAAATAGTCTTATAATACTTACTCATGATGTATCTATTTTCCTTCATCCAACTCTTCAATCTAAATCTTAATGTTGACTAATGTTGAATTCAGCTTCACAACTCTGTGCAAAGATCCATCTCCTGTCCTTTGTCAAGAGAGAAAGACTGGTGAAGACAAATGTAGATCCCTTACAGTTCGAATCAAGTGAATTCATAATGGACAATAAAGGAATGGCAGACCAGTTGGAAAAAAATACTTGGGCTATGTCTTCACGAAAGAGGACACAAATAACCTACCAGAAATGCGAAGGGACAGAGGGTCAAGCATGAAGGAGGAACGGAAGGAAATACTTGTTAGTCAGGACATGGCATTGAGAAAATTGTTGGGATTAAAACCCAATTAATCCCCAAGGCCTGGTACTGTGCATCCCTGAGTACTTAAGGAAGTGGCTCTAGAAATAGTAAATGCATTGGTGATCATTTTTCAGCATTCTACAGACTGTGGAAGAGTTCCAGTGTACTGGAGGGTAGTTAACGTATCTCTACCGTTTAAAAGAGGAAAGAAAATGGGGAATTATAGGCTGGTTATTCTGACATTTATGGTGGGGAAAATGCTGGAATCAATTATTAAGGATGCAATAACTGATCATTTGGAAAGCAGTAACAGATCGATCCAATTCAGCATGGATTCACTAAAAGGAAATTATGCTTGACAATTCTTCCGGAGCTTTTTTGAGGATGTGACCAGTAGAGTGGACAAGGGTGAATCAGTGGATGTTGTGTATCTGGATTTTCAACAGGCTTTTGACAAGGTCCCACCAACAGATTAGTAAGCAAAATTAAAGCTCATGGTATCGGAGGTAATGTATCGATGTGGATAAAGAACTGGCTGGGAGACAGGAAGCAGAGAGGTGGAGTCCTTTTCAGAATGGCAAGCCCTGATGAGTGGGGTGCTGCAGGGGTTAGTGCTGGGACCCCAGCTGTTCACAATATACATTAATGATTTGGATGAAGGAATTGAATGCACAATCTTCAAATTTGCAGATGACACTAAGCCGGGTGGCAGTATGTGCTGTGAGGAGAATGCTAAGAGGCTGCAGGGTGACTTGGAGACTGGCTGAGTAGGCAAATATTTGGCAAATGCAGTATAATGTGAATAAATGTGAGGTTGTCCACTTTGGTCACAAAAACAGAAAGGCAGATTATTATCTGAAAGGTGGCAGTTTAGGAAAAGGCGAGGTGCAATGAGACCTGGGTTTTGTGGTGGAACAGTTGCTGAAGGTTGGCTTGCATGTGCAGCAGATGGTGAGGAAAGCTAATGGCATGCTGGCCTTCATAGTGAGACCATTTGAGTCTAGGAGTAGGGATGTCTTGCTGCAGTTATACAGGGCCTTGGTGAGGCCACACCTTGATTGTTGTGCGCAGTTTTGGTCTCCTAGTCTGAGAAAGGACATTCTTGCAAAGGTTCACCAGACTGATTCCCGGATGCTAGGACTGACATATGAAAAGACTGGGTTGACTGGGTTTGTACTCACTGGAATTTAGAAGAATGATGGGGGGATCTCGTAGAAACATATACATCGTGATGGGACTGAACAGGCTAGATGCAGGAAGAATGTTTCTGATGTTGGGGAAGTCCAGAAGTAGGGATCATAGTCTAAAAATAAGGGGTAAGCCATTCAGGACTGAGATGAAGGAAGAATTTCTTCACTGAGAGTCATGAACCTGTGGAAGTCTCTACCACAAAAAGTTGTTGGGGCCTGTTCGTTAGATATATTCAAGAGGGGGCTGGATGTGACCCTTGTGGCTAAAGGTATCAACAGTCAGGGAGAGAAAGCAGGAGTGGGATACTGAAATTGCATAGTCAGCCATGATCGTATCAAATGGTGGTGCAGGCTCAGTGGGGCGAATGGCCTACTCTTGCACCTATTTTCTATGTTTGCACTAAAGCTTTTTAATTTAATCTTGTATTTGCAAACCCTTGGATTTAGGTCCTCAAAAATTGGAAAGGGTCTGCTTCTAACCATCCTCTATCTTTTTAAATACTATTATGCTGGTCATCATTTGGAAGTTTCAACAAATAAAACCCCCAATTTTCAAATTTTTCTTTGAACTTGAGAACTTTGCTGCTTTTGCACTTGTTCATTGACCTATTAATCAGTTTCTTCTGAAATTCTCCTGTATATTCACCACTGCTGATGTGAAGTCTTGCATCTAATTCCCTTGATTTATGTATTACTGTTCCTTGAACCCACGATTATGCTCATTCTCAGGTAATGGTGCAAACTTCCCCTCCAAGCCATTCACCATTGGGAATATATGATCTTTCCTTCAGTGTCACTGGGTTAAAATCATGGACTTCCCTCACTAATGGCAATGTGGATGTCCCTACACCAAATGGACCGCAGCAGCTCAAGAAGGCAGCTCACCTCCACCTTCTCAAGGACGACTAGGAGTGGACAATAGATGCAGGCCCAGCCCACAATTCCCACATTCCCTGAATGAATATGAAAAAAATCTAGGCAATAGTGTCTGACATGACCGACAGTGCACATTCCACGTTTGTCATCTCTGCACTGTAGCTCTCTCCTTTTCTAAAAGGATTTGCCAGTATTGTACTTCTCCTTCACTCTAGTTCACAATCATTTATTTATTACTTAATTTGCTGAATCAGCCGTATTTTTCATCTGTAGGTGTGATGGCTCACTGCCTGGATGAAGGTACTGTGAACAGCATCACTATGGAACAGTTCAATGGCAAGGACTGGGAGAAGAGCATGAAGGAGCACAAGACCATACAGAATTTGTCTAAGTCATAATCTAAGCCAGGGCCAGGCTTGCGGGCTAAAGTGAGGGTGCAGGTTTGAAGGGCACTGACAGGCACAGGAGGTCCTTTCCCCTGCCCCTAAGAAGGTCTCCCATTACCATCACCATCTTTATCCAATAGCAGCTTTTGCTGCACAGGCCTACCCCAACTGCAGGTGAAATGGTGATGGCTGCAGGGACAGGCTAGCCTCTTGACTGTTCAACTGCCACCTCTTCTCCTGCCAGGTAGGCTATTGATGAATGAATAGGCCATGAGCAGGCCACTCACAGTATTTAAACAAGCCCCTTACCCTCTTTCAAACCCATGGGTAAAATCCAGCCCCAAAAAAAGGACTGAGATCATGACAGCTCGCTATTGACACCAAAGCCAGATTAAAAACAATCACAGTTATGTTGTCCATGTCAGGGTGTCTAACTATTTTAAAATACTGCATCCTTCGCCATGTAATTATTATCAAAATTAAATAAATTGTAAAGCAGCATAACTTCTCAGTGTTTCAGTTATCCCAGGTAAATTGCATGATAGAGGCAGAGTGTTGCTGCTGACGTAGTGAAAAGCATTGGTCCTGCATATGAGTAAAACAGCATGAAACCAAGGATGGTCTGTTCTGTGATGAGTTGATTATCCATCAACAAAAATTGACTTTACAGTCAATGTGAGCACAAGGCCTCAAGAAGCTAATGGGTCTTACTGTGAATCTGTGCAGACAGAAACATTGCCATAAATACTGCCATTTGGCTGCCAGACCATATGTGTTGGAATAGTGCGCACTGCAGTCAGGGAGATGGGAGAGGGAATTTTCTTCCCCAGCGTTTTAACTCTGGCTTTGTTTCTTTATATTCTCTGGAACCATGATGATCAAGGAGTCAATTTCAGTTTGGGTTGTCATTACATCATAAAGCAGGCCACAAACCCATATTGCATTTACTGATGTGTTACATATGAATCTAAAATATTCAAAATATTCAAAAACACAATTAAACCACAGCCAATATGGTATAAACCACTTGGTGCTCATACATTGCAAACTGCGTTGGCAGCTGCTATGAGTAGCATCAGCTCTTCACATCCTCAATGGTTGAGTGGAGGAATATTACATGCAGAAGATGTAACTTCCCGCCCCTCCCCCTCCCCCAACCCTTTTATTTAAGGAACATCTTAGCCAAGCCTCCTCTAATTTTAATAACAAAGAGTCGGTTCTGCCAGAACGCGATAGTTGAGTTCCTGTGCCATATCGCGTTGTAGAAAATTACGCTATAGAAATAATGGGACCTATGGGAGAAGCCGGGTTGGGGGCAGACCACCAAAAAATATTACACAAAATCACTCAAAAAAAAATCACTCAAAAGCCTAACACAAAGGATAGCACAGTTAAATGTTTAATTCACATCTAATAATGGAATAAAATTAAATTTAATACCTTACCTTCAAAAATTGTCAAGACGGCTGATGGGGAATGAGGTTTTGAGGTTGCTCTGTTGTTCATGTTGATCATGTGATGCCAGCATGGCGACCCTTTTGGCGCTAACATTGCGCATGCTCAGGACAAAGCCCACAAAACGATCACGTGATGTCAGCACGTACTCCTCCGTGCACTGATAGAATCGCGTTATAGCCGACACAAGTTTGCATTTTAGAAATAGCTTTCCCATATTCGTCAGTCGCGTTGCAGCCAGTTTACATTGCCGGAATTCGCGTTAAAGCAGAACTGACTAGGACTCAAAGGAAATTCATGTATCGCAATCAATATAATCTACACAATTTATTTACGTTAAAAGAATCCAATGACCAGCTGCATTAAAAGTCTTTGGCAGTTTCTGGCCATTATTAGCTAAAACTTAGCTCCTGTGCAATTCTCAACAAGACTATTAATTACTTAAATAGAAATAAATTTGTTCAATCGTCCAAAGAAAAGGAAAATCACAATTACAGAAGCCAACAACTGAAACTCTCACCACGATTTTAGTTGTCATCATATTTCTACGTAATTCCCTGAAAGGTTTGTTGATATATTTTCACCCAGTCTTTAATAAAATTTCCAGGAGGAGGATTCTTTAGAACACCTCTTCAGAAGCTTGATGATACATAATAGAAAGGAGTTGTTATCGAATGTCACTGTGACATTAAATGGAAGGTGTTTATAAACATGTAACGGGAGAAGTACAGGTAGAGATGACGGAACCATTGTAGCTGGCTCAGATGACAGTACATTGCTTTCTGCAAAAAGATGAGAACAACTATTAATCTATGCATGAAGATATCTGAATATCCACAAAGTTAGCATCAGTGATCACAGCTATGATTTCCATCCAGCACCACTGTGGAAGCATCAGCAATACAAAGTGAACATTCACTAACACCTGCTTAGGTACATGGTAGGTTAGATGCACAGTAAAATTCCCTCTATACTGTCCCAGCAACTACTCCTAGGACAGGTATAATTTACTGCTGTTGTGTCTACTAGACTACACAGGATATAAACAATTCCTTTGGAGGCTAAATAAGGACTGGTCTTTTGAATTGTGTTATTCAGTTTGTGTGTGAACCATATCAACTTTACTAGCTCCAGAAAGCATTCTAGGGATTAAAACCCGGAATTATAACTGGAGTTCTGCATCTCTCGGGCCTCTCATGGGATTTTCCATACCCAGCTACAACATTCATGGAAATTCCCATAGACTCACATGAGGAGGAAACGGGTGGTTGCAGTTAGGATTAGGGTTGGACAGAAACACTTGGTATACAAACAGAAAAGGGAGTTAGACATTTAGATGCTGTCATAACCCAGGCATTGTTTGAACCTACATCTGATTCCTAATATTTAAGTCTTGGTTATTTTTTGGAAAGGTGCAACCAGGCAAAACCATCAGGAATCCGGTTATCAAGCAGTACACATTGTTACTTCCACTTACCTTGGCCTGTTGATATTCCCAGCTGTCTAATACGTACATTACATGATGGGGCCTCATCCAGCTGATCGGCAGGTCAAGGACGGAGATGTACTTACGGAGAATGTTTACGGATTGGAGTACAAGAATTTGGCACCCTGGAAAGGAACAGAAACATTTCAAATGAATGGTGAGCACGTTGGTGAAGGAACTGCTCTGCTCATTTGTGGGCCTTGCCTCCTCAGTGATGGCTTCTAGAATACTGGGCTCCATCTCCAGTCAACAGGGCCTGACCACCACGTCACTAATGTTTGGAGCATAGTTGAGCTCTGATGCAATGCTGAATCAGTCAATGTCCTCAGGGTGGGAGGAAAACTTGTAAAGAAGGTCAGTCTCACCAAAGACACACGTCTCTGTGAATAGATCACATTCAGAATGTTTTGCTTTACCTTGAAATATGGTCAAGATGTTTGTTTTGTTTTGACTGATATGGTATTATGGGTTATGTAGTTGTCAGCAACTAATTTGACTGGAAAACCAGAAACTTTGCTGTATAGTTCTCATCCAACTTCATATTTAATTTAAAACAACTCTAAAAATGTGTGAGTCAATGAGGTTCAGGATAGTTCATGGCTTATGAGTTCAGACCACAGGGATTGGTCTTCTGGTTACTGTGCAACAAGTAGTAAAATACTGAAACCTGTTGAACAGTGGGTAAAGCAATACACAAATGAATTAAAAGCTGAAAGAACTGCAAATGCTGTATATCAGAAACAAAAACAGAAATTGCTGCAAAAACTCAGTAGGTCTGGCAAAATCTGTGAAGGGAAATCATACTTAATGTTCCGGGTCGGCTTCTGAGGAAGGGTCACTGGACCGAAAAAATTAACTTTGATTTCTCTTCACAGATGCTGCCAGACCTGCTGAGCTTTTTCAGCAACTTCTGTTTTTGTTTGTGACACAAATGAACTACTTCAATCCAATCCCCTAACGTTCACATTTTTGAAGTGACCATATTGATTTAGCATCCAACAGTGCTGATGTGATATGAGTGTTGTAACTATATGTCAGGAATGAAAGAATGACTAGAGTAAGATTAGGGCCAGTCAAGGACAGTAGTGGGAAGTTGTGCATGGAGTCCGAAGAGATAGAAGAGGCGCTAAATGAGCATTTTTCATCAGTATTCACACATGAAAAAGACAATGTTGTCGAGGAGAATACTGAGATACAGGCTATTAGACTAGATGGGATTGAGGTTCATAAGGAGGAGGTGTTAGCATTTCTGGAAAGTGTGAGAATAGGTAAGTCCCCTGGGCCGGATGGGATTTATCCTAGGATTCTCTGGGAAGCTAGGGAGGAGATTGCAGAGCCTTTGGCTTTGATCTTTATGTCGTCATTGTCTACAGGAATAGTGCCAGAAGACTGGAGGATAGCAAATGTTGTCCCCTTGTTCAAGAAGGGGAGTAGAGACAACCCTGGTAATTATAGACCAGTCAGCCTTACTTCGGTTGTGGGTAAAATATTGGAAAGGATTATAAGAGATAGGATTTATAATCATCTAGAAAGGAATAATTTGATTAGGGATAGTCAACACGGTTTTGTGAAGGGTAGGTCGTGCCTCACAAACCTTATTGAGTTCTTTGAGAAGGTGACCAAACTGGTGGATGAGGGTAAAGCGGTTGATGTGGTGTATATGGATTTCAGTAAAGCGTTTGATAAGGTTCCCCATGGTAGGCTATTGCAGAAAATTTGGAGGCATGGGATTGAGGGTGATTTAGCGGTTTGGATCAGAAATTGGCGAGCTGTAAGAAGACAGAGGGTGGTGGTTGATGGGAAATATTCATCCTGGAGTTCAGTTACTAGTGTTGTACTGCAAGGATCTGTTTTGGGGCCACTGCTGTTTGTCATATTTATAAATGACCTGGATGAGGGTTTAGAAGGATGGCTTAGTAAATTTGCGGATGACACTAAAGTCGGTGGAGTTGTGTTCTTTACTCAAGAGAGTAGTAAGGGCGTGGAATGCCCTGCCTGCAACAGTAGTAGACTCGCCAACTTTAAGGGCATTTAAATGGTCGTTGGATAAACATATGGATGATAATGGAATAGTGTAGGTTAGATGGGCTTCAGATTGGTTTCACAGGTCGGCGCAACATCGAGGGCCAAAGGGCCTGTACTGCGCTGTAACGTTCTAAGTTCTATGTTCTATTAGATAAAAAGACGCATTTGACCCATTGCTTGGAAAGTTACACCCTCAGGATTTACTGCTTCGGCCTTGAAATATTACAGACTTTCTAGAAATAAGTAAAATATATTAGCAGAGAGCTTTTGGGAAAATCATAGGTGACTGATTACTGATTACCCACTGAAACTAAGTATGGAAACTGTACAATAATTAGGAAACACCGAGGAAGGTTGATTGCCGATGTTTCAATAAAGTCTCACTTTGATGGATGTACGAGACAAACATTTCTCTTACCATTGGGCAGTTTCTTCTTTGAATAAAGTTTCCTGTGAACAGAAACATTGAAATCAGAATTTTACAGATCATTCCGTCAATTTGATCTCTGCTACCTCTTAAACAACTGTCCATTTAGCCCTTGCTTAATGAAAAGAAATCTGATATCCAGTCTGGCCTGTGACTCCAATTGCATGCCCTCTGAAATGCCCTCACAGCCAGTCACTTCAAGGGCAAATAGAGAATAGAGCAAATAGGTCCCAAATCCTGAAACAATTATGCCTATATACCTAAGTTCAAGTTTTAAATGTCAAAAAGAGCCAAAACAAACTGCACATCTATATTCAATCTGATGAACAACAGTTCACCGCTACACCCTGCTTTCTCTATCTCTGAGCTGATTTTGTAACCAGACTGCCACTACCCCATTAATCTCATGGGTGCTTTAATATTGCTAGTAGGTTTTTCAGAAAACAATATAATGAGTTTTCACATTTTAAGACTTTTACTGCAATATGTCCGAAAGCACTCAGACAGTGGAGTGGCACTGCTAGTCAGGGCTAGTATAGCAGCTACTGAAAGGCAGTTCGAGAATGATATGTCTGCAGAGTCAGTTTGTGTTCAGGTCAGGAACAAGAAATAAAAAAGCTATTACGAGGGGGCATAGTTTTAAAGTGAGTGGAGGTAGATATAGGGTAGACGACAGAGGTAGGTTCTTTACTCAGAGAGTGGTTGGGACGTCAGATACATTGCCAGAGAGGGTAGTGGAGTCGGCCTCATTAGGGGCATTTAAGCAGGTATTAGATAGGCAT
The DNA here is from genome assembly GCA_024137785.1 of Ginglymostoma cirratum. Lineage (NCBI taxonomy): Eukaryota > Metazoa > Chordata > Chondrichthyes > Orectolobiformes > Ginglymostomatidae > Ginglymostoma > Ginglymostoma cirratum. The sequence goes on along the minus strand of JAHRHZ010000204.1, from coordinate 711,670 downwards.
ATAGGTGATAGTATAAGGTAGGGGTGGAGGTTAGATAGACCTTAGGATTAGGGTAAAAGTTCGGCACAACATCGTGCTGTTCTATGTTCTATGTTCAATATTAAGTCCGGAATGTAAGGTGTCTAGTCTGAAGATGAGATGTTGTTCCTCCAGTTTGCGTTGTGATTCACTGGAATATTGCAGCATGCCGAAGACAGACAAGTGGGCATGCGAGCAGGACGCTGTGTTAAAATAACTGGCTACAGGAAGGTTGGGGTCATGCTTGCATACAGACCAGAGGTGTTCTGCAAAGTGCTCATCCAGCCTGCATTTGGTTTCTCCAATGTAGAGTAGGCCACATTGGGTGCAGCGAATACAATACACAAGATTGGAAGTGGTACAGGTGAAATGCTGCTTCACCTGGAAAGACTGTTTAGGCACTTGGATGGTGAGCAGGGAGGAGGTGAAGGGGCAAGTGTTGCACCTTCTGTGGTTACATGGGAAGGTGCAGTGGGCAGGGTGGGTGGTGTTGGTGGTTGAGGAATGGACTACAGTGTCCCGGAGGGAACAATCCCTGCGAAATGCAGATGGAGGAGTGAGGGGAAGATAATGTTTGGTGGTGGCGCTTTGCTGGAACTCTGATCATCTAGAGTCATCTAGGTGCAAAACATTAGCTTGCTCTCTCTCCATGGATGCTGCCTGATCCGTTGTGGTCTCCAGCATTTTTTGTTTTCAGTAAAGTCTCTTAGCTACCGATTAAAGGCAATAGCAACAATTCCAGCATCCCACTTATTTAGCTTCTTTATAATATAGCGCCCCGTGACCTTGTAACATTGGTAAATTGGAGCCAGCAGTCATAGAGCATAGAACAGTACAGCACAAGAACAGGACTTTTGGCCCACTATGTTTACTCCATGATGCTGTTTAAACTAACCCTATCTACCTGCTCATGGTCTGTATTTCTGCCTGTTTTCATGTTTGTCTGAATGCATCTTAAACGTTGCTATCATACCTGCTTCTGCAACCTCCCCTGGCAATGCATTCCAGACATCTACCGTCCTCTGTGTAAAAAAACCTTCCTTGCATATCTCCTCATTTTAAATCTATGCACTCTGGTATTTGATAGTTCCAACTGGGAAAAAGATTCACCCTACCCAAGCTTCACTTAATTTTATATATTTCTATCAAGTCACCCCCATTTCTGCACCCTCCCCAAAGCGTCCACCATCCTTCGTATGGTGTGGTGACCAGAACTGCACACAATACTCCAAATGTGGCCTAAGTTTATACAGCTGCAATATAACATGGCAACTTTTGCACTCAATTCACTTACTGATGAAGGCAAGCATTCCGTACACCTTCTTTACCATTTTATTCACTTGAATTGCCACATTCAGGAAGCTATGGACTTGCACCCCAAGATCCCTTTGTATATCAATGCTCCTAACTGACCTACCATTCACTGTATACTTTCCTTTCTCATTTGACTTCCCAAATGCATCACCTCACACTTGTCCAGATTAAACCCCATCTGCCACTTCTCCATTCAAGTTTCCGGTCTTTCTATATCCTGCTGTATTCTTTGACAACCTTCCTCACTATCCACAACTCCACCAATTTTTGTATCATCTGCAAACTAACCAATCAAATCACCTACATTTACATCCAGGTCATTTGTATATATTACAAACAAGTAGCAGAAGTCCCAGCACTGATTCTTGCAGAACACCACTGGTCATAGACCTTCCTTCAGAAAAACACCCCTCCACAAGTACCCACTGTCTTCTATAATCAAGCCAAGTTTGTATCTAATTTACCAACTCACTGTGGATCCCATGTGACTTAATCTTCTGGACCAACCTGTTATGAGGGACATTGTCAAAAACTTACAAGGTCCTTACTAAAGTTTTTTTTTTCTATTTACAGGATGAGGGCATTGCTGGCCAGGCAGCATTTATTGCCCATCCCTAATTGCCCAGAGGGCAGTTATGAGTTAACCACATTGCTGTGGGTCTGGAGTCACATGTAGGCCAGGCCAGGTAAGGATGGCAGTTTCCTTCCCTAAAGGACATTAGTGGAGACCATTAAAGACCTAGGTAATGGCCTAGTGGTAATATTGCCGGACTGTTAATCCGGAGATCCAGGTAATGTTCTGGGGACCTGGGTTCAAATCCTGCCATGGCAGATGGTGGAATTTGATTTCAATAAATATCTGGAATTAAGAGTCTAATGATGACCATGAATCCATTGTCAATTGTTAGGAAAAACCCATCTGGTTCACTAATGTCCTTTAAGGAAGGAAACTGCCACCCTTACCTGGTCTGGCCTACCTGTGACTCCAGACCCACAGCAATGAGGTTGACTCTTAACTGCCCTCTGGGCATTTAGGGATGGGCAATAAATGCTACCTGGCCAGCGACGCCCTCATCCTGTAAATGAATAAAAAAAACTTTAGTAAAGACCTTGTCGACAACATTCACTACCCTATCCTCATCATCCTCAAAAAAACTCAATTCAATTTGTGAGACAAGGCCTTCCTGCACAAAACCAGGCTGAGTATCCCTAATAAGCCCTTACCATTCTTTTCCAAATGCAAGTAAATCCTGTCCCTAATAATCTTCTCCAGTAATTTCCCTACCAATGATATGAGACTCACTAGCCTATAATTTTCTGGATTATCCCCATTGCCCTTCTTGAACAAAGGAACAACACTGGCTTTTCTCCAGTCTTCTGGGACCTTGCCTGTGGCTAAAAAGGATACAAACATCTCTGTCAAGGACACAGCAATCCCCTCCCTCAGTATCCTGAGAGCTAGAGCCATCAGGTCCTGGGGACTTACCTAACGCCCAACACGCTTTAATATCAACATACCCCTCCCTAATCTGACCATTATCCATGTCTTTATCTATGGTGAATACTGATGGCAAGCACTTGTTAAGGATGTCACCCACTCACTCTGGCTCGAGGCATAAATTTCCTCCTTTGTCCCTAACTGGACCTACTTTTTCCCTAACTACCCTCTTGCTCCTCATGTATGTATAAAAGTCCTCAAGTTAAAATTTCGTTGTAGTTCGCTGTTCAGTTTGGGGCCAAAGATTCCTATCAAACAGCAACATGAAATACAAGAAACAGGAAAAACAGCTGTACAGTTGACCCTCCAAACCAGTCTGCTATTCGACAAGATTTCCTATGCCAGCTCCTTCTTCTACATGGGGTGGCACAGTGGCTCAGTGGTTAGCACTACTGCCTCAGAGCGCCAGCGACCCAGGTTCAATTCTACCCTCGGGCAACTGTCTGTGTGTTTGAGTTTGCACATTCTCCCCGTGTCTACATGGGTTTCCTCCGGTTTCCTCTCACAGTTCAAAGATGTGCAGACTAGGAGGATTGGCCATGGGAAATTGCCCGTAGCGTTCAGGGATGTGTAGATTAGGTGGGTTAAAGGGGGATGGGTCTGGGTGGGATGCTCGGAGGGTTGGTGTGGACTTGTTGGGCCGAAGGGCCTGTTTCCACGCTGTAGGGATTCTAAGAAGTCAATGACCTCATAACACACAATGCCCCTCATACCCCGTCTTACAATATAATCATTCCACCTAAGTCACTGACATTCATAGCCTGCAAAGAAGTTTGTTCTTAAACACACAAGTCTCCTAGTCAACTTGAAGACTGTAATTGTAAGTACCACAATTATTTACCTATGCATCTACATATCAACGTTTACGTCTTCTGCAGTGCAGTGACAGAACATTCTTGATTAGATAAAAATTTTGTATCAAAGTCAGACTTGTTTTGTTTTCGAGCATGTTGGGTAGGTTTATTACCAAGGGAAGTACAGCCACTGCGATACAGAAATGAAGCAGGTCTTTAAAGGGGGTCTGTTCTTAGGAAAATGCCATAAATTTAGCCTTTAATTTCTCCATCCTTGCCAGCAACAGGGTGGCCATCTAACACAGAGTTCCAGCTCAAGCTCCATCGCCGTAATAGTCTCAGGCTGCCTCTCACAGTAATCTAACACAAAGTGGTAACACTCCATCTATTGCTACAGGTTGGTGGGCTGCAGTTTCGGGTCTGAAAAGTAATTTGGGAGGCAATGGCCTAGCGATAATATCACTGGACAGTTAATCCAGAGATCCAGGTAATGCTCTGGGAACATGAGTTCAAATCCTGCCATGGCAGATGGTGGAATTTGATTTCAATAAATATTGAATTGAAATATCTGGAAATTAAGAGTCTAATGATGACCATGAATCCATTGTCGATTGTCGGAAAAACCCATTTGGTTCACTAATGCTCCTATGATGCTGCTTGGCCTGTTGTGTTCATCCAGCTCTACACCTTGTTATCTCGGATTCTCCAGCATCTGCAGTTCCTATTATTTCTGGTTCACTAATGTCCTTTAGGGAAGGAAACTGCATTCTTACCTGGTCTGGCCTACATGTGACTCTAGCCCCACAGCAATGTGGTTGACTCATAACTGCCCTCTGGGCAATTAGCAATGCCCTCATCCCATGAATGAATAAAGGAATTATCTTGCTATACAACCAGCCAACGTGAAAGCTGTCGACTAGTGCTTCACTGGAAATTTCTTCCAAGTTCTTAAGTAAGTCCACGAAAAGGATGCAGTAGGTCTGGCTGACTGCACTAGGTGGTTTATTTTCTTGATATTGTGATTATCTAACTCGTCCAGCTGATTGGCAAAGAGACTTTTAGCTCTAGCATTTGATAATATGTTATCCTATCTCAAACTGAACCTGCCAGCAGACCAAGTGGTAATACTTTGGACTTAACTCCATGTAGACTGCTTCCTCCATGTCAATGCACTGTTTGTGCATCTTACAATGCCTCTCTTGATCCTCTTCAAAAAATGTCAGGGCGTTGAATAACGCACTTTGATCCTGAACCACCTTAATATGGTCTGTCACATGGTCATCAAGCTGAATGGTCCTCTTACCTGGTTAAAAATTACACTGGCAGCAGCAAGGTACAAGGTACATTCCACGTAATGCTGCTTTGTGATATAGTACTGGGACGAGTACCTGTTGACAGATATAAATTGCCTAATGTAGAGTCATAGAGAGACAGCAGAGAATGAGACTTACTGAATTACTCTACAGAATGCCAGGATGGATGTTAGCACTGCCCATGACAGAACAGCATAAAATGGCTGATGAAAGCCCCAACAAGCTTTGCAGTACATGTTTAACAGAAATTGTAAAGTGCAGGACACACTTGCTTCATGTGGTCTCAGCACAGATGACAATGGCTATCTGTTTTCTCACTAACATTGGATGTGTAACATTCTTTGCTATCCTAAAGACCAGAACATTTCACACAAATTAGTTGTTTCTCTTAAATTTTCTCTAATCAATCAGTTATAATACGACTAGTAGGTTTTAGTTACTTAAGATTCTTCAAGATAATCATGAATATAGATCCTGAAGTGTTATAGAAAGACATATATATATATTACTAAAAAACAATTAGGAAGAAAGGTTTAAAAACGAATTACAAGGGGCCTCCCATATCTCGTACCAAGGACAGCAGCTAGAAGAACAACCAAACACATAGTTGAGAGATAATGGCCACTAAGAGTTCAACTTTTCACATACCAAAAAGACCCAATCAGATCACAGCAACAAGCAACAAGCAATTACCAATAATAGAGATAACAAGGCGTGGGGCTGGATGAACACAGCAGGCCAAGCAGCATCATAGTTATCTCGGATTCTCCAGCATCTGCAGTACCTTTTATCTCTGAAGCAATTACCAATACTGAGTGACGTTCTAAAAATCCAATCATAATTGGACAATCCAACACGAATTAACAAATAGTACATAGGGGGAGGGAGTATGTGTCACTATACTAAAGTTACAAGAAAATGTATAAAAGACAATTTACTTGTATTTAAAATTAGAGTGTCATTCACTTTTCTTCCGATCTGAGCTAAAGATTAATGGGGCAATTGAACCCTTACGTCAAGCCCAGGTACAAGGTGGTCTTTGCCTCTCCTTGCATTTTACCAATCACTGCTTGAATAAATTACCACTTGCCTGAACTCTGCTTCTCCCCTGAAATTTAATGCTTCTCAAATGTCGCTCAAATGTTGTATGTTGTCTTGTATAATTTGTGTGTTTTTGTTCTCTGGATCTCGAGAACTGAGGATACTTTCAAGTTTAGTTTGTATTTTGGCAACAAATGATGATTTGAAATTATAGTGTATGTGTCTGTATCGGTATCGGTTTGAAATACGTATGGTTAAAGTGAGATCTCTGAGGAATGAGTCATGGTCATGTAAAAAAAAACTACTATGAAATGTTGATTTAGAACTTGTATCTTAAAGCATGGTAAAAATTTACTTCTTGGAATTGGTCATAGTTGATTAAAATTAATTGGAAGGAAAAGTCAAGTAAAACAAGTAGACTCAACTTATCTCATTCTTCCTCGAGGTAATATACTATCTGTGTTGTGTTTGGATGGGGGAAAGAGGTCTGGGTAAATTTTAAACTCCCAGAATTTTGTATTCAGATTATCATATTTGAAATTTCATTTTCTGGACAGAGTAAACTTCCAAATAATGTTTTAACATGAGCGGATCTTTAGTTCTGAATGTTCAGATTTACTCATTCCACGTGTACTTTGGTGTAAAAATATCCAAGTGATAGGGACATTAGAATTTTGAAAATGAAATTCTCTGTGGGCAAGTTAAAAAAAGTATTTAACAAAGGAGGTGGGCTTTTCCTTTGCTAAAGTATAACACTCTTATTTCCTTGCTGGAGGGTGAGAGACAGATGATGTAATTTTGTGCAGGAGTTTACGTCCCATCCGTATTAGATCAATATTAATTAACCCATCCTGCTTGACATGGAATGAATGGATGCTGTATAATTTTCAGAAATTTTGAGTCGATGGTTGATGTTATTTTGCTGCTACTGGGTGAAATAATCTGTGGATAGACAACTGGAGGATTAAAAAAAACACAAATTACAGAACCTGAATCTAAAAAATACTGAACTTTAGAGCAACTTATGCAAATAGATTAACCAAAAAAAGTGTGGACGATATTCAGGTCGCCTCAGTCTGGTGGCCTGACTGGAAGTGGGAAACTTAAAAGCAATGTCGGACAGACGCAGAATGAGCCAATTGCCAATGGCAACAGTAGGAAACAGATTGTAATATAATTAACTGCAGATGAATTTCAGAAGCTAATTTCAGCAAACTGACTAGTAGCATCCCTCATAATTATGGAAAAGGATAACCGGATATATATTGACACACTGTTATGGGGCTGGCAGTGCAGCACGTTAGTAGATATTGGAGCCTCTATCTCTATTACAGATTTGGATTTGCCGTTAACAAATAAATCTGTGAAAGTATAGGGTGTGAGTGGTCGGACTCAACCAGCCACTCTCAGCCAACCGGTTGTAGTAAGAATTGCTGATTGTGTAATTAATGCTCGCACGTGTGTGTAAAAATATTGAATGTAGTGTACTGGGGATTGATTTATTGGAACAATTTAGAGCCATAATTGATGTGTGAAAAGCCAAAATTAAAAGGACTCACCAGTTTAGATGTAGAAAGCAAAGGACTGCATGCCTCCTTAAGCATATTTGTGCCGCTACAATAGTGTGGGAATGGGATCCCGAGAACCCTAATCATAAGTTGGCAACGATGTACCCCGTATTATGGGCAACCACCAAAACTGAATGGGCGCGATTAGATATAAAACCAATCGAGATACTTGGGGACGTACAGCCGCCTAAAAAACAATACCCCATTAGACCTGAAGCCATTGAGGCAGTTAGGAAGATTGTGAAAGGTTTGTAGAAACAGGGAACAGTAAAAAAAATCCATTCCACTACCAACTCTCCAATTTGGCCAGTAAAAGAACCTGACAGATCATACAGACTGACAATTGAATATACCAGCCTAAACAAATACGCAGAAAGGACGGTGCTTATAGTGGCAGACCTCAACACTATAATGAGCAATATAGGGCCAGAAGTCATGATCTTTACAGTTCTGGGAAGTGCCTACAGACCCCAAACACCAATATAAATTTGCCTTTACAGTAGGCAACAGAGAGTACACTAGGATAAGACTACCACAATAGCCCTGCTACATTCCATCAGGCAATGACAGCAGTGATAGCAAAAGTCCCCAAAACAGAGTGTGTAATATTATAATACGTAGATTACATCCTGATTGCATCTACGAGTGAGGAAAAACACTACAAGACAGTACTGAAAGTGTTAAAAACAATCAAAGCTTCCAGACTAAAAATAAACCTGAAGAAGGCACAGCTGGGCAAACCATAAGTGTTGTGCCTAGGACAGGTAGTGACGCAAGGCAGCCGTAGCATTCCACCGGAAATAACAACTGCAGCATTGAAAATGAAAATAAACAGTTACTATTAAAGGGGTGAGATAAATCTTAGGACTATTTAATTATTGTAGGAACTTTGTAGAAAATTAAAATGAACTAGTCTTAGGGGCGGCACAGTGGCTCAGTGGTTAGCACTGCAGCCTCACAGCGCCAGGGTGCCGGGTTCGATTCCAGCCCCAGGTGTCTGTGTGGAGTTTGCACATTCTCCCCATGTCTGCGTGGGTTTCCTCCGGGTGCTCTGGTTTCCTCCCACAGTCCAAAGATGTGCTGGTTAGGTGGATTGGCCATGCTAGATTACCCATAGTGTTCAGGGGTGTGTAGGTTACAGGGGGATGGGATGGGTCTGGGTGGGATGTTCCAAGGGTCAGTGTGGACTTGTTGGGACGAAGGGCCTGTTTCCACACTGTAGGGATTCTAATTCTAATTCTAGTCAGACCTTTGCAAAAACCTTACAAAAGTGGGCAAGCTAGTTCAGAGAAAATTGAATAGGGATCCGAGCAGGAGATGGCCTTTGTCAAAATCAAACAGACACTAGCCTCCACGGCAGCATTAGGGGCCCCTGACCTATAAAAGCCTTTTCACCTTTCTTGCAGTGAAAGCAACAGCAATGACAATCTGCAGTAATACTACACAGTCATGGGGACAAGTTCCGACCTATGGGATACTATACAGGCAAAATAGACCCAGTCATGATGGGACAACATTCGTGTGTTCAAGCCATCCAGTGTGCTACAGGGGTACCAACAACATCCTCCCCCTTGACACAACTGAAAAGGGCGATATTACACTCCCCACACAGCATAGTCCACCTGTTGGACGCTGGCAGACTGAGAAGTCTTATGGACAGTTAGCAAACCAAATGGGATGTCACACTGTTGCCTGGAAATAAGCATGTTGAAGTGGTTAAAGATAATAGAGAAAGCCCAATAAGCTATATGAATCAGGAAGGAGAGACACATGACTGTATCCATGAGAAGAGAGACAGTGTCAAGTTAAGTTGGAGGCATTAGAGGAGCCAGATGTAAAATGTATGTTTGTAGATGGAGCGCGGAAGTATTATGATGGAAAGGCTGGACTGGGTGAGCCATGGTTAATTTAGAAGGGGAACGTTTGGCAGGAGAAAGGATAGATAGATGTAACTCTGCATAGGTAGTTGAAGTAAAAGCACTTACTGCTGCCCTCCAGCTAGGAAAAGCACAAAAGGTTAACATCTACAGAAACAGGAGGTATGCCTTTGGTATGGTCCATGACTACGTGATGACATGGGCAAGACAAAGCTATATTACCTTCAGTAGTAGTACAATTCAACATAAGGCTTTAGTCAAGGACCTAGTGGAAGTGACTATTGAACCACAAGAGGCAGCAGTAATTAAAATTAAAGGGCACAGAAAGATCCAAACATCACAACGGACAGGAAACGAATATGCAGACAGCGCAGCAAAAGCAATGTTAGAACAGAAAGTGATAACAGTCGGAATTGTGAAAAAACAAGAAGCCAAAGATGACGAATGGAACACTTTAAGTTGGCAACCAGCAGCTAGTTTAGAAAAAAAACAGAATGGTTTAAAGATGGGATGGTGTTAGGAGCAGATGATGTTTGGAGGAAGGAAGATAAGGTGGTAGCTCCCACATTCTATCAACAGACCCTATGCACGTTTATCATAGATTAGCACATGTAGGCAGGAATAAAATAATACAACTGATATCCAATTGCTGGTGGTGGAAAGGAGTGGGAAGAGACACAATTAAATTTTGTCAGAGAAGCACCTATTGTACACTGACAGAACCAGGACAAGGAATTAAGATCAAAATTAGCCACCAACCCCGTCAACGGGGATAACTGGAACACATCCAAATGGACTTTATAGGACCACTCCCGCAAAGTCAGAATAAAAAATTCTGCTTAGTTATGGTCGACCAGTTCAGCCTTTCTCTACAAAAGACTGTACAGCAAACACAGTAGCAAGAATACTTGCCACAGAAATAATACCCTGATGGGGACTTTCTCTACAATTGGATTTAGCCCAAGAGACCCATTTTTCAATGACTAGTGGTGTGCCTCAGGGATCGGTGTTGGGACCGCAATTATTTACAATTTATATAGATGATTTGGAGTTGGGGACCACGTGTAGGGTGTCAAAGTTTGCAGATGACACTAAGATGAGTGGCAGAGCAAAGTGTGCAGAGGACTGTGAAATTTTACAGAGGGACATAGATACATTGAGTGAGTGGGCAAAGGTCTGGCAGATGGAATACAATGTAAATAAATGTGAAGTCGTACATTTTGGTAGGAGTAATAGTAAAAAGGACTATTACTTGAATGGTAAGAAGTTGCAGCATGCTGCTATGCAGAGGGACCTGGGTGTCCTTGTACATGAATCACAGCAGGTTGGTCTGCAGGTACAACAAGTAATTAGGAAGGCAAATGGAATTTTGTCCTTCATTGCTAAAGGGATTGAGTTTAAAAGCAGAGAGGTTATGTTGCAGCTGTACAAGGTGCTGGTGAGGCCACACCTGGAGTACTGTGTGCAGTTTTGGTCTCCTTACTTGAGAAAGGATGTACTGGCACTGGAGGGGGTGCAGAGAAGCTTCACTAGGTTGATTCCGGAGTTGAGGGGGTTGGCTTATGAGGACAGACTGAGTAGATTGGGATTATATTCATTGGAATTCAGAAGATTGAGGGGGGATCTTATAGAAACATATAAAATTATGAAGGGAATAGATAAGATAGAAGTAGAGAGGATGTTTCCACTGGCAGGTGAAGCTAGGATAAGAGGGAGCAGATTTAGGACTGAATTGAGGAGGAACTTCTTCACCCAGAGGGTTGTTAATCTATGGAATTCCTTGCCAGTGAAGTAGTTGATGCTACTTCAGTAAACTTTTTTAAAGCTAAGGTAGATGTTTTTTGAACAATAAAGGAATTAAGGGATATGGTGAGAGCACGGGTAAGTGGATCTGAGTCCACAAAAAGATCAGCCATGATCTTATTGAATGGCGGAGCAGGCTCGAAGGGCCAGACGGCCTACTCCTGCTCCTAGTTCTTATGTTTACAGGCAAATGCCTGAAAAAAACATGCAAACTCTTGGGAATAACACAAAAGTATCATATCCCCTACCGCCCACAAAGATCAGGTATGGTGGAAAGATGGAATAGAACTCTGAAAAATGCCCTCACTAAAGCAATGATAGGAGGAATTAAACATATCCGATCCATACCAGTCATTTTAATGGCTAGAGAGCAACGTCCTTGAGGGCTATTGGACTAGCACCCCCACCACCGCCACTTGAAGTCACGGCAGGATGGGCAATGACTCTCCCCCAGGACCTCATCACAAGGGGAACAGAACTTACCAATAGTAAGGGACAAGTCTGGAATTACACGAAATCCCTTTGTAAGCATTTACACATACTTTACGGACAAGCACAAGACCAGCAGCTTGTCAAGGATTAGGAGTCTGAGGGACACCCAGGGCAAATAGGGATGCCAGCCCCAGGATCAAAGGTCCTGGAAAAAATAATCTCACGCAAGGGAGCCTTATCCCCTCGAATGGAATGGACGTCATGAGGTAATATTAACAGGTAACAGGAGCACGCTTGTTAATGAAAATGTAATTGATAAATGGAGACATCCTGTTCAGTTAAAAGGATATGAGAACTAACAGCGCCAGCAAGTCTGGTATGCTATCCCTCTCTCTCTTACAGATCCCAGACGCCCTCTAGCAACACGATCCCAGAACTTCATCAACAATCAACATAACTCTGAGGACCTCGAAAAACAGATTGTGACTTGGTTGTGTGATGGCGATTGTAATTGAGAAACCACTGATAGCAGAGTAAGCATGAAAACACTACTCCTCTGTGGGCTCCTCTCGATTTTGATTCCACTGGGAACAGATGGGCATGTGGTAAATTGGACACATAATGTTAACATGTTTATATACATGTCACATTCTTATGCCAAATGCACTAATGTCTCCAGTTGCTGGGTTTGTTCACACATTACCATACATTCAAAGGGCGGTGTCCCCCGAGACCAATTCTTTGCATGTATCTGAAGTGGCAGAATGGCTCACTCACCAGAATGAATCCCTAATGGCTTGGCTGAAAAGTCTTCTGCAGAGACTGGGTTATATTGGGTGGACATTAATGGTACCCGAGTTAAGTGGGAATCAGCAAGATACAGCTCTTCTGCTTTCAAAAGCCGGTTCCGACTTCAATTTAATACCTCCCATATACCACCATTTGTTATGAATGAATTATTATTTTGTGCTGACATTCCTGTGGACCTGAAGGGATTGATGAGAGGTAAAAGGAAGATATTGACCATCAGAGAAGTGTGAAAGATAAAAACAAACATCTTCATAATTTAAGTGGTGTCCCTATGGCCATTATCTGGCCGTGGGCCAACAGAAGGACTGTTAGGGATGCCCATGACAGAACAGCATAAAATGGCCGATGAAAGCCCCAACAAGCTTTGCAGTATGTGTTTAACAGAAATTGTAAAGTGCGGGACATACTTGCTTCATGTGGTCTCAGCACAGATGACAATGGCTATCTGTTTTCTCATTAAGATTGGATGTGCAACATTCTTTGCTATCCTAAAGATCAGAACATTTCACACCAATTGGTTGTTTCTCTTAAATTTTCTCTAATCAGTTAGAATACCACAAGTAGTACCCTTCAAGATAATCACAGATATAGATTCTGAAGAATAGAAAGATATAGATAAATCACTTAAAATAATTAGAAAGAAAGGTTTAAAAATTAATTACAAGGGGCCTCCCTTTTCTTGCAGCAAGGACAGCAGCTAGAAGAATAAACAAACACAGATGTCATTGTTGAGTGAAAACGGTCATTAAGAGTTCAACTTTTCACGTTCCAAAATGACCCAATCAGATCACAGCAACAAGCAATTACTAATATACAGTGATGTTCTAAAAATTCAATCATAGGTGGACAACTCAGCACTAATTAACCAATAGTATATACGGGGGGGGGGGGGGGGGGGTGCCATGTTAAAGTCATAAGAAAAGATATAAAACACAATTTAGAGCATCGTTGATTTTTCTACTGATCTGAGCCATGTCGAGGCCAGATATGGGGTGGTCTTTGGCCTCTCCCTGCATTGTACTGGCAGATGCTTGAATAAATTACCACATGCCTGAACTCGAATTGTCTCCTGAAATTTACTGCCTCTCAAAGGTCACCCTTACAATGGACTTGATGGGCCAAATGGTCACTCTTTGTGCTGCAGATTCTCCAAAACACCATGTTTATGGTGTCGCACGGACAACAGCTACTTAGTTGAGATATTGGAAGGTTTTTGGTACCACCGAAGCAAACCCTTTAGTAAGTCTCACTTGACAGCAAAGAGGATCTGGGACCTTGAGTGACTTGCACTCTCCATACCTATACTATGATGGAATGATAGAACTACTGTCATTTGAAGTGAAGATTGGATAGTTTGTCAGATCATGGGAGGATTCATCAGTCAGTTCTTGTCCAACTCTGACTAGTCAATCTATAGTCTCAACATGCTTTAAATGTATAGGAACAGAGTAGTTGCAGAACTATCATAGCTCTTGCTTTTTGAAGGGATGCAATTTCCTGTTTAGATTTTGTTTGATCTCATTTTCATAACTGGCATCAACTTTCTCCCCAGTTCAAATTCACAATATTGCTGGTCTCACCAATTTTTAGTAGCTACTATCAAGCTGCAAATATAGAGATACTGGAGGACCTTTTTCTAACCTGAATATTTATGGATCTTAGTTAAGTTGGGAACTCTTGAAAAGAATAACTTGGTATTTACCTGACTGCATAGTAAACAGCAATATGATTGGCATGTCCACTCACTCCATCTTGATCAAAGGTCAATACCTGTAGGAGAAGAATGAAGGATGAGACACACCATCAGCTTGTCACTACTGACAGAAAGACCGTACACAAACTGCTCCATCCAAAGTGAATTTTGTGCTGCTCTGGTAAAGGCTCTCTCAAGTAAGAATTGTTCTTTTGCTGCTTATTGTTAAACATAACGTTTGTGGTTAAGGCTCTGAGCAGGTTTTAGTGACCCATGATATTGCTCTACTGTTTCTGATATACTGCACAGTTTGGTTTTTTCTTTTGTTGCCATTGGTGACTTCATTGCGTAATGTGGAGAACATTGTAAAACAATGAACACTTAAATCAGCAGTGGCATTCAATTAAACATAAAAATAATGCTTCAATTCCTGCATCATCTCTTGTATTTTTGGTGGCACATTGGATACTGTCATACTTCAAGTAAACGTACATTTAATGCACTGGAAAAAGTTATTTCTTGAGCTGAAAATTCTGCAGAACTCAACTCCTGACTCCCCAAAGCCTGGATGAGTGCAGCACTAGCAATACTCAAGAAGCTTGACACCATCCAAGACAAAGCAGCCCACTTGATTGGTACCGCCTTCATCAATCGCTCAGTTCACCATCGATGCTCAATAGCAGCAGTATGTACCATCTAAAAGATGCACTGCGGTAACATATCAAGGCTCTTTCGAGAGCATCTTCCAAATCTACAACCTCTACCATCTAGGAGAACACAATGAACAGGAAGACCACCACCTGCAGCTTCCACTTCAAGCCACTCACCATCCTGACTTGGAAATATATCACTGCACTTTCAGTGTTGTTAGGTCAGAATCCCGCAACTCCCTTCCTTATGGCAACGTGGGTCTGTCTACCTGCACCAGAACGACTGCAGTGACTCAAGAAAACAGCTCATGATCACCTTCTTGATAGCAATTAGGGTTGGCAATAAATGCTGTCCAAGATAGCCATGCCTCCATCCCATGAACAAATAAAAAAAAAGTTGGGAAAAGGTTATATTCCAAATTTCAATATGCAATATCAATAAAAAATGGTCAGGTTTGTTTTCCAATGTAATGGTGTCTGCAGTAACACTGAAACAGCAGTTGAGGGAGCTGTTAATGGTAATAGCAAGGGATTCTGGCTGCTCACAGCTAATCTTTTCATAAGTAGTGATGAATAGGTTGGATTCGGGAATGGTGGGGAAGGAGAGAGAAAGGAGAGATAAGAGAGATAGTAGCTGTGAGTGGAGAGTGAGGAAAGGAGGTGAAATCAAGAGAGAGGGAACAATGTGTATTGTGGCAAACTGGGCTGTGTCTGAGGTGTCAAGTTGATTCTGAGAAGAAAAGTTAAAGTTGCCATTATCCCTTTAGGCTGCTCTCTCATTAAGAAATTAGACTGGTAGTGAGTTTAACCCAAGGGTCATCACGCTTCAGGCAACAGGCAAGGTTGGGAAAGCATTTTCTTCACGGTGCTCTGAGTCGATACGGAAATTGAACATCCGTGCTAAATAAAAACCGAAAGAACTGCAGATGCTATAAATCAGGAACAAAAACAGAAGTTGCTGGAACAGCTCAGCAGGTTTGGCAGCATCTGTGAAGAAAAATCAGAGTTAACGTTTCGGGTCCGATGACACGTCAGTTTATATGCAGAAGACAGGGTTGGGGGATGGGGAAAGGAGTAAACGATAGTTGGGGATAGAGCCCAAAGAGAGAGAAGAGCAGTTGCATAGACAAAGCAGTTGATAACGCTCTGGCTAGGAGGCTGAACAGCGGTTAATGGGGACTGTTAGTGACCAGCAATAGGTAGTGTGTCATGGCAGACTATGTGATAACAAGGCCTGGTGTGTGGGGTTGGGGATTAGGATATAGAATAGTTTAGGCCCTAAAATTATTGAGCTCAATATTGAGTCTGGAGGGCTCCCCAGGATCCCCAGGCGGAAAATGAGGTGTTGTTCTTCCAACTTGCACTGGGCTTTAATTAAGAGTTAGCAAACCAACTATATAAAATCCTTGTTATGCTCCATTTTGAGTATTGTGTGCAGATTTGGTTGCCACACTACCAGAAGAATGTGGAAGATTTGGAGAGAGTACAGAGGATGTTCACCAGGATATTGCCTGGTCTCCAGGCATTGGCTATGTGGAAAGGTTAAAAAGACTAGGATTGTTTTCACTGGAAAGACAGCTGCTGAGAGGAAACCTGATAGAGATCTACAAACTTATGAGAGCCATAGATGGGGTGGAGAGTCAGAGGATTTTTCCCAGGGTTGAAGTTTCAATTAGAAGGGGACACAGGTTCAAGGAGAGAGGGGTGAAGTTTAAGGCAGATAAGCAAGGGAAGTTTTTCACACAGAGAGTGGGAGGTGCCTCGAACACGCTGCCAGAGGTGGTGGTGGAAGCAGGCACGTTGGTGACATTTAAGAAGTATATAGATGTTGACATGAATAGGGAGGGAATAGATAGATACGGATTGAATAAGGGTAGAGGTTTTTTTTTTACATTTTAGTTAGGGCATGCTGATCAGCTCAGGCGTAAAGAGCTGAAGGGCCTGTTCCTGTGCTGTACTTCTTTTTTGTCATTTTGTTATTCCTGGCAACGTCATGGTAAATCTCTTCTGAACCGTCTCGTTCTCCCATTCACCTACTGAATTACATATATTTCTGAGATGTTATTTGTGCCTCCATTGTGAAAACACTCAAAAGTCTGCTCAAAGCATCATCCAGCTCCTTTTTTCTCCAACACCCTCTTGAGATGATGACCAGTGCTCACTTTAGTTGCTGTATATTTTTTTAATTACTTGTAAAACTCTTACGATCAGCAGCAATGCAGGTCTGGTTCAGTGCTAGCAATTCCAAAGTATTTGACCAGAAGAATAAACTGAAATACAGTCATAGAGTAATACAGCATGGAAACAGGCCCTTCGGCCCAAACTGGTCCATGCTGATCGTGGTGCCCACTCAGATAGTTCCAATTGCCTGCATGTGGTCCATATTCCTCTAAACTCTTCCCATCTAGGTACCTATCCAAATGTTTTTTTAAATATTGCTACTGTATCTGGCTCAATCACTTTCTGTGGCAGTCCATTCCATGTACGCACCACTCTCTGCATGAAGAAGTTGCCCCTTGGGTCCTTCTTAAATTTATCCCCTCTCACCTTAAACCTATGTCCTATAGTTTTCAATTCCCTATCCCTGCAAAAAAGACTATATGCATTTATCCTATCTATGCCCCTCATGATTTTAAACATCACAGTAAGGTCACCCCTCATTCTCCTATGTGCCAAGGGATAACGTACAATCCTGCCCAAGCTCTCCCTATAACTCAGGCCTACTAGTCCCGGCAACATCCTCGTAAATCTTCTTTGAACACTTTCCAGTTTAACTATGTCTTTCCTATTAACAGGGTGACCAAAACTGTACACAATACACCAAGTGCAGCCTCACCAACAACTTATACAACTGTAACCTAACGCCCCCAAATCCTACACTCAACGCCTCGACCGATGAAGGCCAGCATGCTAAATGCCTTTTTCACCACCCTGTCCACCTGTGACGCCACTTTCATCGAACTATGTACTCGTACTCCTGGGTCCCTCTATTCCACAACACTCTTCAGGACCTTACCATTTACTGTATAAGTCCTACCTTGGTTTGACTTTCCAAAATGCAATACCTCACACATATCTGTATTGAACTGCATTTGCCAATCCTCAGCCCACTTCTCCATCTGATCAAAATCCCTCTGTAATTTTGATAACCTTCCTTGCTGTCAACAATATTCCTAATTTTGTATCATCCGCAAACTTACTAATCATGCCTTGTACATTCAGTTCCAGATCATTTATGTCAATAACAAATAACAAAGGTCCCAGCACCGACCCCAGTGGCACACCCTAGTCACAGGCCTCCAGTCCGAGAAACAACCTTCAACCATCACCCTCTGCTTCCTATCATCAAGCCAATTTTGAATCCAATTAGCTAGCTCTTCCTGGATTCCATGCGACCTAACCTTCATGACCAGCCAACCATGTGGGACGTTGTCAAAGGTGTTACTAAAGTCCATGTAGACAACATCTACTGCCCTACCCTCATCTATCCACTTGGTTACCTTTTGAAAAACTCTAGAAGACTTGTCAGACATGACTTCCGTGCACAAATCAATGCTGACTATGCCTAATCCCAGGGGGAGGCAATGGCCTAATGGTATTATTGCTGGACTGTTAATCCAGAGCCCCAGATAACATTCTGGGGACCCGGGTTCAAATCACAGCACAGTACATGGTGGAATTTGAATTCAATAAATATCTGGAATTCAGAGTCTAATGATGACCACGAATCCATTGTCGATTGTTGGAAAAACCCATCTGGTTCACTAATGCCCTTCAGCACATGCCTCTCACAACATCTGAGGAAGGACTTGATCAGGCCCAGGGGATTTATCCACCTTATTGCGCTTTAAGGCTGCAGACACCTCCTCTCTGGTCATATGTATGCGGTCCAAAACATCCTCACTTGTTTCTCTTATTTCCCTAGCATGCATGATTCTCTTTTCAGTAAACAATAAGGAGAAATATTCATAAAAAAACTCCCCCATCTCCTGTGGTTCCACACATAGATGGCCATGCTGATCTTTAAGGGGACCTATTCTTTCCCTAGCTACCCTTTTACTCTTAATATAGCTACAGAACCTTTTTAACCCTACTTGCCAGATGCATCTCATACCTTCTTTTTTCCTTCAAATTTCCCTCTTAAGTGTGCTCCGACACTTTTTATCGTCATCAAGGGATTCACTTGAACCCGATAGCTCAGACCCAATGGATGATTATTTCTTTTTCCTGACCAGAGCACCAATATCCC
The DNA here is from genome assembly GCA_024137785.1 of Ginglymostoma cirratum. Lineage (NCBI taxonomy): Eukaryota > Metazoa > Chordata > Chondrichthyes > Orectolobiformes > Ginglymostomatidae > Ginglymostoma > Ginglymostoma cirratum. Next base: position 692,610 of record JAHRHZ010000204.1, on the reverse strand, counting down.
TTGTCATCCATACTGTCCCTGGACTCTAGATGTCACACTTTTAAAAGCTTCCCATTTGGCAGCCATTCCTTTTCCTTCAATCAGACTCACCCAACTGACCTGTGCTAGATCCTGCCTGATGGCCCCAAAATTGGCCTTGCTCCAGTTCAGCACCTTAACCTGTGGACCTGTCCTACCTTTGTCCATAACTATGTTAAAACTGAGAGAGTTATGGACACTGGACCCAAAGTGCCCTCCGACTGACACTTCAGTCACTTGCCCGACCTCGTTTCCTAAGAGGATGTCCAATGTTGCACCCTCCTGAGTCGGCCCCACTACACATTGATTTAGGAAACATTCTTGGACACATTTGACAAATTCCATCCCGTCTGGGCCTTTTACACACTGGGTGGCCCAGCCAAAACAGGGGAAATTAAAATCTCCAACCAATGATACTCTATTATTCCTCTAGGTATCTGCAATCTCTCTGCAGGTCTGCTCGTTCAGCACCCGCTGACTATGTGGGGCTCTATAATACAGTTCCAACAGAGTGACCATCACTTTCTTGTTTCTAAGTTCTGGTCATAGGGCCTCATTTGATGACCCCTTAAGAATATCCTCTCTAAGCACTGTTGTTGCGTCCTCCCTTGTCAAAAAGGCAACTGCCCCTCCTCGCTTACTTGTACTTCTGTCACGTCTGTAGCTTCTGTATCTTGGAATATTGAGCTGCCAATTCTGCCCTTCTCTCAGCCACGTTTCTGTTATGTCTATAATATCCCAGCGCCCAGAGTCAATCAATGCTCTGAGGTCATCTCAGGCCTCGTGCATTGAAATGAAGGAACTTTAAACCAGAAGTCTTTTCCCTCTCTTCACTGTGCCCCTGGCTATCCTGAATAGTATTCTGCTCTCAAATGGCTAATGTATTTTCCCCTGACTTCTCGATGGCCCCTCTCTTCTTCAGAGTTCCATCCCGTGCCAAACTAGTTTAAATCCTCCTCTTTGCATCTAAAGTTTCTCTTCAATCTACAAGTACATTGCCAGAAACATATTCATTCAGTCTAACTAATGGGAGTTATAAGTCTTTATCTCCAGGGAGTTACAGGTTTATTTCAGAAAAAAAATAGATGGTAAGAGGCACCACCAGCTCTTTTAAAGAGTTGACAAAGCATGATAGTCCAAATGACCAGTCAGTGTTGTATGATTTAGTGAGCTTCAGAGACTCTACAGAAAATTATTACCTAGTGGAAAATAGAAAAAGAAATTCTAGCCAGGTTACACAAGATCAATGTTCACAGATTTCTCAAAGACCTCCAACAATATGAGATGAAGCAAGAATTATGCAACTGGTAATAATTGAGATCTCTCTATTAGCTCTTAACCACAACATTTTTACAACAGAAGATGAAAAGTCACATTGAGATGTGCTATTAAATCTGAAGTACTACCAACTTGTTATCACTGCACACATTCGTGATACACAAGCTGAATCATTACATTTACATTTGTGTATTCCACACAATGAAACTAATATAGACGCATATCCTGCTACTTTATTGTGGACTCCAGACTCAAACTAACGCTGCAAAGCTCATCACATTAGCTTATTGGCATTCGTGGTGGAGAAATACTTGGATCAATGCTCTGAAAAAATACAGCAGTACAGAAACATCACATTGGATTCTAATGCGATATCACAGGACAGAGGGCGAGGATTGGGCAGAGGGGATAAGAGACAGTGACAAAATGCAGGAGAGAGGAAGAGGAAATAGAGGCACATCCTGCTAACGTAGGCCCCACAAAGTCTTCATCAGTGACAACTGTGAACCTGCACTAAATTTATCAGAATTGCCAAAGAGATTAGGCAAGCAACAGCCTTAAGTTTATACACTGAATCATACCTGACTGCCAATGTCCTGGGTTCCTCCATCTCCGTCCGTAGACAGGGACAGGAAGAAGCTTCGGAGAGTCAGAGAAGGTGAGGCAGCGGGAGAGACCAGAGGTAAAGATTAGTTGAAGGGAAGCAGATGGCAGGGGGAACAGAGCATGGGATGGAAAGACAGGCATTCAGAAAGGGAAAGACAGACAGTCAGAACAGGAAATAGAGAAACAAGCAGAGCAGAGCGGGTGACAAAGGTATTTCTTGGGTGGGGTGACAGGGCATGTGTGTCAGGAGAGGTGAGTCAGATACAACTTATGCAGCGCGTGATTAGGATGGTCTGTCTGAAAGTGTGGTGAAAACTGAGTAATTGATAGCTTCTAAAAGGGGCTTAGACAATTAACAAACAAGTAAGATCTGCAAAATTATGGGAAATGATCAGGGAGTGGCACCAGTGAATTACTCTGGCAGAGAATTCCTATGGACACAGCAGGCCACATGCTTCCTTCTGTGCTATGTAACAATGATAATGTATATTTGGCATTTGACTTAAGCTTTGAAGGACTGTGGAGAAAAGGCATTTATTTCAAATTTTCTGAATAAGCTTGAAGTGGCTTCCCTCAGAGATCATGGAAAGTTCACTTTTGAAACTGAAGTTTATTTAAACAGCACCTCCCAGAAATCACATGACTGGTGATAATTACTTGCTTTGCTGTGGCTCATGAAGTGAAAAAGTTCATCGATTTCGCTTCCAATTTCCATCCTGCCATCACTTCCACCTGGTCTCTCTCTGACTCCTCCCTTCCCTTCCTCGACATCTTTGTTTCCCTTTCTGGGGATAGAATGGCCACTAATATCCACTATAAACCCACTGACTCCCACAGCTACCTGGACTATACATTCTTGCACCCTGCTTCCTGTAAACACTCCATCCCATTCTCTCAGTTCTTCCATCTCTGTCGCATATGTTCAGATGAGGCCAACTTTGACAAGGGAACCACCAAAAGGTCCACCTTCTTCCTTAACCGAGGACTCCCCAGCACCCCTGTCAACAGGGACCTCAACCAAGTCCGACCCATCTCCCACACTTCTGCCCTCACCTCTCTCTTCCTTCCCGCAACAGTGATAGGGTTCCCCTTGTCCTTACCTACCATCCCACCAGCAATCAAAGACAGAAGATCATCAGGCATTATTTCTACCAGCTCCAGCAAGATGCCACCACCAGATATATATTCTCCTTCACTCCCTTGTCCACCTTCCACAGGGACCATTCCCTCCAGGACACCCTGGTCCATTCTTTCTTCACTTCCAACACGCCCCACAGCAACTTCCCCTGAAACCACCGAAGGTATAAATCCTGCCCATTTATGTCCTCCATTCCCAGTACCCAAGGGCCCAAACATACCTTCCATGTGAAGCAGCACTTTATCCGCATTTCCCACAAACTAGTCTACTGTATTCGCTCCTCACAATGTGGTCTCCTCTACATTGGGGTAACAAAGCATAGGCTGGGTGGCCGCTTCACAGAACATCTATGTTCTGTCTGCAAAAATTACCCTGAGCTTCCAGTTGCCTGCCACTTTAACACACCACCCTGTTCCCTGTCCAACATTTCTGTCTCAGACTTGTGCAGAGTTCCAGAGAAACTCAGCGCAAGCTGGAAGAACAACACCTTATTTTACACTTAGGGATCCTGCAGCCCTCCAGACTCAATATTGAGTTCAATAATTTTAGGGCCTGAACTCTCCCACGCCCGAGTCCCGTACCCCACACACCAGGCCTTGTAATCACATATTCTGCCATTACACACTACCTATTGTTAGTCACTAGCAGTCCCCATTAATAGCTGTTCTGAGGAAGGGTCCCTGGACCCGAAATGTTAACTCTGCTTTTTCCTTCACAGATGCTGCCTGACCTGCTGAGCTTTTCCAGCAACTTTGTTTTTGTTCCTGATTTACAGCAACCGCAGTTCTTTTGGTTTTTATTCCCCATTAATAGCTATTCACTCTCCTACCAAGATCATTATCAACTCCTTTGTCTGTCTAACTGCTCTTCGCTCTTCACCGGACTCGAAATGTTAACTCTGATTGTTCTTTACAGATGCTGCCAGACCTGCTGAGCGTTTTCAGCAACTTCTGTTTTTGTTCCTGATTTACAGCATCTGCAGTTCTTTTGGTACTTTTTTACAAAATCTGCCAGTCAGATTTCTTAAGAAACACAATGATAGAATTATTGTCAAACAAAACTTATTCAATAAAAATTATATTATTGATTAACACGTACAGTTAGCAATATAGAAGTAGAAATGATTATTCCTCTAAATGTCTCCAAAGCAGACACTTTTCAGGAAACAGGAAAAAAGAAACAGATTTCTCTGCAGTCACCGAATTTCTGAAAAAAGAACCATCACTTTGGCCAATGAGTTATTGCTAAAGGCAATAGGATAAAGCCTAGAAATTTTCAGAGTCTGTTGCTCTAGCAAATGTGATCAAGTCACTAATCCACACACATTTTTCCCTGAAGTCTTGCAGACAAGGCTTGCTCAGGAAATACAATCTTGACAAGTCCCTTCAGTCGCTTTCTCAGAATGACAAATAATTTTGACCCTGGACTAACATAGGGAACTTACTTTTCAGAAATGGGAGAAATCAGCTTGATAACTTGTTCTTAGCAAGCTTCCCTCAAACTCAGCTTGTTCTTAGCTGATGTTACTCCAACTAAACTAGGTAGGGTCACCCGACCCGAAACATTAACTCTGATTTTTCTTCACAGATGCTGCCAGACCTGCTGAGTTTTACCAGCAATGTCTGTGGTAGATTTTGTTGTTTAAAACCTGACATAGATTACATATTTGAGATAATAGGTACTGCAGATGCTGGAGAATCCGAGATAACAAGGTGTGGAGCTGGATGAACACAGGAGGCCAAGCAGCATCATAGGAGCAGGAAAGCAAGGAACAATCCCTCTTCCGTACCTACACTGGCCCTAAACCCCACCTCTTCCTCCGTTACATTGATGACTGTATTGGCGCCGCCTCGTGCTCCCACGAGGAGCTCGAACAGTTCATCCACTTCACCAACACCTTCCACCCCAACCTGAAGTTCACCTGGACCATCTCCAACACTCCTCTCTCCTTCCTGGACCTCTCTGTCTCCATCTCGGGTAACCACCTAGAAACCGATGTCCATTTCAATCCCACTGACTCCCACAGCTACCTGGAATACACCTCCTCCCACCCACCTTCCTGTAAAAATGCCATCCCCTATTCCCAATTCCTTCGCCTCCGCCGCATCTGCTCCCAGGATGAGGCATTCCACTCCCGCACATCTCAAATGTCCTCATTCTTCAAGGACCGCAACTTCCCCCCCCTCAGTGGTCGAGAACGCCCTCGACCGTGTCTCCCGCATTTCCTGCAACTCATCCCTCACACCCCGTCCCCGCAATAATAACCAAAAAAAGAATCCCCCTCACCCTCACGTACCACCCCACCAACCTCCGGATCCAACGCATCATCCTCCGACACTTCCGCCATCTGCAATCAGACCCCACCACCAAAGACATATTTCCCTCCCCACCCTTGTCTGCTTTCCGGAGGGACCACTCTCTCCGTGACTCCCTTGTCCGCTCCACACTCCCCTCCAGCCCCACCACACCCGGCACTTTTCCCTGCAACCGCAGGAAGTGCTACACCTGCCCCCACACCTCCTCCCTCACCCCAATCCCAGGCCCCAAGAAGACTTTCCACATCAGGCAGATGTTCACCTGCACATCTGCCAATGTGGTATACTGCATCCGCTGTACCCGTTGTGGCTTCCTCTACATTGGGGAAACCAAGCGGAGGCTTGGGGACCGCTTTGCAGAACACCTGCGCTCAGTTCGCAACAAACAACTACACCTCCCAGTCGTGAACCATTTCAACTCCCCCTCCCATTCCTAAGACGACATGTCCATCCTGGGCCTCCTGCAATGCCACAATGATGCCACCCGAAGGCTGCAGGAAGAGCAAATCATATTCAGCCTGGGAACCCTGCAGCCCAATGGTATCAATGTGGATTTCACAAGCTTCAAAATCTCCCCTCCCCCAACCGCATCCCAAAACCAGTCCAGCTCGTCCCCGCCTCCCTAACCTGTTCTTCCTCTCACCTATCCCCTCCTCCCACCTCAAGCCCCACCCCCATCTCCTATCTACTAACCTCATCCCGACCGCCTTGACCTGTCCGTCCTCCCTGGACTGACTTATCTCCTCCCTACCCCCCCACCTACACTCACCTTTACTGGCTCCATCCCCGCCTCTTCGACTTGTCTGCCTCCTCTCCACCTATCCTCTCCTCTATCCATCTTCTATCCGCCTCCCCCTCTCTCCCTATTTATTTCAGAACCCTCTTCCCCTCCCCCATTTCTGATGAAGGGTCTAGGCCTGACACTTCAAGCTTTCCTGCTCCTATGATGCTGCTTGGCCTGCTGTGTTCATCCAGCTCCACACCTTGTTATCATAGATTACATATTTAATTTGTCATCTAGGTAACCAGAAAAAGTATTTTGTGTGTTGTGACCTGTGGAATAGGGGGTTTGAGTGACAGTGCAATCCTCCAGTCTTGGTCATAACACTGCAACGATGTTGTGATTCGATGTATAACTAAATACCCTCAGCAGAAGGATGTTCACAGACAAGAATCCCAAGATGAAAAGTCAAAAAATATTTGCATAAGTAGAAAATATTCTCTCTGCATTCCTCCCAGAGGTCAAACCTGCTCATTGATCAATGGAATCAAAGTGACAGGAGGAAACAGGCAGAGCTTGGACTCACCAAGCTGATGTGATGTATCTGTATATGTCTGAGGATAAGCTTCGCAACGAGCTCTGGGTCCCACTGCAGTTCTGGATTGTCTGGAAGAGCTCTAGAGAAAATAAGTAAGGACATAAATTAGTTCAAATTATAAACAATGAAAAGTCATAGAAAATTATTCACTCCATCAACCTTATGGGGAAAACATTCCTCACCATTGCATTTGTCTAACTGAACTCTGGCTCACTCTCCACTTATATCTTAATATAAAAACTACTAGCAATTGTGAACTCATACTTCAAGAACAATTTCCTGCAGCAAGATTCCATCAAACCACACCTTACTAAGATTTTTGTCTCATCAGCAAGGACTTGTATTTACATCATTTTAAAAATTCCTTCATGGGATGTTGCTGTCACTGACTAGGTTGGCATTTATTGCCCATCAACATGACATCGGTCTAACATTTTTTTACTCCAGATTTTTTTTTGAATTCAAACTTCACCATCTTCCATGGTGCAGTTCAACCCATGTCTTCAGAACGTTAGTCTGGCGTTCTGAATTACTAGTCCAGTGACATTACCACTATGCCATCACCTCCCCTTGAAGTCTTTAATACTGTAAAACGTTAACATGTCTTATCTTTTGTTATAAGATGCTTCAAGGAGTAAATACCATACACAATCTGACAGTAAGCCCCATTAGGAGTATTACGACATATTACTTAAGGCTGGATAGTGATTGATTTATTTTATTGTCATGTGTACAGAAATACAGTGAAAAGCTTTGTTTACAAGTGGTAGAGGTAGATCACAGCAAGCAAAAGAATGTACAGATCAAAATGCGTTAGAGGCATAATGGTTACATTGCAGGTTACATTATTTGAGGCTACAGCCCATTCAACAGTCTGGTAACGGCCAGAAAGTTGTTGTTCCTGGACCTGCTTCTGCGTGTGTTCAGGCTTCTGTAGCTTCTGCCTGACAGAAGAGATTGTAGGAGGTCATTACCGGGGTGCGATGGGTTTTTGATGATGTTGGCTGTCTTTCCGCGGCAGCAAGCCATGTAAATGGAGTCCATGGATGGAAGGTTGGCTCCTGTAATGGTCTAGGCTGTGCACACCACCTTCTGTAGTTTCTTACAGTTCTGGGCAGAGCAGTTGCCATACCAGGTCATTGTGTACCCGGGCAGTATGCTTTCCGTGGCGTATCTGTAGATGTTGGTGAGGGTCCTTATGGACATGCCAAATTTTCTGAGCTGCCCGAGGAAGAAAAGGCATTGTGTCCTCTTGACTGTCAGAATTACGTTGGAAGTCCAGGACGGCTCATTGGTTATCATCGCTCTGAGGAACTTGATGCTTTCCACCCTCTCAACCTCAGTTATGTTGATTGTAGATGAGGGCGTGTTCTCTTCCTTTCTTTCTGAAGTCAATGATCAGTTCTTTAGTTTTGCCGATGTTGAGGGACATTTCGTTTTCATTGCACCATGTCACAAAGCCCTCTATCTCCCTTCTGTATTTTGACTTGTCATTGTTAGGTATCCGTCCCACTACAGTGGTGTCATCAACGAACTTGTAGATGGCGTTCGTTTGGAATTTGGCAACACAGTAGTAAGTGTACAGGGAGTACAGGCTGAGGACGAAGATTAACTTCTTAGGTGTGCAATCCTCCACGCATTTACTAATGAAGTCTGTGACCGTGGTGACATACTCGGCTAGGTTTTCCGCTGAACATTTGAACATGGTCTGGTCGACCGAGTCCAAGTGGCAAAGGAGACGGTCTTCCGCTGCCTCGGACCATCACTGTACTTCATTTTGTGAAGGATTCTCCCGTTTCAGCCTCTGTTTGGAAGCTGGGAGAAGGAACATGGCGCCATGGTTGGATTTTCTGAAGTGTGGGCAGGGGATTCAACGGTAGGCATCTTTAATGGATCTGTAGCAGTGGTCCGGAATGTTTGGTCCTCTGGTGGGGAAGATGTGTTGGTAGTATTTTGGTAACACCTGCTTGAGGTTGGCTTGGTTTAAGTCGCCAGCCACAATGAACAGGGCCTCAGTGGTGGAGCTTTTAGAAATGTTTTGAAGAAGCAGACAGAATAAGAGACTTTGGGTGGGAATTTCAGAGCTTTGAGCCTTGGCAGCTCAAGTACAATTATTAAAACAATATCTCAGAGGATTGTGGGAGCTTTGGAGGTTATAAAAATAAGGAGGGAGTGAAGTAATAGAGGGATTTGAAAACAAGGATGAGTTTATAAACAGGGCAATACCAGAGCTGGAGTCAATGTGATCAAGAAGCATTGAGAGCATAGCTCGGAAACAGGATGCAAGCAGCATCTTATCATCTCTTTGGACTCACATGACCTGCATCTGTCCAAACTGGGTTCGGCCTGCCTCATTACATCTTTGGTCTCTTTGCAAAGTCTGCCATCTTAGCCACTGTCAGTTACCAATTACATCAGTTTGACAATCAATGATACTAAATGAATTTCCAGCCTTTTTCTTTAGTCATTTCTCACTGCCAGTCGGACACCGTCCCTGTGTTTGTATGACAATGGTCCCTATATCTGTGTGACACCGGTCCCTGCACCTGTGACACCTGTCACTGTCCCTATGTCTGTGTGAGACTGGTCACCGTCCCTGTGCCTATGTGACACTGGTTACTGTTGCTCTGTCTGTGTGACACCAGTTACTGTCGCTCTGTTTGTGAGAGACCGGTCATCGTCCCTGTGTCTGTCTGACACCAGTCACTGACCCTGCGTCCATGTCACACCGGTCACTGACCCTGTGCCTCTGTGACACCTGTCACCGTCACTGTGCCCGTGTGTGACACCGGTCACTGTCGCTCTGTCTGTGTGACACCAGTCACCATCCCCGTGCCTGTCTGATACAGGTCACTATCCCTCTGCCTGTGTGACATCGGTCTCTGACCCTGTGCCTGTCTGACACCAGTCACTGTCCCTGTGCCTGTGCAACACTGGTCAGCGTCCCTGTGCCTGTGTGACACCCGTCGTCATCCCTACACCTGTGTGACACCGGTCACCATCCCTACACCTGTTTGATACCAGTCAATGTCCCTGTGCCTTTGTGACACCTGTCACTGTCCCTGTGCCTGTGCGACACAGGTCACTATTGCTCTGTCTGTGTGACACCGGTCACCATCCCTACACCTGTGGGACACCGGTCACCAACCCTACACCTGTGGGACACCGGTCCCCATCCCTGCACCCGTGTGACACTCGTCCATGTGTCTGTGTCTGTGTGAGACCGGTTACTGTCCCTGTGTGACACCAGTCACTGTCACTCTGTCTGTATGACACCGGTCACTGTCGCTCTGTCTGTGTGACACTGGCACTTGCGCCTGTGCGACACCAGTCACTTTTCCTGTGTCTGAGAGACACTGGTCACTGTTCCTGCACCTGTGTGACACCTGTCACCGTCCCTGTGCGATACCTGTCACCGTCCCTGTGCGACACAGGTCACTGTCCCTGCGCCTGTGTGACACCTGAGATAACAAGGTGTAGAGGTGGATGAACACAGCAGGCCAAGCAGCATCAGAGGAGCAGGAAAGCTGACGTTTCAGGCCTAGACCCTTCCCAACTGGTTTGCTTCAGTACGTGGTCGAGCAGTTTCAGGGCCGAAGAGATTACGAGAGAGTTGCAGTGGGAGAGAGATCCACTGAAGTCTTTCCGGAGAGAGGAGGGTAACTTCTTCAAGGTAGGCATCCTTAGAAGAGGCTTCGCTGTGGGGTTAAAATTGTTTCAGAGATAGTAGGAACTGCAGATGCTGGAGAATCTGAGATAACAAGGCGGAGAGCTGGATGAACACAGCAGGCCAAGCAGCATCAAAGGAGCAGGAAAGCTGACATTTCAGGTCCAGACCCTTCTTCAGAAAATGATTCAGAAAATGTCTGTGTGACACCGGTCAATGTTGCTGTGCCCGTGTGACGTCAGTCACCATTGCTGTGCCTGTCTGACACCAGTCATTGTCCCTGTGCCTGTGTGATGCTGGTTACCATCCCCACATCTGTGAGACACCGGTCACTGACCCTGTGCCTGTGTGACACTCGTCACTGACCGTGTGCCTGTGTGACACCGGTCACTGACCCTCTGTCTGTGTGACACCAGTTACCGTCCCTGCACCTGAGACACACCAGTCACCGTCCCTGTGTCTGTGTGACACTGGTCACCGTCCTTCAGCATAATATGTTTGCATTCGTGCGTGAAGAATCCCTAATTAGGAAAAATTATTCGAACATGGGGCTTTTGTGTGTAAAACGTCAAAGCATTAAGGTATGATGTATTCAAGATAGGATGGATTTAATGGATTACATAGTGATGATTGTTTCCACTAACGTACTAAAAAAAAACAAATGTATTACTTAGCCACCAACTCCTGCCCTCTCTGTGGGGATGTCTGAGACTGAACCAAACCACTCGTAACTTCAATGTTGTTTTAAACTCTGAGATAAGCTTCTGACCTCCTTTCGACACCATTACAAAATTGCATAGTTTTGTTTGCATTGCATTATTTGACTTCATGTCTGCCACTGCTCATTTGCCGCTGTAACCCTCAATCTTTGCCTTTGATATCTCTAAACTAACACACTCCTGGCTAGATCCCATCTTCCACCCCAATGTCTTACAAGATAGGTGCAGGAGAAGGCTGTATCAGAGATAAAAGGTACTGCAGATGCTGGAGAATCCGAGATAACAAGCACGGGGCTGGATGAACACAGCAGGTCAAGCAGCATCATAGCAGCAGGAAAACTTGATGTTTCGGGCCTAAACCCTAAAGGGTTGTTACCTCTAAATGCAGGAGAAGGCTGTTTGGTCCTGAGTCTTCAGCTCATCTGGACAGGACCAGTGTCACACGGACACGGGCAGTGACCGGTGTCTCACAAGCACAGGGATGGTGACTGGTCTCACACAGGCACAACGACGGGACCGGTGTCACACAGACACAATGACGGTGACCGGTGTTGCACAGGCACAGGGACAGGGACAGTGATTGGTCACACAGACACAGGGACGGTGACCAACTGGCAGCAGGAAGTGACTAACCTGGAGATTTCTTTAGTCTCATTGATTGTCAAACATTTGGTAACTGACAGTGGCTGAGTTGGCAGAGTTTGTAAAAAGACCAAAGACATAATGAGGCAGGCCTAAATCAGTTTGGACAGAAACACATGACTTCAAAGAGAAATAGCTACAGGCAACAGTTTGAAGTTCATCAAACTTCAAACTAGCCAACCTCAACAACATGTTATCCATTAAGGACTGAAAGGCTGATTAAGTGAACTGTATCAGTGAGAACACTGTAGAAGTCAAATATTCCTGTGGGTGCAATGCCCTCAGGTGACCATTTGATGCTGCACTAAGGATTGCCCGTCCAAAATGAGACCAATAAAGCAGGTTATCAGAAACTGCAGACAGCATGACGATTATAAAGAGAGGGCCATTTCTGTCTTAAGCCTGGCTTCAGAACTGCTTGCAAGTTCTTCAAGAGTATTTTGAACATATCTGTTAAGTCCTTAAGAATTTACATGGAAATAAGTAATTAGAACGCTAAATCCATCACTTTCTACTGATCAGAATAATCTGCTATAATAATCATTTATTTAATTGCACAAGCAAAACAAACAATTAAAAGCAAGGTCTCCTGTGAAAAATGAAGTGAAATCTTCCTCTCATCTGGAGAAATGTCAGAACATTGCTCGACATTCCACATTCGGTTGCCTCTCCATAAAATGCCTGAACACCAGTGTCTGCTAATATCCTACAATCCTTTGGGCCCTGTCACAACTGTTCAATATTCAGACGAAGCTGAGATTGTAAGCATATTTTTCCAGCAGACTGAAAAACTATCTAACTTTGTGGGAGCAAAATACCATGCTCTCTTTTACTATTTCTTATCAGCTTGCAATGCTCCCAGCAATTAGCATTTTCTAACTATTATTTGCTCACTACATCCTTAATATGATTTAATTTATGCAAGAATGTAATATGTTTAGTGGTTATTTGACTGGGCCTACTTACAACCTTCACTAAAATCAATGATTATCTGTACATACAGCACATATTAACATATCAACCAATAAATGCAATCTGGAATCAACATTTGTTGGTTATTGGTTATTCTGGAATAAATTTGTATCCAAATATTCTGATTAATATGTAGCTTACAAGTTAAATGCATAGCAAAGTATTATTTAATACTTGCATAGTCATATCCAACTTTCTAGCAGCTCTTTTGAAATTTCTCTATAATTAGAAAAGAAAAATCTTGTATACTTTTTTACATCTTATGCTGCTGGATTTTTGACATGAAAGGAAAAGTAAGACCAAAAGATCATAATAAGACCATATGGAACAGGAAGAGGAGTAGGCTGTTAGGCCCTTGGGTCCTGCTCTGCCATTCAAAAGGATCATGACTGATCCAACTTTCCTCACGTCCACTTTCCTACATTTTCCCCATAACCCTTGATTTCCTTAATGATCAAGAATTTATCTCTCTGAGACTTAAAAATAATCAAGGACTCTGCCCACATAGCTCTCGGTGGAAAGGAGTTCCAAAGGCTCTCAACTCCTCAGAGAAAATATTCCTCATCTCAGTCTTAAATTAGCTTTCCTTCAATTTTGAGACTATGCCCTCTGGTCCTACACCCTCCCATGGGGGAAACATCCTCTCAGCATTTACTCTTTCAAGTCCCTTAAAAATATTCTAATGAGATCACATCTCATTCTTTTAAACTCCAATGATTAGAGTCCCATCTTGTTTATAATTTGCTCATGAGACAATCACTTCATACCAAGGACATGCTAGTGAACCTTCTCTGAACTGCATCCAATGAAATGATACTTTTCCTTAAATACGCGGACCAAAACTGCTCACAGTACTCCATATGTGGTCTCACCAGCACGTTGTACAGTTGCAGTAAAACTTTCCTACTCCTATACTCTGACCGCCTTGAAATTAAGGCCAACATTTCATTAGCCTTCCTGATTACCTGCTGTACCTCTGTGTTGGCTTTGTGTTTTGTGTACAAGTACCCCCAAATCTCTGTGTTGCAGCATTCTGTAATTTTTCACCATTTAAATAATATTTTGTTCTTTTGTTCTCCATTCCAAATTTACAACTTCTCATTTCCCCACATTGTGCTCTACATGCCAAATTTTTGCCAACATTCTTAACATATCAACATTTCTGTTAACTGTACATATCACTCGTACAACTTGCCTTTCCATCTATTTTTGCATCATCTACAGATTTGGCTACAGTACATTTGCTTCCTTCTTCCAAGTCAGTAATATATATTGTAAACAGTTGTTGCCCAACTGGAACACCACAGGTCACCATCCTGAAAAAGAACTCCTTGCTTCCCTGCTCATTAGCCAATTCTCTATCTGTGCCAAAATACTACCTCCAACACTGTGGGCTCTTATGACTTAAAAGTAGTTCTTTATTGGTTAAGAACTCCTTTCCCAAGGTAGAATTCTATGGAACTCAAAAATGTTAGCTCTGTTTTGCTCTGTACAGATGTTGCCAGACTGTTGGCAGCCTGTTGAGATCGATGGAAACCTGCTTCCACTCCAGTTGAATAGTTTCTAAGATGATAGGGTTGCAGATTCTGACCAAGTGCAGCAGGTGGTGCTTGGAGGATCAGGTAAATGGGTCAGGAGCAAATTACTGCAGAAGCTGGAATCTGTACTGAAAACTACAAACGCTGGAGATCACAGCAAGTCAGCCAGCATCCATGGAGAAAGCAAGCTAATGTTTCAAGTCTAGATGACTCAGATGAAGAGTCATCTAGACTTGAAACGTTAGCTTGCTCTCTCCATGGATGCTGGCTGACCTGCTGTGACCTCCAGCATTTGTTGTTTTCAGGTAAGTGGATTATTTGGAGGTTTATACACCCCTTCAACTTTGCTTCTGCATGTTCTCAAAGAAGTATTTCAGTGTACCCGGTGCATTCCTGAATTAACTTTCTCCATTTTGGTCGGTCATAATTCAGAGTCTCCCAAGAATTCCTGGGAATGTTTGATCTCTTCAGAAATGCTTTGACACATCCCTAAAGCTGGAATCCTAGAGCAATAGTTTATTGACAACTAGGAATGAAACTTTGAAGTGCTGCTCTCCTCTGCAGTCCACTCAAATGATAACGCGATATGTGAGCAAACAGAGCGAGTCTGAGACCAGCAACAGTACACCAGTCACAATGCAAACTCTCTTCCTTGTTCAGTTACATCAAGTGCCTTTGCTGTGATTTTAAATCTTTAGTGAACCATTAGTCTTAATAAGTGTGCATGCTTACACTAGTAATGAGGCAAGGCATAGTGGCATTCAGCTGTTTTAGTCTAAATAAATACAGGACTTGATAGCCCTGCTCACCACTGCTTCTCATTACCTAGCCCAGCAGCAGCCCTTCTTGCCAGATCAGGAAGCAGCATTAAGGCAGTTGTGGATACGCTTCAGTAATAAAGGATGTTTAAAAATTGTTAAGTTCATAACCTCAGTCTCTTCCCTTCCCCCTTTCCACCCTGCTCACAGCTGGGAGTTTTGGTGGTTAGCTCAAGGTCAGAGAGCACACTTTCACAAAGGATTCTGGCATACAGTGAGAGGTCCCACAGTGTAGTTCACTCAAACAGACTGGGCAATGGATCAGTGCATTAATCACAGACTACACAAGTCACCGGATCACAGTGGGGGAGGGTAAAGACTGGGGCCAAGATGGGAAATTAGTAACAGTTCAGTTTACAGTCCAGCAATTTAATGTCGGTTACTTGCTATGAATTTCATTGCACTGAAGGTTAGCTGTTGTCCTAGAGTGCCTGCGAATTGAATGCTTGGAAAGTTTTATAGAGCCATAGAGTAATACAGCATGGAAACAGACCCTTGGGTCCAACTCACTGTGCTGGCCAAACATCCCGATCGGACCTATTTGGCCCATATCTCTCTAAACCCTACCTGTTCATATACCCATCCAAATACCTTGTAAATACTGTAATTGTACCCGTCTCCACCACTTCCTCTGGCAGCTCATTCCATACATGCACCACCGTCTGCATGAAAAAGTTACCCAGCAGGTCCTTTTTAAATCTTTCCTCTTTCACATTAAACTTATGGCCTCTAGTTTTCCCCCTCCCTAGGAAACAGACCTTGGCTATTCACCCTATCCATGCTCCTCATGATTTTATAAACCTCTATAGGATCATTTCTCAGCCTCCAACCCACCAGGGATAAAAGCCCAGCCTACTTAGTGCAGGGATCCCCTGTGGCCGTTCCCCTCAATAACAAGTATACGGTTTTGGATACTGCTGGGGGGAACCACTTACCAGGGGTAAGCCATGGGGTACAGGTCTCTGGTACAGAGTCAGTCCCTGTTGCTCAGAAGGGAAGGGGGCAGAGGAGGAGGGCATTAGTCATTGGGGGCTCCATACTTAGAGGGGCAGATAGGAGATTCTGTGGGAACGAGAGAGACTCGAGGTTGGTGTGTTGCCTCCCAGGTGCCACGGTCCGTGATGTCTCAGATCGTGTTTTTGGGATCCTTAAGGGGGAGGGGGAGCAACCCCAAGTCGTGGTCCACATAGGCATCAATGACATAGGTAGGAAAAGGGATGGGGATGTAAGGCAGAAATTCAAGGAGCTAGGGTGGAAGCTTAGAGCTAGAACAAGCAGAATTGTTATCTCTGGTTTGTTACCCGTGCCACGTGCTAGCAAGGCAAGGAATAGGGAGAGAGAGCAGTTGAACACGTGGCTACAGTGATGGTGCAGGAGGGAGGGATTCAGATACCTGGATAATTGGGGCTCCTTCTGGGGTAGGTGGGACCTCTACAAACGGGATGGTCTACACCTGAAGCCGAGGGGTACCAATATCCTGGGGGGGAAATTTGCTAATGCTCTTCGGGAGGGTTTAAACTAATTCAGCTGGGGGATGGGAACCTGAATTGTAGCTCCAGTGTACAGGAGGTTGAGAGTAGTGAGGTCATGAATAAGGTTTCAAGGTCGCAGGAATGTACCGGCAGGTAAGAAGGCGGTTTGAAGTGTGTCTACTTCAACGCCAGGAGCATCCGGAATAAGGTGGGTGAACTTGCAGCATGGGTTGGTACCTGGGACATCGATGTTGTGGCCATTTCGGAGACATGGATCGAGCAGGGGCAGGAATGGTTGTTGCAGGTTCCAGGGTTTAGATGTTTCAGTAAGATCAGGGAAGGTGGTAAAAGAGGGGGAGGTGTGTCAAGGACAGGATTATGGTGGCAGAAAGGACGTTTGATGAGGACTCGTCTGCTGAGGTAGTATAGGCTGAGGTTAGAAACAGGAAAGGAGAGGTCACCCTGTTGGGAGTTTTCTACTGGCCTCCAAAAAGTTCCAGAGATGTAGAGGAAAGGATTGCAAAGATGATTCTGGATAGGAGTGAAAGTAACAGGGTAGTTGTTATGGGGGACTTTAACTTTCCAAATATTGACTGGAAACGCTATAGTTTGAATACTTTAGATGGGTCAGTTTTTGTCCAATATGTGCAGGAGGGTTTCCTGACACAGTATGTAGATAGGCCAACAAGAGGCGAGGCAACATTGGATTTGGTACTGGGACCAGGCCAGGTGTTAGATTTGGAGGTAGGTGAGCACTTCGGTGATAGTGACCACAATTCGGTTATGTTTACTTTAGCGATGGAAAGGGATAGGTATATACTGCAAGGCAAGAGTTATAGCTGGGGGAAAGGCAATTATGAGGCGATTGGGCAAGATTTAGGATGCATAGGATGGGGAAGGAAACTGCAGGGGCTGGCCACAATTGAAATGTGGAGCTTGTTCAAGGAACAGCTACTGCGTGTCCTTGACAAGTATGTACCTGTCAGGCAGGGAGGAAGTGATCGAACGAGGGAACCGTGGTTTACTAAAGAAGTTGAATCTCTTGTCAAGAGGAAGAAGGAGGCTTATGTAAAGATGAGGCGTAAAGACTCAGTTAGGGCGCTTGAGAGTTACAAGTTAGCCAGGAAGGACCTAAAGAAAGAGCTAAGAATAGCCAGGAGGGGACATGAGAAGTCTTTGGCAGGTAGGATCAAGGAAAACCCTGAAGCTTTCTATAGGTATGTCAGGAATAAAAGAATAACTAGAGTAAGATTAGGGCCAGTCAAGGACAGTAGTGGGAAGTTGTGCATGGAGTCTGAAGAGATAGGAGAGGCGCCAGATGAATATTTTTCATCAGTATTCACAAAGGAAAAAGACAATGTTGTTGAGAATGCTGAGATACAGGCTATTAGACTAGACGGGATTGAGGTTCACAAGGAGGAAGTGTTAGCAATTCTGGAAAGTGTGAAAATAGATAAACCCCCTGGGCCGGATGGGATTTATCCTAGGATTCTCTGGGAAGCTAGGGAGGAGATTGCAGAGCCTTTGGCTTTGATCTTTATGTCATCATTGTCTACAGGAATAGTACCAGAAGACTGGAGGATAGCAAATGTTGTCCCCTTGTTCAAGAAGGGGAGTAGAGACAACCCTGGTAATTATAGACCAGTGAGCCTTACTTCGGTTGTGGGTAAAGTGTTGGAAAGGATTATAAGAGATAGGATTTATAATCATCTAGAAAGGAATAATCTGATTAGGGATAGTCAACACGGTTTTATGAAGGGTAGGTCGTGCCTTACAAACCTTATTGAGTTCTTTGAGAAGGTGACTAAACAGGTGGATGAGGGTAAAGCGGTTGATGTGGTGTATATGGATTTCAGTAAAGTGTTTGATAAGTTTCCCCACAGTAGGCTATTGCAGAAAATATGGAGGCATGGGATTGAGGGTGATTTAGCGGTTTGGATCAGAAATTGGCTAGCTGTAAGAAGACAGAGGGTGGTGGTTGATGGGAAATGTTCATCCTGCAGTTCAGTTACTAGTGGTGTACCGCAAGGATCTGTTTTGGGGCCACTGCTGTTTGTCATATTTATAAATGACCTGGATGAGGGCTTAGAAGGATGGCTTAGTAAATTTGCGGATGACACTAAAGTCGGTGGAGTTGTGGATAGTGCGGAAGAATGTTGCAGGTTACAGAGGGACATAGATAAGCTGCAGAGCTGGGCTGAGAGGTGGCAAATGGAGATTAATGCGGAAAAGTGTGAGGTGATTCACTTTGGAAGGAGTAACAGGAATACAGAGTACTGGGCTAATGGTAAGATTCTTGGTAGTGTGGACGAGCAGAGAGATCTCGGTGTCCATGTGCATAGATCCCTGAGAGTTGCCACCCAGGTTGATAGGGTTGTTAAGAAGGCGTATAGTGTATTAGGTTTTATTGGTAGAGGGAGTGAGTTTTGGAGCCGTGAAGTCATGTTGCAGCTGTACAAAACTCTGGTGCGGCTGCACTTGGAGTATTGCGTACAGTTCTGGTTGCCGCATTATAGGAAGGATGTGGAAGCATTGGAAAGGGTGCAGAGGAGATTTACCAGGATGTTGGCTGGTATGGAGGGAAGGTCTTATGAGGAAAGGCTGAGGGACTTGAGGCTGTTTTCGTTAGAGAGAAGAAGGTTAAGAGGTGACTTAATAGAGACATACAAGATGATCAGAGGATTAGATAGGGTGGACAGTGAGAACCTTTTTCCTCAGATGGTGATGGCTAGCACGAGGGGACATAGCTTTAAATTGATTGGTGATAGATATAGGACAGATGTCAGAGGTAGATTCTTTATTCAGAGAGTAGTAAGGGCATGGAATGCCCTGCCTGCAAATGTAGTAGACTCGCCAACTTTAAGGGCATTTAAATGGTCATTGGATAAACATATGGATGATAATGGAATAGTGCAGGTTAGGTGGGCTATGTTCTATGTACTCAGCCTCTCCCTGTAATTCAAACTCATCTAGACTCAAAACGTTAACTTGGTCTCTCTTCATGGATACTGCCTGACCAGCTGCAGTTTCTAGCATTTTTGTTTTCATTTATGCACCTTTACTTGTTTTAAGAGTTCAAGCACCTCCTCTTCTGTCACATGAACTCTTTTCAAGACATCACTATTTATTTCCCCAAGTACCATAGCTTCCATGTCCTTCTCCACTGCAAAATATTCATTTAGTATCTCACCCATCTCCTGTGGTGCCACACCATCTTGATCTTTTAGGGTCTATATTCTCTCTTTAGTTACTCTTTTGTCCTTAATATATTTGTAGAATCTCTTTGGATTCTCCTTAACTCTATTTGCCCAGGCTATCTCATGTCCCCTTTTTGCCCTCCTGATTCCCCTCTTAAGTATGCTCCTACTGCACTTATACTCCTTTAGGGATTGACTCAATCCAAGCATTCCGTATCTGATATATGCCTTCTTTTCATTGACCAGACCCTCAATTTGTGTAGTCATCCAGCATTCCCTCGACCTACCAGCCTTGTCCTTCACACTAACAGGAACATACTGTCTCTGAACTCTGGTTATCTCATTTTTGAAGACCTCCCACTTTCAACAATCCCTTTACCCGCAAATAGCCTTGCCCAATCAACTTTTGAAAGTTTCTGTCTAAAACTGTCAAAATTGGCAGTGTTCAAATTTAGAACTTTAAACTTTTTGATCAGTTCTATCCTCTTCCATTACTATTTTAAAACTAACAGAATTATGATCACTTGCCTCAAAGTGCTCCCCCACTGACATCTCTGTAACATGCCCTCCCTTATTTCCCCAGAGAAGGTAGGGTTGTAAAGAAGGCATATGGTGTGATAGCTTTCATTGGCAGGGGAATTGAGTTCAAGAGCCACAAGGTTATGCTGCAGTTCTATAAAACCCTGGTTAGACCACACTTGGAACATTATGTTTAGTTCTGGTCACCTCATTATAGGAAGGATGTGGAAGCTTTATAGAGGGTGCAGAGGAGATTTATAAGGATGCTGCCTGGACTGGAAGGCACGTCTTATGAGGAAAGGTTGAGGGAGCTAGGGCTTTTCTCATTGGAGCAATGAAGGATGAGACATGACCCGATGGAGATGTACAAGATAATGAGAGGCATAGATAGAGTGGATAACCAGAGACTTTTTCCCAGGGTGAAATGACTATTACAAGGGGGCACAATTTTAAGGTGATTGGAGGAAGGTATGGGGAGATGCCAGAGGTAGGTTCTTTACACAGAGAGTGGTGGGCACGTGGAATGCACTGCCAGCAGTCTTAATGGAGTCAGATACATTAGAGACATTTAAGCAACTCTTGGATTGGCACATGGATGATAGTATAATGTAGGGTGCGCAAGGTAGTTTAATCTTAGTAGGACAATAGGTCGGCACAACACCGTCACCAAAGGGGCCTGTACTGTGCTGTACTGTTTTATGTTCTATGCGCTTCCAGAATATATCACCTTTTAAATAATACCCTTCTTTTCTGTTTATAACTTCATATTTAGGCATGGTGTATTGCATCTACCATTTGTTTCCCACTGGGTCAACTTGTCTAAAGCACCCTGAATCCTCCTTGAATCCTCCTCACAACCCTACCCAGTTGTGTGTCACCAACAAACATGGAAATGTTCCTTTATCCAGGTGATTTATCTATATTGTGAATAGCTGGGGCCCACGAACTGATCCTTGTGGTACTCCACTGATCACTGCCTGCCACTTTACTCTAACTATGCTTCCTGTATGTCCAACCAGTTCTCGATCCATGCTGATATGTTACCACTACAACTCCTTATCCCATGTGCCTTAACTTTGCCCACACACCTCTTATGCGAAACCTTATTTAAAAAAAACTTTTGAAGATTCAAATACACCACATTCACTCGTTCTCCCTTGTCTATTCTTTTAGTCACATCCTCAAAAACTTCCAGTAGATTTGTTCAGCACGGTTTGCCTTTCATAAACCCGTACTGGCTTTGTCCAGTCCTGTTAATGTTTTCCAAATGTTCTATTATCATATCTTTCATAAGACACTCCAGCATTTTCTTCATTACTGATGTTAGGCTAACTGGACTGTAATTTGCCTTTTTTTCTCCCTTGTTTTTTAAATTGTGGGGTAACATTTGCTACCCTCCAATGTGTAGGAACTGCCCTAGAATCTATATAATTTTGGAAAATGGCCACCAATGCAACAAATATTTCCAGGGTCATTTCCTTTAGATCTCTGGGATGTAAATTATCAGGCCCTGGTGATTTGTCAGTCTTTAACCCTATTAATTTCTCCAGTATGATTTTCTAATACTGATTTCCTTCTTAGACATAGGGCTATGATGAGAGCAGGGCAGTGGGATTATTCTGGGAGTTTGTGCAAGAGCAATAGGGAGAGAATGGGGCAACGTGATTAGTTTGGGATTGATACAGACCTATGGAGAGAGGTTCACAGGAATCATTCAGGATTGTTAAAGAGCTAAGGGAAGAAAGCATTTTTTAGAATTAAGCCAGGAATATGAGGAAACCACAGAGAAGTGGTATTAGTATGAAGATTAATAGAAGGCAATGAAAAGGGGTTTTCTAAGATTCATTTAGAATTGATGCACGTTTGGAGAGAAGGTGGGCACTGGGATTGATGTAGGCTTAATGCAGGGCTATGAGGAAGGAGCAGGGCAGTGGCTTCAGTTTGGGGATTGACACAGTAAAGGACAATGGAATGAGCACAAGGAAGTAGGATTAGTTTGGGACTGATGCAGTAAAGGGTATTGGGGAGGGAGCCGGTGTAATGGAGATTACTTTGAGATTGGTACACAAAACAGTCTGCACAAACCAATAACGCAGATGATTTCTAAACTCTAAACTTTGACGGTGCTAATCAATCCATGCAGCTGCTGTCATATGCTCCTTAATGGATAACTGAAAAATGACAATCTCATGATTATGCCTACTCCCATTATACAGATAAAGGCGTTTGTGAAGTTGGGTCATCTATTCAGAGATAAAAGGTACTGCAGATGCTGGAGAATCCGAGATAACAAGCGTGGGGCTAGATGAACACAGCAGGTCAAGCAGCATCATAGGAGCAGGAAAACTTGATGTTTCGGGCCTAGACCCTTCATCAGAAACTTTTCATTTTCTGATGAAGGGTCT
>JAHRHZ010000204.1:658094-669587 GCA_024137785.1 Ginglymostoma cirratum | reverse complement strand
AGCCCCACGCTTGTTATCTCTGATTTTCTGATGAAGGGTCTAGGCCCGAAACATCAAGTTTTCCTGCTCCTATGATGCTGCTTGACCTGCTGTGTTCATCCAGCCCCACGCTTGTTATCTCTGATTTTCTGATGAAGGGTCTAGGCCCGAAACATCAAGTTTTCCTGCTCTTATGATGCTGCTTGACCTGCTGTGTTCATCCAGCCCCATGCTTGTTATCTCAGATTCTCCAGCATCTGCAGTACCTTTTATCTCTGATAAAAGGTCATCTATTCATCTGGGTCATCTATTCCACAGCTTTGGACACAAGAGTGGGTGATCATATGTCGATGAAGTATTTTTCCCCCTCAAATTTATCGAAAAATAGAAAGGCAAATGGAATCTTGGTATTTATTATTAGAAGGATTGTTATAATATCATAAGGCGTTGGTGTCACGTTTTAGTCTCCTAACTCGAGGAAGGTTGTGGTGGCACTGGAGCAGTTCACAGGAGGTTCACCAGGTTGATTCCAGGGATGCAAGGGCCGCTGTACGAAGAGTGGTTGAATAGCTTGCTCTTGTACTCATGGGAGTTCAGAAGAATGGGAGGATCTGATTGAAGTATATATTGCTCAATGGGATTGATAAGGTGAATGTTGAACAGATGTCTGTACTTGTGCGACAGTCTAGAAGAAGAGGTCAATTCAGTGTTTGAGCCCAAGGGTAACATTCAGAATCACAAAATCATTACAGTGCAGAAGGCCAGTGAGTCCACTGTGTCTGTATCAGCTGTTTTAATTAGCCTTTCACAGTGCCATTCACCTGCCGTCTCCCTGTAACCCTGCACATTGTTCCTTTTAATTCCCTTTAAGTACTTTGATGGAACCTGCCTCCATTGCACTCTCAGGCAGTGTATTCCAGATCCTAACCACTCAAAGTCACACAGTCATTAAGCATGGAAACAGACCCTTTGGTCCAACTTGTCTACGCTGACCAGACACCCCAATGTGACCTAGTACCATTTGCCAGCATTTAGTCCATATCCCTCTAAACCCATCCAGATGCCTTTTAAACATTGTAATTGTACCAGCCTCCACTACTTGCTCTGGCAGCTCATTCCATACATGTGCCACCCTTTGAAAAAGTTACCCCGCAGGTTCTTTTCAAATCTTTCCTTTTTCACCTTAAACCTATGCCCTCTAGTTTTGGACTCCCCTTCCCTAGGAAAAAGACCTCAGGTATACAGCCTATAAATGCCCCTCATGATTTTATAAACCTCTAGAAGGTCAATCCTCAGCCTCCAAAGCTCCAGAGAAAAAGGCCCAGCCTATTCAGCCTCTCCCTATAATTCTATGCCTTCAGTCTCTGCAACATGCTTGTAAACCTATTCTGTACCCTCTCAAGTTTAACAACATCTTTTCTATAGAAGGGCAACCAGAATTGTACGCATTATTCTGAAAGTGGCCTCACCAATGTCCTGTACAACCATAACATGAATCCGAACTCCTATACTCAGTGATCTGACCAATGGAAGAAACCAACCAAATGCCTTTTTTACCACCCTTTCTACCTGCAACTCCACATTGAAGGAAATACGCATCTGCACTCCCAGGTTTCTTTATTTGGCAACATTCTCCACGACACTACCATTAAGTCCATAAGTCCTGCCCAGGTTTGCCTTACCAAAATGCAACATTTCACATTTATCTAATTAAACTCCACCTGTCACTCCTCAGTCTATTGCCCCATCTGGTTAAGGTACCGTCATATTCTAAGATAACCTTCTTCACCAAATAAAAATTGTAAGAACTGCAGGATGCTGTAAATCAGGAACATAAACAGAAGTTGCTGGAAAAGCTCAGCAGGTTTGGCAGCACTTGTGAAGAGGATCAAATTTAGGTGTGAATTATATTGTAAATGGCAGAACCCTTAAGAACACTAACATTCAGATGGATCTAGGCGTACAAGTCCACAGTTCTCTGAAAGTGGCAACACAGGTAGCCAAGGTGATTAAGAAGGCATGTGGCATGCTTGCCTTCATCGCCCAGGGCATGGAGTACAAGAATTGGCAAAACATGTTGCAGCTATATAAAACCCTTGTTAGGCCGCATTTGGAGTATTGTGTGCAGTTTTGGTCATCACACTACCAGAAGAATGTGGAAGGTTTGGAGAGAGTACAGAAAATGTTCACCAGGATATTGCCTGGTCTCCAGGGCATTGGCTATGAGGAAAGGTTAAAAAGGCTAGGATTGTTTTCACTGGAGGCTGAGAGGAGACTTGATCAAGGTCTACAAAATTATGAGAGCCATAGATAGAGTGGCTAGTCAGAGGCTTTTTCCCACGATTGAAGTTTCAATTACAAGGGGGCACAGGTTCAAGGTCAGAGGGGGAAAATTTATGGGAGCTGTGCGAGGAGAGTTTTTCATGCAGAGAGTGGTAGCAGCCTGGAATACCACCAGAAGAGATGATGGAAGCGGCCGTATTGAAGACATTGAAGAGGCACCTAGATGGGTACATGAATAGGGAGGGAATAGAGGGATACAGATCAAAAATGGCAGGTTTGTTTTTAGAATAATTAGGGCGTGATAGTCAGCACAGGCTAGGAGGGCCAAAGGGCCTGTTCCAGTGCAGTATTTTTTGATTTGAACAAATGAACAAATGAGAGTTAACATTTCGGGTCCGGTGAATTTTCTTCAGAAGTTCTGAGGAAGGGTCACCGGACCCGAAACGTTAACTTTGATATTTTTTCACAGTTGCTGCCAGACTGGTTGAGCTTTTCCAGCAACTTCTGTTTTTGTAACCTTCTTAACTGTCCACTACTTTGGTGTCATCTGCAAATTTACTAAATATACTCATCGAGTGAAAAAGTTTTCCTTCTATCACTTTTGTTTCTGTCACCAATTACTTTAAATCTGTGGCCTCTTGTTTCAATCCTTCTGCAAATACTTGTTTACACAAGACTCTGGGATTACCTTTTATGTTGGCTGTGAGACTATTCATACTTCCTCTTTGCTTATTTTGCCTTTTTGCCTTCCCTCTGAACTTTCCATATTCTGCCTGATTCTGAATTGTATTTTCTGCCTGAAATCTGTCATACACACACTTTTTCTACTGTAACTTTTTTTTAATCTCTTTGGTCAACCAGCGAGATCTTGATTAGCTCACGATATGCATGCAGGTACAGCAGGCAGTGAAGAAAGCTAATGGCATGCTGGCCTTCATAACAAGAGGAATTGAGTATAGGAGCAAAGAGGTCCTTCTGCAGCTGTACAGGGCCCTGGTGAGACCGCATCTGGAGTATTGTGTGCAGTTTTGGTCTCCAAATTTGAGGAAGGACATTCTTGCTATTGAGGGAGTGCAGCGTAGGTTCACAAGGTTAATTCCCGGAATGGCGGGACTATCATATGTTGAAAGATTGGAGCGACTGGGCTTGTATACATTTGAGTTTTGAAGGATGAGAGGGGATCTGATTGAGACGTATAAGATTATTAAGGGATTGGACACTCTGGAGGCAGGGAGCATGTTTCTGCTGATGGGTGAGTCCAGAACCAGAGGACACAGTTTAAAAATAAGGGGTAGGCCATTTAGAACGGAGTTGAGGAAAAACTTCTTCACCCAGAGAGTGGTGGATATATGGAATGCTCTGCCCCAGAAGGAACTGGAGGCCAAGTCTCTGGATACTTTCAAGAAAGAGATGGATAGAGCTCTTATAGATAATGGAATCAAGGGTTATGGGGATAAGGCAGGAACAGGATACTGATTGTGGATGATCAGCCATGATCATAATGAATGGTGGTGCTGGCTCGAAGGGCCAAATGGCCTACTCCTGCACCGATTGTCTATTGTCTATTGATATGTTTCCCTTTTGAAGAAATACATTCTAGCTATAAACTCTTTCTTTGAAGGTAGCCCATTGTTTCACTACCATTTTGCCGGTTACCCTTTGAAATCAATTTATTTGGTTGAGATCCATTCCTATACCGTTGAAGGTGATTTTTCTGTTAATTATTCTTATTCTTTCTGTGGACATCCTGGACCTTAAGAACAATGATCACCATCCTCTAAATGTTTTCCAATTAACACCTGTATTCTGATGCAGTACTGAGAAGCACTGCACTGTTGGAGGTGCTAATGTTTTGATAAACCTTAAACCAAGGCTCTTTTATATGTCACATAAACAGATAATTCAGCTCAACCAGCCTTCCTCTCACTTTGTGTCAAGAATTGCTCCCCATCACCGCCACCACCACAACCACCACAACCACCACCATGCTCGAATGCTGATCTCACATGTGCAATGTTTACTGTAATCAAGCTGTGCAAACTAACCACACTAGCTGTGTTCACAGCTAAGCTGCAGGAAACAGACATGGAGAAAGACAGGGTCCACAGATAATTGAGCTTACAATTTAAAAAACCTTCAGCTGCCATAGGGTTAAGTATTCCAAGCTGCTGTGTTGAAACAATGCCAGCAAAAGTAACTGCTTCAGAAAACCGGAATCTTTTGCAACTGCTGCACCATAGCAACGCTACCAGTGACCTGGATCAACCCCAGAACAGGCTTGTCTTCTTATGCTAATTTTAGTAACCTGTAGCTGCTGAACTCTAACCTACAAAATGGGGGAGGATATTTTTGACTGAGAAATTTACTACGGTTACAGGCCAAAACTCACACCAGAAAACAGAGATTTGACATGGAGTGTAGGGGAGGGGATGTTGGTTAGCAATCTCTCTGAACAGCCTGAAAAGAAAGGTCACATTGGGAGGAGTTGATTGCATCGCTCTGTGTGTGCTTCTGACAGACAGGCAACCCAGCATAGTGCTGCATTTCAGGCCGACAACAAGATACACCAAGGTAGGTAGATTCAGAACATAGTAAATTCTGAAATTCAACTGGGTATATTTGGGAAGCTCAATGTAACTGAGATTTCATTATGCAAAGAGGGGAACAATTATTGAGTAACTTAACAAACATAAACTTTGGACAGCGCCTGTTGCCATAAGATCTTAAAAGGAATTAAACACACATCCAAAATTTTGGAATGTGAATGTCTTGTTATTTCAATGTGGGAAACTCATCCTAAATGAGCCTAATGGCATTATCATACCGGCACTTTCTAGTAGGAACAATGGGTGAATTTTCTCAGACAAAATGTCACACTTAAATGTTACCTTGATCTTGTTCTTGCTTCCAATAGTCATCCAGGAAGCACACATAGGTCTCAAGTTAGGATAAATTTGAGCTTGACTGAGCCAGAGCTGTCGAGTGAGTACAATTGAACTTTTGTCATTTTTGTGAAGGCATTTACTGCATCTTACATAGGAAAAAGTTGAACTCAGTGAAGCAATGATGGTTATTGATGTAGCCCTAATAAATAGCTGCATTAAATGAGGGAATGCAGGTTGACCATTCTCAAAAACATTCTCATAAGTTGAGGAAGATATAGAGGAGATGTCAGAGGTAGGTTCTTCACACAGAGAGTTGTGGGCATGTGGAATGCGCTGCCGGTAGTGGTAGTGAAGTCAGATACTTAGAGACTTTTAAGCGACTCTTGGATAGGCACATGGAGGATAGTAAAATGTGGGGTATGCAGGGTAGATTGATCTTAGGAGGATAATAGGTCGGCACAATATCGGGGGCCGAAGGGCCTGTACTGTGCTGCACTGTTCTATGTTCTATGTACAGAACTTTGGTTAGGCCACAGCCAGAGTACTGTATGCAGTTCTGGTCACCACACCATAGGAAAGATGTGGTTGCAGTTGAGGGGGTGCAAATGTAATTCACCAGGATGTTACCTGGGATGGAGCATTTCATCGATGAAGCCAGGCTGGATAAGTTCACATTGTTTTCTTTGGAGCAGTGATTGTTGAGGAGGTCCTGACAGAGGGGCATGGATAGAATGGATAGAAAGCAGCTGTTCCCCTCAGTTGAATGCTCAGTAATAAGGGGGCATAATTTTAAAGTGGAACGCAGGAGGTTTAGGGTGGATTTGATGAAAATCTTTTTCACCCAGAAAATAGCAGGAGATCTGGACTGCACTGCTTGGGAGTGTAATTGAAGCAGGAAATCTCAAAATCTTTATAACAAGTACTTGGATGACCACTTGAAATGTCATAACATTGAAGGCTATGGGCTTATTGCAGGAAAGTGGGACTAATGTACACAGTAGTATGTTTTTGGCAGTTACATACTGGATGGGCAGAAGGGCCTCCTCCTGCTCCTATCTTCTATGTTTCAATGTCTTGCAGGAGCTGAAATGACTAACCTCTAACAATGACAACCATCTTCCTTTCTGATAGGTATGACTTCAACCAGTGGGGAGTTTTCTCCCTCATTCCCATTGACTCCAGTTTTGTTAGGGCCCCTTGATGCTATACTCAGTTAAATGTGGCCTTGATGTCAAGGGGAGTCACTCTGGTTTCAACTCTGGAATTCAGATCCTAGGTCCATGTTTGAACCAAGGCTGTAATAATGTAAGGAGCAGAGACGTCCTGACAGAATCCAAACTAGACATCAATGAGCAGATATCTTGAAATCTCTATTGATGACAATTTTATCACTTTAGTGTTTATGTACGTTTACATTTTTGGATAATATTTGGTGTATTAGTTTAATTATTTTATTTAGGTTAATGTTGAGTGATTTTTTTTCAAGATAACATTAACATATTCATAGATAACAAAGTGTGGAGCTGGATGAACACAGCAGGCCAGACCTGAAGAAGGGTCCGGACCCAAAACGTCAGCTTTCCTGCTCCTCTGATGCTGCCTGGCCTGCTGTGTTCATCCAGCTCCACACCTTGTTATCTCAGACTCCAGTATCGGCAGTTCCTACTATCTCTCATTAACATATTCATCATGTGAACATTCTGTGGACCAGATCACAGAGGGGATGCTTTTGAAAGTAGCAAGCAGCACAGTCATTATTCTCACTAGCACTAATTCCTACACCTGAACTTTGCCCCTCAAAGTCACTTTAACATAACTAGACATTGTTAGTGGCTCACCAATCATCCAGGCACAATAACAACATTAGAGATAGCCAAGTCACAGCTGGCAGGATTCTTTGCACTCATATAGTAGTGGAAATTTTCATATTCGGTCAGGGAACATCACCGTCACTGGCACACTCCTCTGTTGATTGAAGTGTGTTAGATCCTGCATTGTCTTGACAAAGTGGATGTGGAAAATATGTTTTAAGGATCAGTTTTAAAATTAGTGGTTGCTCTTTTACTACTGAAAGGAGGAGAATTTTTTCTCTCTTAGGGTTGTGCAACTTGAACTTTCCGGCACAGTGGGCAGTGGAAGCAGGGAAACATTTTTAAGACAGAGGTGAATAGATTCTTGTTAGGCAGAGGAATCAGAGCTTATGAGGGTAGATGGGAATGAGGAATTCAAAACACAAACAGATTAGCCATGATTTGGCTGAATGATAAAGCTGGCTCAAAGGGCAAAATGGTCTACTCCTGCTCTTATTTCCTACGTTCATTTAACTTGTGCTTTGTAGATGATTGAAGGA
Organism: Ginglymostoma cirratum; assembly: GCA_024137785.1. Classification (NCBI taxonomy): domain Eukaryota; kingdom Metazoa; phylum Chordata; class Chondrichthyes; order Orectolobiformes; family Ginglymostomatidae; genus Ginglymostoma; species Ginglymostoma cirratum. Next base: position 662,090 of record JAHRHZ010000204.1, on the reverse strand, counting down.
CTTTGGGAAGCTAGAAGATAAACCATTCACTGCATAATTCCCAGCTTCAAATGGCTCTTGTTATTACAGAATTTGTGTGGTTGGTCCATTTAAAGGTTTTGGTCAGTGATGACCTTTGGATATTGATAGTGGGGTGTTCAACAATGGTAATGCCACTGAATGTCAAGGGAATGATAGGTGTTGCTTATAGTTTCTCTGATTAGAGAATGGCATTGCAAGGCACTTGGTTGGCAAGACTGGCAATTGTCAATATTAGCCCAAGTTTAAGTGTTACCTGGATCTTGATACATGTGAACATGGACTGCTTTAGCATCTGAGTAGTTATGAATGGAACGGAACACATTGTAATCAGAAAAATAATACCAATTTCCAACCTCACTGTAGCGATTGTAATGAAATCAGACAGTTAGACCTCATAGAGGATGAGTTCCCTCAGTAGGGCTGTTAATCTGGCCTTGAAACAGCAAAAGTGTCACACTAGACATAAACTGAGTTAGAGAACGCATAGGCCTGTATCCAGGACAGTTCATACCCTGAAAGTCCACCTATATCTGGTTTGGAACAACTAAATTGCTTCACAACATCAACATCAGAACCAGACAAGATAATCTGGTTAAATGGTCACCTGGTTCTAATGGAGCGATACCTGTGCAGCTGTCTCAATGTTTGCAGAACCATTTTTTAACAAACTTCACTCTGACTCCAGCCTTAACTTTATGTAAGACCTCAGCAACGCTGAAAATTTAAACCGGGGAACCTTTACAGATTAAAGGTACAACTTTGGCTTTGGTCTCTTATGAAAAGCAGCTGGTTCAGTTACCAGTGATTGTTGTAAAAGGCTCGGCCCAAGATTGATGGGGCGAAATTGGTTGCAAGAGAATCAACTAGATTGGCTCAACACTTTTCAATTCCAGGAAGGTCTGGGGACTATCAGAGGAGCCAAGACCACCGTGCACGTTGACCAGGAAGCAATTTCATTATTCTGCAAGGCCTGCCCAGTGTCATTTGCCTCATGGGCAAAAGCGAAGGCAGAAATCAGAAGGATGGAAAGTGAAGGAATCATCAAACCAGTCCAATTTGCAGAATGGGCAGCACCAGTCATACTGATTTTGAAGCCTGACAACTTAGTTTGCCTTTGTGGGGATTTTAAATGCTAAACCAATTTTCGCAGGCTGGATAAATACCCAATCCCTCAGGATTTATACGCAGAGCTGGTGGTGCTGGTGGTGGTGGTGGGGTCGGGGGATGCGGGTGGCTGGTGCTATCCTTCACGAGGCTGGACATGAGCTACACTCACTTGCAATTGCGTTTTGACCAGGATTCCCAGAAGTATGCTACAAGTAATACTCATAAGGGCTTGTACCAATATATGAGACTGCCATTTGGGGTATCATCAGCCTGTTCAATTTTTTCAGCATTTGATGGAGAACATTTCGCAAAGTGTACCTCATGTTGCCATTTACTAGATATCGTCCCAATAACTGAAAACTAATAAGAATCACATAGAGAACTTGCGTATAGTTGCAGGGCATTTTTCCAAGGCAGGCATATGCCTAAGGTGGGAAAAAAAGTGAGGGTGGTCAAAGGTGCCTCGGCTCACATATCTGTCCAGGAACTTAGATCATTTCTTGATCTGGTAAATTATTACAGAAATTTCATACATAACATGGCATCCATCCTGGCACCTCTTGCATCAAGTCCTAAAAAAGGGGGCGGCCTTGGAAATAGTTGTATAGACAGGCCCTAGAATTCATTGAAGTAAGGAAACAGCTATCAACCTCTAAGGTGCTGGCACCCTATGATCCCAAGAAAGATCTGGTATTGACATGTGATGCCTCTCCATATGGCATCGGGATGGTATTAGCTCATAGGTGACCCAATGGAGAGGAACACTCAATTCTGTTTGCATCAAGGACATCAGCTAATGCAGATCGTAAATGTGCCCAGATAGAGCACAAAGGATTGGCAGGCACATTTGTAGTCAGGAAGTTCTACCAATAGTTTTACGGATAAAAATTTATGATAATCACGGACCACAATTCCCTACGTGGTCTGCTTAAAGAGGAAAGGCAGTGCCATCCATTGCTTCGGGCTGCATTCAGTGGTGAGCTCTATAACTAAGTGCTTATAATTAATTACAAGTTAGAACATTGTCCCAGAGGCTGAGTAATGAGCACAGATGCATTGGAGCCAACTCCCATTAGCAAATGCATCTTCAGTGGTACCCTCAATAGAGTCACAGAGTCACACAGCACGGAAACAGACCCTTCAGTCCAACTTGTCTGCATTGGCCAGACATCCAAATCTGACCTAGTCCCATTTTCCAATATTTGGCCCATATCCGTGTAAACCTTTCCTATTCATAGACCGATCCAGATGTCTTTTAAATGTGAGAGTCTTTTATGATATTAAATACTTTGGACACACTCCCTGTTATTGCTGACAATATCAGACTTCGGACACAGAAAGATCCAGTCCTTTCAAAACTGAAACAATTTGTATTGGTGGGGGAAACCAAAGGGCCATCACAATGAGAACTGAGAACTTTCTGGACCCAAAGACACCAGCTGACGGTGGAAGCATATTGTTATGAGGAGCAAGTGTGATTATCCTGAGCAAAAGTCATTGTCAAATAATGGCTGATCTCTACCATGGCTATACAGGGGTCTCGAAAATGAAGATGTTGCTCCGATCTTCCCAGACCTGGGGTGAACTGGCATCAGGAATGTCAAGGCTGGACAGAAAACTCCGCCAAGCAAGACAGACTGTTTGTTTGATACAGGGGATGAAGTCTGGTCTAATCACGGAAATGGCCTTGTGTGGGTGACAGGCATGGTTGACATGAAGTCAAGACCAGTGACATATAAAGTTCAGGTAGGTGCAAAGGTCCTGAACAAGCGCATGAAAGCTGCAAGTTCACAAACAGCAGGGGAGCAAAATGTGCCCTGTCCATCGGAACAGTCAGAAAGGCTGCCAGAACCTCTGGCCCCTTTTTGTCAAGCATTGAGTCCTCAGATTCATACATGGACATGACGGATACAGCCACCTTAATGCCTTTGCCACTGGAAAAAGAGTGAAATTTTACAGAGGTTAAGGAGGCAAGCTCCCATGCATTATACGCCATCCATATCAGAGGAATCTGACCCAATGCTAAAATGCCCAAGGAGTGCCTCCAAGAAAAAGGACCTACCTATGTCCTCGGACTCAAGAGCGGAGGGATCTAGTGATTTTAACAAGGTCAGCAAGCTGGACCTCTTAGAATATTAGTTCCCTGATTGAATCAGATTAACAGTCCCAATCAGGAGCCCTGGCTGATATCTGTATCTGTAAAATCTTCCTTACTTTCCTGTTTTGACACCATCACCTTGATAAATTGTTATGATCTCTCTACCTTAATTAGTTTGTACAGTTTCAAATTACATATTACACTGTCTGACATATACACACTCTCTCGCTCACACACACACAAACAACACCGCACCGCTCCCCCCCGCCCCCCGGCCATGGAGTGAACCATTTCACCCAAGATGTTTGTTCATTTGCAGAAACACTTTACACACCACCTAACACTCTTGGTCACTTGCTGAGACTTATCATCTGACACTCCACTCACACCAGTTGTATGATCTTTTGATCTCTCTGCCTTTGATCTCTGTGTGCCCAGCTGTCTCACTGCACCTGACGAAGGGACTGTGCTCCAAAAGCTTGTGTGATTCCAAATAAACCGGTTGAATGTTAGACTTGAGAGCCTGATAATTAGAGTGGAATGAGTTGATTAAGGCATTATGCAACTGAGTTTTACAAACCTGAAAGGCCTTAACCTGTTAAAATGCAAATTAAGATAACAAGCATGGGGCTGGATGAACCCAGCAGGTCAAGCAGCATCATAGGAGCAGGAAAACTTGACGTTTCGGGCCTAAACCCTTGAGTTGGACGATCAGCCACAATCGTGAAGAATGGCACAGCAGGTTTGAAGGGCCAAATGGCCTCCTCCTG
>JAHRHZ010000204.1:645968-657694 GCA_024137785.1 Ginglymostoma cirratum | reverse complement strand
TTGAGTTTAGGCCCGAAACGTCAAGTTTTCCTGCTCCTATGATGCTGCTTGACCTGCTGGGTTCATCCAGCCCCATGCTTGTTATCTCGGATTCTCCAGCATCTGCAGTACCTTTTATCTCTGATACAAAATGCAAATTAATCTCAGTTGAGTCAGTTAACACAATTACTAATATCCTAATGACAAGGAAGAGGAGAAAAAGAACAGCCTTGGTTTTACTCCCAATCAATACATGGGGGTCTTTCTCATTGTGTGCATGTGCACATACATCATTTTGCATCAAGCAAGCAAAGGGTGCCCTCCAAGGGTGGGCAGTCTGCCAACACCCAACAAAAGGACTTGAATGAGTTAGGACCATTTGGGGGAGGTACCAATTTTAACAATACCACATAGACAGCAGTGATTAAAAAAAAGCAGCTCATCACCATATTCTCAATGGAAATGAGGGATGGGTAATAAATACAAATCTGTCAGTGATGTACATATCTCACAATTGGGAGAATAAAAACTTGTGTTTCTGCTGTAACTTCAGCAAGAAGCAACATTGAGAAAAGAAAGCAGTGAGGTTGGAAAACTCTGGAAAATATAAATAAAAGTTTCTTTAAAAAATTCTAATTTTGAAAGTACTTTTAGAACAAAAACACAGCACCTTATTTGAAGAGACACTAAGCGTCTCATGTGTTTGGAAGACATTACTTCAATGAAGATTAGTATAGCTTGGAAGTTATACACTGAACTATTGCAATTAGTACGTACCTATGGTCCAGAATGGTTACACGAGATGAAGGGATCCCCAGAAGACCACAGCTCTGCAGAAGTTCCTTCTTCCGAATCTCACCTTGCTCGTAGAAGTTCCCTGAAAATATGAAATATTAGCAACTTATAAACAGCAACTACATTTTTCATTATGTAAAATGATCTCATGTACGACAATCCTGTACTTGGAAGATTCTGTAGGGCACAGGAATGAATCTTAGAGTTATACCGTGTAGAAACTCTTCGGCCTACCGTGTCTATGCTGACCAACAAACATCAAACTACACTAATCCCATTTACCTGCACTCGGTCCATAGCCTACTATGCCTTGGCATTTCAAGTACTCATCCAATGCTTCTTAAATGTTGAGAGTACCTGCCTCCACCAACCTCTCAGGTTGCACATTCCATATATCTAGCACCCTCTGAGTGAAAATAACTTTTCTCAGATCTCCTCTAAACCACTTGCTCCTCGCCTTAAACTTATGCCCCTTGTCCTTAGACATGACTGCGATGGGCAAGAGATCCTCACAACATACTGTTGTGCCTCTCATAATTTGGATAGTTCAATTAGATCCCGCCTCAGTCTCCTCTGCTCCAATGAAAACAAAGAACAATACAGCACAGGAACACCATGCAGGTACCGATTCCTACTCCTTATTTAGACCCACTACCTATTGCCCTTATGCAGTTTCTACCCCCTGTTCGCTTCCCATACACGTCTATCAAGATATACCTTAAACATTGCTAAGGTGCCTGCTTCCACCACCTTCACTGGCAGTGCATTCCAGACACCCACCCCACTCTGTATGGAACATTTTCCCTCCTAAACGTCCCCCCCTCACCTTAAACCTGTGCCGTCTTGTAGCTGACCTTTCCACCCTGGGAAAAAGCCTCTGACCATCCACCCTATTTATGTCTCTCATAATTTTGTAAACCTCAATCAAGTCCCACCTCAGCCTCTATCTTTCCAGTAAAAACAATCCCAGTTTATCCAAACTCTCGTCATACCAGACCGAGCAACATTTTGGTAAACTTTCTCTGCACCCCACCAGTGCAATTGTGTCGTTCTGATAGTGTGGCAACCAGAACTGTGCACAGTATTATCTTTTTGGCCAAACTAATGTTTTATAAAGTTGTAACAAGATTTCCTTACTCCTATGCACTATGCCCCAGCTAATGAAGGCAAGCACCCTTCCTTAACCACCCTACGCTGACACCTTCAGGGATCTGTGGACTTGTACATAAATGTCTCAGTTCTCTCTTCGGACCTACCATTCATAGTGTACGTTTTTCTCTTATCAGACCTCCCAAAGTGCATCACCTTACACTTATAAGGATCAAATTCCATCTGCAATTGTTCTGCCTAACTTACCAGTTGATCAATATTGGACTATAGTGTGATATCATCCTCCTCATTGTCAACAATACCTCCAATTCCTGAGTTATCTGCAATCTTATTAATTAATCCTTCCATATTCACATTCAAGTCATTCGTGTACAGAACAAATAGCAAGGGTCTCAAAACTGATCCCAGTGGTGCATCGTTGGCCACAGGCTTCCAATAATATAGACAACCCTCCACCATCACCCTTTGTCTCTTATTTGTAAGCCAATTTTGCATTCAGTTTGCCAACTTGCCTTGGATCTCATGTGCTCTTATCTTTTAGACCAGCCTTCCATGTGGGACCTCATCAAAGGCCTTACTAAAGTCCATGTAAACTGCATAAACTGTACTACCCTCATCAATATATTTAGTCATATTTTCAAGAATCTCAATTAGTCAGACATGATTTCCCCCCGACAAATACATGCTTACTATTCAAGATGAATCCCTGCCTTTCCAACTATTGATTAAGTTTGTCCTTCAGGGGTTTTTTCCAATAATTTCCCGACTATTAATGTTAGACTAACTGGTCAGTAATTATTTGGCCTATCCCTACTGCCCTTCTTAATAAAGGGAACCACATTAGTTATCCTCCGGTAATCTGGCTTTCACCTATGGCTAGCCAAGTATTAAATATATCCACCAGGGCCCCAGCAATCTATTCTCTTTACTCCTATTTTGATGGGGTCTGTGAGGACCAAAGACCTCGTCTGAGGTTCATCATTATTAGATTGAATAGAAGTCACGGAGCAATAGCTTTTTTGTTAAGGAAAACTTTTTCTTTATTGCACATGAGTATGTAAAGTCGAATATAGACATCCCTTCATGTTTGGAGTGAAACAAGTTCCAATATTTAATATGTGTGTATTTCCAAATATATGTCCAACGTGAAAATTTGCAGTATTAGCATTTTGATTGAATCTTTGATCTTCAGGATCTAAATGTGGAACCTGTTCAGCAAGCCTGTGTGTCTCTGCTTTCTTACCTTGTTCTTCCTTCCGCTATATAGTACAAGGTGCTGTGTAAGGTGCTTCCTTGGTAATAACAGATATTGTTTAGCAAAGGAAGCCCAAATCCAGCACTCTGGAAAATTGTAACCAACAGAAAAATGAAGTATATTTTCCATATCACTATTTTTATTCTCCTTGTACTAATTAGATGCCATATTACCAATTTTAACTGTTTAGTGAGATATTTCTTGGAACCAAAGCTTTTATTGAACAATGAGGTGGTCACATTATATACACACTGGATCAATAATTTTTCAATTGCATTCTCTGTAACAACAGCTTCCACTGGCATTAGGGTTGGAAACTCAAGGACACAGATTTAATACAAATGGCAAAAGAACCAGAAAGGATATGAGAGATGATTATAGGCAGGTTATGAAGATCTGAAAGGCTGGTTAAGCAAATGTAGCAGTAATTTTCAAAGGTAACTGCAAGAATTGTTAAAAAGGAAACATTTGCAGGGCTGTAAGAAAGCTGGCTTAAATTAGATAGGTCTTTCAAAAAGCTAGTATAGGCATGAATAATCTCCATAGAAACCATACAAATGATTTTATTTTCTTTATTCATTCACGGGATGAGGGCGTTGCTGGCTAGGCAGCATTTATTGCCCGTCCCTAATTGCCCAGAGGGCAGTTCAGAGTCAACCATATTACTGTGGGTTTGGAGTCACATATAGTCCAGACCAGGTAAAGATAGCAGTTTTCTCCCCTAAAGGATATTAGTGAACCAGATGGGTTTTTCCAACAATCGACAATAGATTCACGGTCATCGTTAGACTCTTAATTCCAGATATTTACCGAGTTCAAAATTAACCATGTGCTGTGGCGGGATTCGAACCCAGGTCCCCAGTACATTATCTGGATGTCTGGATTAACAGTCCAGTGATAATACCACCAGGCCATCACCTCCCCCTGATACAGCACAGAAGGGGGCTATTCGGCCCATCTTGTCCATGTCAATCCAAAGACACACAGATGCCCTTTCTAATCTCACCTTAACGCACACAGACAAAGCACTGCTGTATTCAGCACTTAAGGTGCAGATCCAGGTACTTTCTGAAAGATTTAGGGTCTCTGCCTCCAACTCAGGTAGCGATTTCCAGACGCCTACAGAAGGAAATCGGCTAACCTCACCTGGTCAGGCCTACATGTCAGACCCACAGCAATGTGGTTCACTCTCAACTGCCCTCTGAAATGGCCCAGAAAGCTACTCAGATATATCAATTGCTACTCAGTCTCAAGAAAGAAATGAAACTGGACTGACCACACAACATCGACCTAGACACTGGAAAAGACATCAGCAGAAACAGCCCTGTTAACACTGCAACATTCTCCTTACTAACATCTGGGGGCTAATGTCAAAATTGGGAGAGCCATCCCAGACCAGTCAAGTAACAGCCTGACATAGTCATACTCAGAGAATGATACCTGTCAGACAATGACCCAGACACTGCAATCACCATCACCATCACCATCCCTAGATACATCCTGTCCAACTGGCAAGACCCAGCAAACGTGGTGATATAGTAACGTACAGTCAGGAGGGTGCTGCCCTCAGGGTCTTTAACATTGACCTCGGACTCCATGAAGTTTCATGGTTTCAGGTTAAATGTGGGCAAGGAAACCTCCTGATTACCATGTCCTCCCTTGGCTGATGAGTCATTGCTCCTCCATTCTGAACAACATTTATAGAAAGCACTGAAGGTGCAAAGGGTGCAAAATGTACTCTGGGTGGGGGATTTCAATGTCCACCATCAAGTGTGGTTCAGCTGCTAGACTGTGTGGTAATTAGTGAGGGAACCAACAAGACGGAAAAACATACTTGACCTCATCCTTACCAATCTGCTGGCCGCAGATGCATCTGTCCATGACAGTATCAGTGAGAGTGACCCCAGCACAGTCCTTGTGGAGACGAAGATCCACCATCATATTGAGAATATCCTCCATCGTGCTGTGTGGCACTATCACCATGCTAAATGGGACAGACTGCAAATAAATCTAGCAACGCAAGCCTGGGCATCCATGAAGTGCTGCAGGACATCAACAGCAGCAGAATTATACTCTCGCACAATCTGCAACCTTGGCCTAGCAGGATGTTTTGGGGACACAGGTTTGAATCCCATCACAGCAGATGGTGGAATTTGAATTCAATTAAAAAAAAACTGAATTAACAGTCTAAGGGTGACTGTGAAACTATTGTTGTCAGAAAAACATACCTGGTTCACTGATATCCTTTAGGGAAGCAAACTGCTATCTTTACCTGGTCTGGACTTTATGTGACTCCAGACCCATTGCAATGCACTTAACTCTGAACTCAATGCCTTCATCCTGTGAATGAATTTTTTAAAAAATCCCCTACTCAATCATTACCATCAAGCCAGGTGATCAAACTTGGTTCGATGGAGAGTGAAGGATGGCATTCAAGGAGCAGCGCCAGGCATACCTGAAAACGGGAAGTCAACCTGATGAAGCCACCAGACAGGACTACTTGCTTGCCAAACAGCATAAGTAGCAAGTGATAGACAGATCTAAGCAAAACCATAACCAACAGATCAGATCTAAGCTTATAGTCCAACCAACACCAGTTGTGAATGCTCGTGAACAATTAAACAACTCACTGGACGAGGAGGCTCCACAAATATCCCCATCTTCAATGTTGGAAGAGACCAACACATAGGTGCAAAAGAGGAGGCTGAAGTATTCACAGCAAACTTCAGCCAGGTGTGCCGAGTGGCTGATCCATCTCAGCATCTTCCAGGGGTCCTCATTATTATAAATACCAGGCTTCAGCCAATTCGAGTCACTCCACGTGATATCAACAAATGGTTGGGCACACTGGATACTGCAAGGACTATGGACTCTGATAACATTTCAGCAATGGTCCTGAAGACATGTGCTCCAGAACTTCCACTCCCCTTGCCCGACTCATCAACGCCTGTCCACCATCTACAAGGCACAAGTCAGGAGTGTGATGAAATACTCCCCACTTGCCTGGAAGAGTGCAGCCCCAACAACACTCAAGAAGCTGACACCATCCAGGACAAAGCAGCCCACTTGATTGGCACCACATCCACAAGCATCCACTCCCTCCACCACCAACGCTCGAGCAGCAGTGTATAGTATCTTAAAGGTGCACTGCAGAAATTCACCAAAGATCCTTTGACAGCACCTTACAAACCCACGACCACTTCCATCTAGAAGGACAAAGGCAACAGATACATGGAAACACCACCACCTTCAAGCTCCGATCCAAGCCAGTCACCATCCTGTTTTAGAAATATATTGCAGTTCCCTTACTGTTGTTGGATCAAAATCCTAAAATTCTCTCCCTAAGGGTACTGTGGGTCAACCTGCAGTATGTGGACTTCAGCGGTTTAAGGCAGCAGCTCACCACCACCGTCTCAAGGGCAACTAGGGATGGGCAATAAAATACTGGCCAGCCAGTGATGTCCACGTCCCAAGAGTGAATTAAAAAAAGCACTCTCTGTTAAAAAAATTTTCCCCACATGTCCTCCAATCCTTCTGCCACTTCACTTGAATCTATGTCCCCTGGTTTTTGAACACTCTACCAAGGGGAACAGGTTCCTCCTGTCTACTCTATCCCTACTCTCACAATTTTGTATACCTCAAGCACGGCCGGCCCTCAGCCTTCTCCATTTCATGGAAAGCAACCTCAAACTCTCTGATCTCTCCTCGTACCAACATTTCTCCAGCCATGGCAACATTCTAGCAAATCTTTTCTGCACTCTCGTCAGGCCAAATATGTTCTTCCTGATATATGGTGACCAGAAATGCACACAGTTGTGGCCTCACCAGTGTCTTATCCAGTTTCATCATTGTATCCCTACTTCTGTATTCTATACGTCTGACAATGAAAGACAGCATTCCAAATACCTTCTTTACAATTTTATCCACTTGTACTGCTACCTTTAGGGATCTTTACACTTGCATGCCTAATTCTCTCACTTCATCTACCCGTTTATTCATTCCCATTTATTGTGTATTCCCTTTTACTGTTTGACCTCCCTCATGCTTATTAGAGTTGAACTCCATTTGCCATTTTCCTGCCCTTCCATCATCTACAGCAAACCTTTTAATAACCAGTACTATGCTAGTTGATCAAACATTCTGGATAATCAAGAGGTAGGCATAAAAATCATACAGCATGCCTCAATCATCACTGCCCGGTGGCTCTGACCTCTGTAAGTGTGAAGTGCTTTGAGATCAGTCATGGCTCACATCTACTCCAGTCTATAAATTGCCTTGATCCTTTGCAATTTGCCTACCAACGCAACAGGTCCACCGTAGACATCAACTCCCTGACCCTACACGCATCCTTAGAACATTGGGATACCTCATTAGGCTCTTACTTATTGACTACAGCTCCACCTTCAACACCATAATCCCAAACGACTTCATCTCCCAACTTCAAGACCTAGGTCTCAGCTACCCCGTTCTGCCACTGGATTCTCGACTTCCTGACCCATAGACCACAATGAGTAAGAATAAGCAACAATAGCTCCTCCACCATAATCCTCAACACCGGTGCCCTCCAAGGGTATGTGGCCCTGGTGATTTATCCGCTCTCAAGGATTCCAACTCCTCTAACCTTTCCTCTCTCATTATGATTATTTTGTTCTATATTTCAGACTGCTCTTCTTAGATTACTGTATCCACATCATCACTTCCGTTTGTGAATATGGAGATGAAAAATTCATTTAAAATTCTTCCCATATCCTCTGCATCTTCACACAAGTTCCCTTCTTCATTTCTGATAGGTTGCACTTTCTCTTTCAACTATCCTTTTGCTCTTTACATAATGCTAAGACACCTTTGGATTTTCTTTCATCTTGCTTGCGAATATTTTTTCATGCCCTCTCTTGAGTTCCTTCTTTCTCTTTTGACTTGATCCCTGTATTTTCTATACTTCTGTAGGCTACCTGCAGTGTTGAGTTTTTTGTGACTATCATAAGCTTTCTATTTCTGTTTAATCTTTCCCTGCAGTTTTCCAGATAACTATGGGGGGTCTCGATTTGGCTGTACCATTTTTATTTTTGGAGGGGACATGTCTGTTTTGTGCCCTAAGGATCTCATCTTTTAGTGCATCCCACTAGTTTATGACTGATTTATCCTTTATCAGCCCTGTCCAGTCTACCTCAGCCAAATCACTTCTCGGAGTTGTAAAATTTGCCTCCACCCAGTTTAAAATTGTTCCTCCTGATTTATCGCTGTCCTTTTCCATTGTAATACTAAATCTAACCGAATTGTAGTCACTATCCCCAACATGGCCGCTCATTGTCACTTCACCCATTTGCCCATCTTCATTTCCCAAAATTAAATCCAGAATTGCATTCCCTCTCATTGGATTTGTCATGCATTGTTTAAAAAATAACTTGTGGACACAGTATATGATTCTTTCACCCTCAATGCTCTTATATTGTTTGAAATTCAGTCGATACCAGGATAGTTAAAGTCTCTTCCTGTTGTTGCCCTCTGATTCCTACAGGCAGAAATTTGTCTATGTATGTGTTCTTCTATCTACCTCTCACTATTGGGGACCTGTGGTATACTCCTAGCAGTGTGACTGCTGCTTTTTTATTCCTAAACTCAACTCATAAGGCCTCATTTATTAATCTATTTAGTACATCATCCCTTATCACAACTGTAATAGACTCTAACTAAAACTGCTACACATCCCTCCCTTTCTTTGTCACCCATTCTATCCTGCCTGAAAATTCTATATCCAGGGATAATTAAGCTGCCAATTCTGTTCCTTCTTTAGCCAGATTTCTGTTATAGCAAAGACGTAGTGCTGCCATGTGTCCATCTGAGCCCTTAGTTCATCTGCCTTGCCTGCAATGTTTCTTGCATTGAAGTATAACCAGCTCAACCCTGGCAATTCCCCTTGCTGGACGCTTTTGATTCTTGTTTCTTTTGTCTTTCTGAGTCACTAACTAGATTACTAACTAATGTTCTATCTTCCATTTCCTGATCTGAATCTGACCTACCTAAGTCTACACTTTAGTTCCCATTGCCCTGTCATACCTGCCATCTCCTTCTGTGCAGGGATTTTACAAACCTAGATTTCTTTTTTATTTATTCTTACACAGGATATGGGCATCACTGGCAAGGTCAGTTGAACTCAGTAGTTTGCTAAGCCATTGAAGAGGGCAATTAAGAGTCAACTGCATTACTGTGTATTTGACATCATGAATAGGCCACACTAAGTGAACACAGCAGATTTTCTTCCCTAAAGGACATTAATCAGATGATTTTTTACAACAATGATAAATGTCATGATCACCACCACGTTTATAAATTCAGTGAACAGATCTGAAATAAACTCCAAAAGCTACCACAGTGTGATTTGAACCCGCATGTCCAGAGTATTAACCTTAGCCTCTAGATTACAAATCCAATGGCAGTATCATTATGCCACAATCTGCACAACATACATATGAGCTTTGTTAAAAACTGAAGATGTTGCTAGATACTATGTAATTGAATTTATAATTGCTATCACTGACAAATAAACCTACTGCTTAGTTTAGCAACATAGGCTTGGAAGAATATTAGCTCCTCTAATACAAACTAAGAAATTGCTGGAAAAACTCAGCTAGTCAGGCAGCATCTGTGGACAGAATGCAGAGTTAACTGCACCTGAAATGTTAGCTCTGTTTTCTCTCCACAGATGCTGCCAGACTATGCAGAGTTAACTGCACCTGAAATGTTAGCTCTGTTTTCTCTCCACAGATGCTGCCATACCTGCTGGGTTTCTCCAGCAATTTGTGTTTTTGTTTCAGATTTCCAGCATATGCAGTTCTTTGTCTTTGTTTTGAAAAAGGACACAGTTGAGACACTGGATGGGCTTTAAAAAAATTAATAAAGATGTTGTATTAAACTACCTCAGCTGTATTAGAAGTATGATAAGCCACCAGGCCCAGATGGGATGCATCAAAAATGCTTTCATGAGGAAGTAAGGTGGAAATTGCGAGGGGTACAGACCATAATTTTCCAATCCTCCTGTGTTGCAGGAGTGATGCCACAGGACTGGAGAAATAGAATTGTGTCACATTTGCTCAAAAGAGCATGCATACAACCAGCAACTGCATATCAGTTATTTTAACTTCAGAGATGCTTAAAAATCATTGGAGGTGGCAGAGCAATTGCAAAAGTGGATAAAAAGCAGAACAAGCTCCTGGACTTTATTAAGAAGGACATAAAACACAAAAGCAAGTGAAGTATTTACACTTGTATAAAGCCATTGACTTCAGTTGGAATTTTGCATCCAATTATGTGCAGCATACTTCAGGAGACGTGAAGTATTAGAGAGGGTGCAAAAAACATTCACAAGAATGATTCTAAAGATGACCAACTTTGGTTCCGTGGACAGATTGGAGACTGGGGGACTGAGAAGATCTGATGGTGTTCAGAAGCATAAGGGCCTGGATGATGAATGGTTTCCATTGGTAGAAAGACCAGAGGACATTCATTTAAGATGGCTGGCAAAAGAAGCAAAGATGACATGAAGTGAGTGGCTAGTGTAAAGCTTCCTTAATACTGCCCTCACCAAACATTCACAGGACAAAGGCATCAGCGGGTTAGAGACAAGAGTAAAGCTCCCTCTGCTCTTTTAAACTGGAAGTAAGGCTTCCCTAACCCTGTCCCCATCAAACACTGCCAAGATAAGTAAAAAAGTTAGATACAGGTTTGATCTGCCTCTACTCTTTTTAAATGGAAAGTAAAGCTCTCTCTACTCTTTAAATACTGAAGCTTCTACTCTTTTAAACCTCGTTTATGGGAGCCACAGTGGCTCAGTTGTTGGCACCAATGCCTCACAGCACCAGGGACCTTCGGTGATTGCGTGGAGTTCACATGTTCCCTTGCATTCTCTTCCACGTAGCCTCGGTCCAAGCACGGTCACTCACGTGGTTCAGGGAACATCAAAGAATCCCTACAGTGCAGAAAGAGGCCATTTGGCTCATCGAGTACACACCCAGGCTTACATACCCACCCTATGCCTGCATTTATCATGGCTAATCCACCTACCTGCACATCTTTGGACTGCAGAGATAATAGGTACTGCAGATGCTGGAGAATCCGAGATAACAAGGTGTGGAGCTGGATGAGCACAGCTGGCCCAGCAGCATCATAGGAGCAGCTTGACATTTCAGGCCAAGACCCTTCATCAGGTTTTCTGATGAAGGGTCTAGGCCCCAAACGTCAAGCTTTCCTGCTCCTATGATGCTGCTTGGCCTGCTGTGCTCATCCAGCTCCACACCTTGTTATCTCTCATCAATAATTTTGTATTTGTGTATATATGTCAGAGTTAGGTCTATCTGAATTCCAGGGATTTTTTTTCTGTTGAGGCATGAACTGAATACATCTTTTTTATTTACTATGTGTGAAATGATGCATTCTACTGTGGAGGGAAGTTCAAAAATGCAAATTCCAGTGATGTCCATTTTAAACAAACATTTGAAGAAGGGTCTTTGGTTTAAACAAAAGACTACAGATCCTTGGTGTGCACCTCCGATGGTGTTCCCAGTGAGCAGTTCTGGTCGCCCTGCTATGG
>JAHRHZ010000204.1:569403-645568 GCA_024137785.1 Ginglymostoma cirratum | reverse complement strand
GGCCTAAACCCTTCATCAGAAATCGATGAAGGGTTTAGGCCCGAAACGTCAAGTTTTCCTGCTCCTATGATGCCGCTTGACCTGCTGTGTTCATCCAGCCCCACACTTGTTACCAAAGATGTGCAAGGTGGGTTGGTTGGCTGGCCATGCTAAATTTGTCCTATAGTGTGCGGGCTAGGTTGGTTAGCGTGGTAAACGTGGGGATGATGGGGAGGCGGGTGTGGAATGCTCTTCGGAGAATCGGTGCAGACTTGACGGGCCGAACGGCCTCTTCACACTGTAGCGATTGTCAGAAAATGAGAGGAAACGACCTTCGACTCTGGTCTCAACAAGCACTCCCGGGACAGGTACAGCGCAAGGTGACATAGACAGTTAAGCTCGCTCAAATCTTTTCAACTGAACTATCTTGACACTGTCCCTCTTGATGAAACATTCCCAGGTCAGGAACAGTAGTAAACATTAATCAAACTCCCTCCATCATGACTGATTTCAGGGCACCAGTCCTGGGCTGGATGCCCCAGCCTAAAGATTTTGAAAGTAGTCAGCTACCTGTGGACAGGCACAGCAGGTGAACGGAGAGGCGGCGGCCTGTCAGCCACAATAAGGCCGGGGCGAAGAACATGCATTCATCGTCCGGATGCGCGGTCACTAATAGGGCGGCCGCCCCGGCTTTCTCCTTTACGGATATAGGAGGCTCTCGACCAACACCGCCACTCTTGCGGTAAATGTTTCGGATGCATAAGTAATAAGTGTAGATGAGAGCGGAGAGGAGGCCGAAGCCCAAGCCAAGGCCCAGGGTCTCCATGGTGATCGTACCCCTCCCCCAGGGCCGGCAGCATCTGCCGGGTGTGCGCAGCCGCAGTCTCGGATACAGACGGAATCGCGTCACGGGCGGTGGGAGCGGGGTCCGAGACCGAGATCGGGACCGGGGGTCGAGGGTTTTGAGCCAGGGGGAGGGCGGCGGTGGGCCAGGAGCGGTAGGAGTAGCAGCAGGAGGAATAGGCAGCCCGGGAAGAGGCGGCGGCACGGTCGGGCTTTGAACCCGCGCTCCGCGCAAGATGGCGGTGCGGGGTTAGAGCGCGCTCGGAGCGGAGCCCGGGCGCAGGCGGCACTATCCTGACTGGTGAGTGTGCGGCATTCCCGGGTGGGCGGCGAGGGGGGCATCCGGCCTCAGCAAATAGCTGTGAAATGCGGTGTCCCCGGGAGGACAGAGTCACCGGCTCTGGTCTGCGACAATTGTGAATAGGCAAGGCCGCAGGCTAAGGCCCCTGAGGCTGCGGCCTGGTTCAAGAGGGCAGCGGTCAGCCAGCCCGGTGTCCGCGGTGTCCAGCCGGGGGACAGTGTTACTTATTGATCCCCTTATCCTGCATCAGGAAGTAAAAAGGTGCAGTTAACGCGTGTATCTATTTTTAAAACACCTGTGTAATGCTTTATAATTATTCGAGTTGTGGTAATAAACAACTCTCCCCTCTCTGTGACATATATGAAGGTATTTATATCTAGTATCGATACTCCTGGCTTAATCAGGCACTTCATTACATCCCAATTACCTTCCCTTTTTACAAGAAATTTCCAAAAAAGGCAAAAAGTCATTATACAGGTCAGCACAGGAGATAAGTAAGAATTGAGATGAGAGTAAATTTGGATTTAAAAAGCTGATAATTGGAGTATAGAAATACCGAGGCGATATGAACCGAAGTATTCACGTATATGACATCCGGTGAAAGAGTTGGTAGAGGAGGCAACAGCGATGAGTGGAATCCTGGAATCTCAGAACAGAGGCTTGGGTTTGTACTTTAGGTTGTATTTTAGTGAGCACTGATGATTCAGTCATTGCTGTTTGCTTTACACATGGACAACCTACAGCAGGCATCTTTTTAAAGCACTAGAGAAGTAATCAGCAGTGTTTTGTGTGATCCTTCAAATCTGGTGGAAAGAAAAGTGGTTCAGAAGCAGCATCCTCTCCCAAGCCAACACATCCAGCATTGAAGCACTAATCACTCAAAACCAACCACACTGGTTTGGGATATAGTTGTATATCTGGCTGCAGACTCCCAAAACGGTTACTGTATTCTGAATCTGGGATATTCTTAATGCATGGCTGAAGTGGTCAACCATCCTGGCAACTTGTGGGAAATCCTGGCATTGCCAACCAAACATGGAGACTTCTTACCAAGGCATTAATCACATCAAATCATTGAGAGGTGTATCAGAATGAGCACATACGTCCAAGCAAACCAACTCCCCAATTGTGAAGCATCATCTATCCTGTATTTGGCAGAATCAGAAGCCATTTCAGAACCTATCAGACCAGAGTGAAAGCAAGTAATCTTTGATCCAAGGGGTTGACTAAGAAAAATAATCCTTTTTTTTCTTAAGTTTTAGGAGGCAATAGAGGGCAGTTCAGTAGCTGCTTTAGGATAATTGTGAGGTTGAGACACAAGAATTGTTGCAATAGAATGCGTTTGTAGCATGTTTAATGTAGAAAACTGTTCCAAGTTGTAATCAAAGTAAGTTTGCCTAGAATGTGATATTTGGAAGGTTGATCAAAAGTTGGTCAAATAAATGAGTTTCAGGAGCACCTCAAGACCATCCCCTGCTCGACTACTTTGATTGCTTCAGCAATGGAGTTCAGCATGTCAGAATTAGGAATATTCACTGATCACAAATTCTCAAAAAATGAGGCAGGCTCTACCAATTTACAGCAAGATCTGGACAACACTAGGTCCCAATCCTGTGTTGTACAGTTCTATGCTCTAATACTAGATTAGGGCTGATGTGTAGTATAGATATTAAACACCATATGATGAATGTCTTTTCTTTAATTGCTCACAGAGCATGGGTATTGTAGGTTACATTAGCTTTTAATACCTGTCCCTCATTGTTCCTGGATGTTTCCTTGAACTACTGTAGTCCTTTTGGTTCTGAGACACCTTTGGTGTTGTTAAGGGAATTTCAGGTTTTTGACCCAGCAATGGTGAAGGAATGCAAATATAGGTCCAGGTCAGGATGGTTTGTGGCTTGGTGGAGAACTTGGTGTGGTGGCTGTGTTCCCACACACTTGCTACACTTGTCCTTCTAGGTGGTAAAGGTCTAAGGTTCAGAAGGTGCTGTGGAAGGAGCCTTGGTGAGTTGCTGAAGCACAGCTTGTAGATGGTAGGCACTCTGCCACTGAGTATCAGTGGTGGACAAGTTAAATGTAAAAGGTGGTAAATGCGATGCCAATCAAGAGGGCCACCTTGTCCTGGTTGGTGTCACGATTCTGAAATATTGGAGCTCATTTATCCGGGCAAGTAAATAGTATTCCATCACACTCTTGACTTGTGCCTTGTAGATGGTGAGTAGGCTTTTGGGAGTCAGGAGGGTGACTTACTTGTTGCGGAATTCCCAGCCTCTGATCTGTTTTTGTAGCCACAGAATAAACGTGGACAGTCTAGTTCACTTTTTGGTTCATGCTAACTGCCAAGAAAGTTGATAGTGAAGCAGTCAGTCATGGCAGTCCCACTGAATGTTAAGGGAAGATGTTTAGATTCTCTTTTGCTGGAAAGATGCTATTATTATCAGTAGTCTGGTTGGAGGATGATATTACCATTAACCACAAAGTTAACTTGAACATCCAAATAAACACTAGTTGCACAAACAAGTCATATACCCAGTATGGGATTCATTAGTTTACCTCCTAATTCCCCAGAGTTGTTTCACCATTTATGTGGCCCAAGTCAGTCATGCAATGGAGTATTCTCTTGCCTGGATGAACGTAGTTCCAAGAATATCGAAGCTTGACACTTTCGAGGATATTGCAGCTCACATGATTTGACGCTCCATGCACCACCTTTAACTGTTGACTCACTCCACAGCTGATGCTCCATATTTGTGTCTAGGACTGAAAAGGTGTAAAGATGTTGGACAGGCTGAGTAAATGGGGAAACACGGAAGACGTAGTATAATGTGCTTGAATGTGACATTACCCACTTTGGTAGCAAAACAAGAGGGCAGATTGTTATATGAATGGCTGTCAACTATGAGAGGGGAATGCTCAACAAGGCCCTTGGTGTCCTTTTGGACCATTCAGTGAAAGTAAGTGCGTAGGTGTAGCTGCAGTAAAGAAAGGAAATTATGACTTTCGTAGCAAGAGGATTTGAGTATAGGAACAAGAATGTCCTCCTGCAATAGTACTGGGTATTGGTGAGGCCATACTTCAATATTGTGTGCAGTTTTGGTCACCTTATGAAGAAAGATCTGCTTGGTATAGAGGGAGGGCAGTGAAGATTTCAAAAGTGATTCCTAAGATGGCAGGACTGATATGTGAGGGTCAGGACTGTATTCCCTGGAGTTTCCCTTAGAAACCTGTAAAATTCTAACAGAACTAGACTGGTTAAATGCAGGAAGGATGTTCATGATGGGGGGAAGTTCTCAACCAGGACTCATAGTTTAAGGATAAGGGGTAAACCTTTTGGATTGAGATGAGAAATTTCCTCATCCAGAGAGTGGTGAACCTATGGCGTTCACTGTTTCAGAAAGTGGTTGTGACTGAAACATTGTGTTTTCAAAATGGATATAGATCAAGATCTTGTCGCTTAAGGGATATGGGTGGAGGGATGGATTAGGGTATTGAGTTTGATGATAGCCATGATCATAATGAATGGTGAAGCAGGTAGAATGGCCTATTCTTTCTATCTACTGTGTTACTGCAGAAAATCACCAAGCCTTCTTCAACAACGCCATCCAAATGTGGGATCTTGAATGCCTTGAAGAACAAAGGCAACATGCACCACAGTCTGCGCACCATCCTGACTTGTGTTACAGTTTCTTCACTGCTACTGGGTCAAAAAACATCAATAAACTTGTTAACCCTCTCTTCCAGAAAGAGCTGGCAAAAAAGTACAGAGTCAACTTGAAGAGACGTATTGTGCTGTCCCTAGATTCAGCCATCACATTTGTGACCTTGCTGGTTTGATCAACACATCTACAGCTGAAAACGATCCAGGTAGTAACCTAGACAAATTCCTCTGGCCATCAGCTAGTGAAACTTGGCTGTCTCTCAAACACTTCAGGACTGATGTTGGCTACAGCAATCCCTTGTATGGATATAGGAATGCAGTTCTGAATTCTATTACTATACCTGTAAAGAGACATTCTAACTGATGAAATTTCACCTGGAATGCTCTGTAGCATCAGAGTTCTGAAGACCTTCAAATCTCAAGCAAAAGCGTGTGTGGAACAGTGGTGAATGAAGATACGGTGATAAGAAGATTTAAGTCAAAATCCCGGAAGTCACTTAACTAATGGCACTGTGGGGTACCAGCCTGGGAGTATTTAGGATGCGTAATAGATGTTCGCCTTGGCAGTGATGCCTATGCCTCATGAATGACTATGAAGAGTTATGAGGGGTAGGAGTTTGGCAGGAAAGTTGACTCAAGGTCACAATCAAATTAGCCATGGTTTTATTGAATCAAGGAGCTAAATGGGCCTACTCTTAATTTTTATGATCTAAAAAAAATTATGAATTAGGAACTGGTTTTTAGTGATGTTCCTTAGGGGTGAGATTTTGGTCCATTACTGTCAATTTTCTATGAACAACCTATGAAGTGGCATTATAAGCTAACAAATATTAAGTTTAGTAAGGTAGCGAATAGTGATGTGGATAGTTGTAGACTTTAATTGATACAAGCAGGATGTGAGGTAAGTAGAAGCACAACAGAGGGCGGCACAGTGGTTAGCACTGCTGCCTCACAGCGCCAGGGACCCGGGTTCGATTCCACCCTCGGGTAACTGTCTGTGTGGAGTTTGCACATTCTCTCCGTGTCTGCGTGGGTTTCCTCCGGGTACCCCGGTTTCCTCCCACAGTCCAAAGATGTGCAGGTTAGGTAGATTGGCCATTGGCAGCGCTAAATTGCCTGTGGTGTCCAGGGATGTGTAGATTAAGTGGGTTATAGGGGGATGAGTCTGGGTGGGATGCTCTGAGGTTCGGTGTGGACTTGTTGGGCCGAAGGGCCTGTTTCCACACTGTAGGGATCCTATATCTATAATTAGATTAGCAAAAAAAAGACTGACTTCCACAGAGTAAAGTGTGACTGTCTTTTAGAAAGCAGTAAATACCATGATTTTGAAAAGTATAGAGGAGCATGGAGATAACACAGTGTGGAGCTGGAGGAACACAGCAGGCCACGCAGCATCAGAGGAGCAAGAAAGCTGACGTTTTGGGTTGGGACCCTTCTTCTGAAGGAGAGTCCTGACCCGAAACGTCAACTTTCCTGCTCCTCTGATGCTGCCTGGCCTGCTGTGTTCTTCCAGCTCCACACTTTGTTATCTCTGACTCCAGCATCTGCAGTTCTTGATATCTGAGGAGCATATAGACCTTGGTGTTCATGTACAAAAGTCTTGTTAAAAGTGGTAAGGCAAGTTGATACGAATTGCAGTGGTTACTTTGGTTTATAAACAAATGTAGAGAATATAAAAAAAGAACTCCAAGCTAGAACTTTATAAGTCACTAGTTCGGCTGAAGCAGGAGTATAACTGATATTTCTATGCAATTAACTTCATGTCAGAAACCTTAGGCAGAGTTTTGAGGAAGCTGTAATAAATAAGGGATTTCAGTTATGAGAGATTATAGGAACTGAAGGGTCTAGGCCCGAAACGTCAAGCTTTCCTGTTCCTATGATGCTGCTTGGCCTGCTGTGTTCATCCAGCTCTACACCTTGGTAACTCGATTTCAGTTATGAGGAGTGTTGGAACAGGATGTTCTTGTTCGAACATTCTTCATTCGGAAGATCCCTAATAAGGGTTTTCAAGATATATTTGCATTGTTTTGGTGCAGTAGATTTAAGAAAATAAAGCTTCCTTCTGGTGAGTGCCTCCACAATCGGAGGAAATAGACTTAAAATAATTGGTAAATGATCCAGAAGGGGCATGTGGAATGTTTCCATTCAGAGTTATTGGAGTCTGGAATGTTTCAGCTGGAAAAGCTGGTAGATGTTGAGTTCGTAAACAATTTTAAAAGAAGATTGGACTGGGCCTTGAGAATGAGGAATTGGATACAAAATTGGCCTGAAAGTGGGAGACAAAGGGTGATGGTGGAGGTAACAAGGTGTAGGGCTGGATGAACACAGCAGGCCAAGCAGCATCATAGGAGCAGGAAAACTTGACAGTAAAGGTGAGTGTAGGTGGGGGGGGTAGGGAGGAGATAGGTCAGTCCAGGGAGGACGGACAGGTCAAGGGGGCAGGATGATGATAGTAGATAGGAGATGGGGGTGGGGCATTACTGGTGATGGTGGAGGGTTGTTTTTCAGTTTGGAGTAACCACTAGTGTGCTGCAAAGGTTGGTGCTGGTTCCATTTTTATTTGTCATTTGTATAAATGATTTGGATCTAACATTAGAGGTATGGTTAGTAAGTTTGCAGATGTCACCAAAATTGGTGGTGTAGTGGACAGCGAAGAACGTTATGTCGGAGTATGACGGGACCTTGGTCAGATGTGCTGATGGGCCAAGGAGTGGCAAATGGAATTTAATTTAGATAAATATGAGATATTCCATTTTGGTAAGGCACATCAGTGGAGGACTTATACACTTAATGGTAGGGGCGTGTTCCCAAACAAAGAGACCTTGGGGTGCATGTTCATAGTTCCTTGAAGGCAGAATCACAGGTAGACAGGGTAGTGAAGGAGGAGTTTGGTACAGTTGCCTTTATTGGTCAGTGCATTGAGTACAAGAATTGAGAAGTCATGTTATTGAATGTATAGGACATTGGTTAGGCCACTTTTGGAATACTGCATTCAATTCTGGTCTCCCTGCTATAGGAAAGATGTTGTTGAACTTCAAAGAGTGCTGCAAAGGTTTACAAGGATGTTGTCGGAATTGGAGGGTTTCAACTGTAGGGAAGAGGTTGAATAGGCTTAGAGCTATTTTCCCTGGAGTGTAGTAGGCTGAGGGCTGACCTTATAGAGGTTTATAAAATCATGAGGGACATAGATACGGTGAATGGCCAAAGCCTTTTTCCTAGCGTAGGGGAGTCCAAAACTAGAGAGCGCAAATTTAGGATGAGAGGGGAAAAATTTAAAAGGTACCTAAGGGCCAACCTTTTCGTGCAGAGAGTGGTGCATGTATGGAATAAGCTGCTAGAGGAAGTGGTAAAGGCTGGTATAATTACAATTACAACTTTTAAAAGAACGGTATATAAATAGGAAGGTTTAGAAGGATATGGACCAAATGCTGGCAAAGGGGGTCAGATTAATTTAGGATATCTGATTGGCATTGATGAGTTGAACAGAAGGGTCTTCTGTTTCCTTGCGGTACAGCTCTATGTCTCTAATTCAACAGGATTATGGTCAAAATAAAGACTGTAAGATTTATAGCAGCAGCTCTTTTGAAAAGCCAATGCAAGAATGACCAACTGAATGTCCTGCAATTGTGCTAAGATGTTATGAAGTAACAGTAGATGCTTTGGGCGGAATAGCCTATATCCAGGAAAGTTTAGAGGGATTAGACAGAAGATGCTAGTCCTGTAATCAGAAGATAGAAACTAAATCTCAGTGTGGAAGTGAGGGCATTGTTGCTAAGCTTGCAAATGACAAAAATGGGTAGAGGAACAAGTAGTGTTGAGGAAGTGGGGAGGCTATAGAAGGACTTGGACAAGATCCGGGAGTGGGCAAGGAAATGGCAGGTGGAATACGATGTGTTAAGTGTGAGGTTGTGCAGTTTTGTAGGAAGAATAGCAGTGTAGACTATCTACTGAAGGGGGAAAGGCTTTGGAAATCTGAAGCACAACAGGATTTTGGAGTCCCTAGTTTAGGATTGTCTTAAGATTAACATGCGTGTTCTGTTGGCGGGAAGTCAAAATGCAATGTTAGCATTTGTTTCTAGAGGGTTAGAATACTAGAGCAGAAATGTACTGCTGAGGCTGTAAAAGGCTTTTCTCAGCCTGCATTTGGAACATTGTGAACAGTTTTGGGCCCTGTATCTAAGGAAGGTTGTGCAGGCATTGGAGGGAGTCCAGAGAAGGTTTACAAGAATGATCCTGGGATGATGGTCTTATCATATGGGGAGTGGTTGAGGACAATGGAGTTTAGAAGGACAAAGGGGATCTTACACACACAGACCTGGTTAGAGTGCATGTGGAGATGTTTCCACTAGTAGGAGAGACGAGGACACAGCGTCAGAGTGAAGGGATGACCATTGAGAATTCAGATTAGGCTACCATCTTGAATCAAAGGATGGGAAATCTGTGGAACTCATTGCTGTGGAGATCATGTCATTGGGTATTTAAGACAGAGGTAGGTTCTTGATTGCTAAGGGGATTAAAGGTTATGGGGAGAAGGCAGGAGAAAGAGATTGAGAAATATCAGCCATGATTGAATAGCGGAGCAGACTTGAATGGCCTAATTCTCCACACATCTTACGGTCTTATAGCTATCTCTTTCATCAGTCTTAAGGTGAAGATCATCAGGTCTCAGGTATTTGGCAACTTTGGGTTCGTTAATTACTTTTGTTCTGAAACTTACCAAAAATGTTAAGCTAGAAGTTGAAGCTTTTTGTCTTCCATTCAACAGAACTAGGCACAAGAAACAGACTTGAAAAAATTGACCATTTTATCAGTACAGGTTATTATTGCCTTCATTAAACAGAGTCCTCAAGATCCATTTATGTTGCTTCTAGCACATGCAAACAAATTGCATTGCAAAAAAGAGCTATTGAAACAGCTTAACTCTAGGAACATAGAATAGCAACATAGGTGAAACTCACCTATTCTGGCAGTATTTGTGGGGTGAAAGCAGAGTTAACGTTTCGAGTCTGATTCTGGTGATGAAAAGTCACTGGACTCTTTAGGCCCGAAACGTCAAGTTTTCCTGCTCCTCTGTGTTCATCCAGCCCCATGCTAGTTCTCTCGGACTCAACGTTAACTCTGCTTTTTCCCCCACAGATGCTGGCAGATCAGCTGAGTTACGTAAGCAATTTTTTGTTTTTGTTTGAGATCTCCAGCATCTGCAGTTCTCTGTTTTATTCTAGGAACAAGTGTAGACCAGCCGGCCCCTCATGCCTGTCCTACCATTCAGTGAGATCGTGGTTGATCTGTGGCCTGATTGCATCTGTGTTTGGTCCATATCCTTTAACACCCTTGCTCAAAAAATATTATCTGTCTCAGATTTAAAATTAACAACTGATCCTAGCATCCACTGCCATTTGTGGAAGAGAGTACCAAATGTCTACCACTCCTTATATGGAAGTGCTTCCTAACATCACTCCTGAATGGTGTGACTCTAATTCTCAGACTATGTCCCCTCGTTCTGGAATCCCCAATGAGTGGAAATAGTTTTTCTTTATCGACCCTGTCTTTCCCTGTTAATATCTTGAAGACTTCAGTTTGTCTTGTACCTCCTCAAACTTGACCCCTGAAGTCCAGGTATCGTTCTTGTAAAAGTAGTTTCTTCTCCATCCAAGGCCAACGTATTCTTCTTGAAGTATGGTTTCCCAGATCTGCTCTCAGTACTCCAAGTGTGGCTAACCATGGTTTGGACTCATGTTTTTGTTTTGCTAATCTTTTCTTTTTACATGCCTTTATAGGAGCTTTTAAGTTTCTTTGCTATTTTACATTCATATTTGAATCTGTCTTTTTAATAAATTTTTTTGGCTTGCTTTGAATTCTTAAATTCTCCCAATTCTCAAGCTTCCAACCGTTTTGACAACTTTATAAGCCTCCTCCTTTGATCTAATACTACCTTTAACTTCCTTTGTTAGCCAGGGTACTCTTTTCCTACTAGGTATTTTTAACTTAAAGCAGAGTACAGAATCCCTACAGTGTGGGAGCAGGCCATTCTGCCCTAAAAGTCCACACCAACTCTCCGAACAGCATCCAACCCAGACTCAGCTCCACATCCCTGTAACTCTGTATTTCCCATGGCTTACCCACCTAACCTACACATCCCTGGACACTGTGAGCAATTTAGCATGGCCAGTCCACCTAACCTGCACATCTTCAGACTGTGGTAGTAAACTGGAGCACGCACATGCAGACATGGGGAGAACGTGCAAGCTTCACGCAGGCGGCACCTGAGACTGGAATTGAACCCGGGTCCCTGGCATTGTGAGGCAGCAGTGCTAACCACTGTGCTGCCCAAGCAATGTGCGTTTGTTGAAAACTATTTATTCTTTACCATCTATTATTTATTATCTACCATCGAATTTTTGTATGTATTTTTCCAATCTGCTGCGGCCAACTTCCTTTTCCTCCTTGGTTAATTTCCCATACCACTGAAATTACCATGAAGGTCCTACCCTCTTCACCTTGCCCCTTGCCTGAGACGTAGCGCCCCTCAGATTAAGCCACCAGAAGTCATCTCTCTCTAGTGAGATAAGGTGAATGGTAGATGTCTTTTCCTTATGGTTGGGGGTTTCAAGACTGGGGAGCATATTTTAAGGTGAGAGGAGAGAGACTTAAAGATGATGTAAGGGGCAATTTTTTTATATATATGGTGGATCATGTGTGGAATGAACTTCCAAAGGAAGTGGTAGATACAGGTACAGTTACAACATTTTAAAAGACGTTTGGATAGGTATATGAATAAGAAATGTTTGGAGGGATATAGGCCAAGCACAAGTAGGTGGGTCTAGTTTAGTTTGCGATTGTGGTCTGCATTGACTGGTTGGACCAAAAGGTTAGTTTCCGTGCTGTATGACTCAGAACATCCTTGTGGTCAAAAAAACAGTACAGCACAGCAACAGGCCCTTCGGCCCTCCAAGCCTGTACCGACATATTTTTCCCTTCCTCGCACATGAGCTTTTACAACAGTCAACAACTTTTACTTCCAGGTTTTTTTTTAAACTATTGAATTCTAATCCACCATCTATTATGATGGGATTCAGTCCTGACTCCCGAGAATGTTGCCTTGGTCTCTGATGATGCCGCTGGACCATCACTTCCCTTTTTTTTTAGCTTTTAGCTCTACCCAAACAGATTCTACATCCTATTCTTTTGATTGGAGATCTCCTGTCCCTAATAAATAGATTCTGTCCCTTATCAGTAATATCCTATGTCCTTCTCTTATTTGTCTATCCCTCTTAAATTTTGAGTAACCTTTAACATTTAGTTCCCAATTTTGGTCACTTTGTAGCCATGTCTCTGTAATGGCAATTGAGACATACTCTTCAACTTCATCTAATGCTAGAAATTCCCTTTACTAGTTGTAAATATTGCGTTCAATGTTTCTGCTTCCCATACTAGCTTTGTTCTTATTGTATTGTTTTCAACTTTTTGGGTCCCATCCCCAGCAAGCCAGTTTAAACCCTCGTAACAGCACTAACACATCTCTCCCTGAGAATATCAGTCACAATCCTGGTAAGGTGCTGGGAGGTGATGGTCTAATGGTATTATCACTAGACTATTAATCCAGAGAACCAGGTTATGTTCTGGGGACCTGGGTTTGAAAGCTGTCACGACAGATGGTGGAATTTGTACTCAATAAAAATTCAGAATTAAGAGTCTAAGGATGACAGTGAATCCATCGTAGGGAAAAAAAAATCTGGTTCACTAAAGGCCTTTAGGGAATGAAACTGCCATTCTTACCTGGTCTGGCCTACATGTGACTCCAAACCCACGTGGTTGACTCTTACCTGCCCTGTGCAATAAATGCTGACCCAGCCAGTGATGCACACAATCCTGTGAATTAGTAAAAAGAAGTGTAATCTGTCCTCCTTGTACAGATCCTACCTGGCCCTGAACTGATTTCAATATCCAGAAGCTCCAGCCCTAACTCCTGCATGGTTTTATTTTCAGCCATGTAATTCATTCGCTCAGTCTTATTTCTACACTCATTAGGCTGTAGTACTGGCAGCAATCCTGAGATTACTGCCTTTAGAAGTCCTGCTTTTCACCCTCTGGAGAAAGGATGTTCGGCAGCCACTCTGTGATATCCTTGACCCTAGCACCAGGAAGACACCACACCATCCTGGAATCACATGCAACCACAGAAAAACCCTTAACTATCGAATCATCTACCATTATTGGCCCAATGCTGCCTGGCCTCCAACCACCTGTGTAGGTGAGCAAATGACAGTGCCACAAGCTTAGCCCTCGCTACGTTCCTCTGATGAATGATCACCCTTACCAGTAAGCCTCAAGAGACTGCTGCAGTACCTGCTTGGCCTATCCAGACTGCCTGGTGGTCACTGATTTTCACTGTCAGCCTCCCTGGTCTTAATCTGCAGAGCGAGCTCTTTACTAAACATATTATCCACATAATTTCCAGCTTTTTGAATGCATCATGGTATTCAGCTGCTGCTTGTGTTCCAGAGTCTTGAGCTCAAATTGATCTAGTTGGAGATAGTCCCCACATGAGTGCCCAGGCCATAGGAAGCATCCACGTTACCACGTGGCACGTGATGGGTATTTCATGCAGCTGAACTTACCTGCTATGCCTTCAGCTTACTGTCAGCCTATTTAAACTGGAAATGAGAAAGTGGACAATAAAACTACTTTCCATTCAACTGCAACAATTCAACCTGTTCTGGTTGCCCATTTCGATGTTCTTTACTCACCTGTTTGTCTAACACACTGTTCATATGATTTTTTTTTCTATTTTTCCTATAATTTTCATCTTATTTAACTGTATGTTTATACATTCTTTTTTGAGGGAAGGTAAGGCTAGCAACGTGTTTTGCTCACCACTAATTTCCTTTGCAAAGGTGCTGGTGAACTGCTTCTTTGAATTGCTGCGATCCATGGAATTTAAAGGCAAAATGTTGCCGTTAGGAAGGGTGTTCCAGGATTTTGACCCAGCAACAGTGAAGGAATGGTAATACAGTTCCGAGCCAGGGTGGTGTGACGTGGAGCAGAATTTGCAGGTGGTGATGTTTTCATGTATTTGCTGCCCTTATCCTTCTAGGTAGATGGAGTTATGTGCTGGAGTTAGTGTATGCTGTTTGGACAGTCACCCTACAAGAGGTGAGTTGTGTGACACGAGAGTTCAAGAAGTGCTTACAGGTTTGTTCAGACTTGTTTGAGCTTTTACGGAGCACACCGTTTTGGAATTAAAACGCCCATTTCAGTGTAGCAAACGAGGAATTTGTATGCTCTGAGTTTAGACTGGAGCCTCATAACTGCCTAGTAAGGAATAGTAGAGGTTGCAGGCTTGCATGGCGCTTTGAAAGGAATGTAAGGTGCATCTGATGGATGGTACGTACCGACAGTGTATTGTTAGTGAATCAACTTTACGTCAGTGGTGGATTGAATGAATGTTTGTGGGTGGGTGCATGATACTTTATGGTGTGAAGCCACTTGATTGTTCTTAGAATTGAAGCCATCCAAGCAAGTGGAGAGTATTTTATCACACAACTGACTGAGGGCAGGCTTTTGGGAGTCACAACATGCATTACTGATCACAGAGCTCCAAGTCTTTGACCTGCTTTTGCAGTCACAGTATTTATGTGGTTGAGCCAATTCGGTTTCTCATAAATGGTAACCTGAAAATTATTGATAATGGGGGTTTCTCTGATAATGCAATGTCAAGGGAAGATAGTTCAAGTTTTCTTTTGTTAGAGCTGATTATTGCTAGACATGTGTGGCATGGACGTTACTTATCAGTCTAAGCCTGAATGTTGACCAGGGCTTGCTGTCGTATGTACGAGTTCTACCTTGTTAGCTGATGAGTGCAAATGTTAATGAACATTGTGTAATTATCAGCAAGTATTCCCATTTCTGATGTTATGATAGATGGAAGTTCATTGATGAAGGAACTGCACATGTTTGGGCTTGAGGGGCTGCCAAAGCAACTGCTGCAGTGTAGTCATGTGACTGAAATAAATAGCCTCCAATACCCGCAACCAGGTTCTTTGTGCCAGGTATAGCTCAAACGAGAGGAGGATTTTCACAGAATCACAAGACTTGGGTGCAGAGGAGGCTTTTCGGGTCGGTGGTGCTTGCGTCTGGCTCTTTTAATGAGTATCATTACCCAGTGCCATTCTCCAGCTATTTCCCCATACCCTTTACATATTACTTTTATTCACATAATTGCACAATACCCTCTTGGAGGTCTCAATTGAACCTGCCTCCACCACACTTCCAGGCAAGCATTCTGTACCCTAACTGCTTGCCACATGAAAATGTTTTCTGGCATCACCCTTGCTTCTTTTGAAAATAATTTTAAATCTGCCGCCTCTTGTTCTTGTTCCCTCGACTAGTGGGAATAGTTCTCTCTATCTGCTCTATCAAATCTCCTCTTAGCTGCCACCTCTCCAAAAAAAAGCCCAATTCTGCAACCCACATTCATAACTGAAGCTTCTCATTCCTTGTACCAATTTGTTAAATTGCATGTGCACTTTCTTCAATGCATTCACGTTCTTCATATAACAAGGTAGATAGGCCTCAGCTATTGCATAGTTCTAATAAGTGTTTGAATGGTGTTCCGCTTCACTGCCTTTCTCTGGTAGCCTCTGCCCCTGCTAATAAAGTGAAGGATATCATATGCTTCATTTAATGTTATTTCCGCCTGTCCTACCACCTTCAGTAATCTGTGCAGATGTATACGCTGGTCCCTCTGCTCCTCTACCCGATGAGGAATTGAATTTCCCATAGTAGTTGGAATTATGGATGCCTGGCTGCAAGGTGACCAGGGATGGGACTCTGTATCTAGGCTATTCAGTTTTTAAGGGGGACAAAGAGGAAAAGGAGGTGGGTAGCTTTGCAATAGGGAAGAAGGGATATTTGTTCTAGTAAAGCGATAAATCTGTGTGGGTAGAACTTAGAAATACCAAGGGTCAGAAAACGATAGTGCTTGAATCCGAGCAATAGGAGGATGAGAGAAGGGAGGACATGGACAGGATTTCACCATCACAGGAGTGTGCTGGCAGACAGCATGCTGGTTTGAAGTGTGTCTGCTTCAACGCCAGGAGTATACGGAATAAGGTAGGTGAGCTTGCAGCATGGATAGGTACCTGGGACTTCGATGTTGTGGCCATTTCGGAGATGTGGATAGAGCAGGGTCAGGAATGGATGTTGCAGGTTCCAGGGTTTAGATCTTTCGTAAAGATCAGGGAAGGTGGTAAAAGAGGGGTAAGTGTGGCTTTGTTAGTCAAGGACAGTATAACGGTGGCTGAAAGAACTTTTGACGAGGACTCGTCTACTGAGGTGGTATGGGCTGAGGTCAGAAACAGGAGAGGAGAGGTCACACTGCTGGGAGTTTTTTATAGGCCTCCGCAAAGTTCCAGGGATGTGGAGGAGAGGATCGGCAAAACGATTCTGGGCAGGAGTGAAAGGAACAAGGTGGTCATTATGGGAGACTTTAACTTCCCCAACATTGACTGGAAATGCTATAACTCTAGTACGTCGGATGGACCGGTTTTTGTCCAATGTGTGCAGGAGGGTTTCCTGACACAGTATGTCGAAGGGCCGACAAGAGGGGAGGCCACACTGGATCTGGTACTTGGTAATGAACCAGGCCAGGTGTTTGATTTGGTGGTAGGTGAGCACTTTGGAGAGAGTGACCATAATTCGGTTACGTTTAGTTTAGCAATGGAAAAGGATAGGAACATGCCACTGGGCAAGAGTTATAGATGGGGGAAGGGCAATTATAATGCGATTAGGCAAGACTTAGGAGGGATAGAATGGGGTAGCAAAATGCAGGTGATGGGGACAATCGAAATGTGGATCTGGTTTAAGGAACAGATATTGCGTGTCCTTGATAGGTATGTCCCTGTCAGGCAGGGAGGAAGTGATAAGGTAAGGGAACCTTGGTTTACAAAAGAAATTGTATCTCTTGTTAAGCGGAAGAGGGAGGCTTATGTGACATTGAGACGAGATGGTTCAGATGAGGCGATGGAGAGTTACAGATTAGCTAGGAAGGATTTAAAGAGAGAGTTAAGAAGAGCAAGGAGGGGACGTGAGCAGTCATTAGCAGGTAGAATTAAGGAGAACCCTAAAGCTTTCTATAGGTATGTGAGGGATAAAAGGATGACTAGGGTAAGAAGAGGGCCAGTCAAAGACAGAAGTGGGAAGTTGTGTGTGGACCCTGTGGAGATCGGAGAGGTGCTAAACAAATATTTCTCATCTGGTTTCACTCCGGAAAAGGAGAATATTGTAGAGGAGAAGACTGAGATACGGGCTATTAGACTTGAAAGGATTGAGGTTAGTCAGGAGGAGGTGTTATCAATCCTAGAAGGTGTGAAGGTAGCTAAATCCCTTGGGCCCGATGGGATTTTTCCGAGGATTCTCTGGGAAGCTAGGGAGGAGATGGCGGAACCTTTGGCCTTGATCTTTGAGTTGTCATTGTCTACAGGTTTAGTACCAGAGGACTGGAGGATTGCACATGTTGTGCCCTTGTTCAAGAAGGGCAGTAGAGATGACCCAGGTAATTATAGACCAGTGAGCCTTACATCTGTTGTAGGAAAAGTTTTGGAAAGGATTATAAGAGATAGGATTTATAATCATCTAGCAAGCAACAATTTGATTGGAGATAGTCAACATGGATTTGTCAAGGGCAGGTCGTGTCTCATAAACCTCATTGAGTTTTTTGAGAAGGTGACCAAGCATGTGGATGAGGGTAGGGTAGTTGACGTGGTGTACATGGACTTCAGTAAAGCCTTTGATAAGGTTCCACATGGTAGGCTATTGGAGAAAATGCGGAGGCATGGGATTGAGGGAGATTTAGCAGTTTGGATTAGAAACTGGCTTTCTGAAAGAAGGCAAAGAGTGGTGGTTGATGGAAAATATTCAGCCTGGAGTCCGGTTACTAGTGGTGTGCCACAAGGATCTGTTTTGGGACCACTGCTGTTTGTCATTTTTATAAGTGACTTGGACGCAGACATAGGTGGATGGGTTAGTAAGTTTGCAGATGACACTGAAGTCGGTGGAGTGGTGGACAGTGTGGAAGAATGTTGCAGGTTGCAGGGAGACTTGGATAAACTGCAGAATTGGGCTGAAAGGTGGCAAATGGAGTTCAATGCAGATAAATGTGAGGTGATTCACTTTGGGAAGAATAATAGGAAGGCAGAATACTGGGTCAATGGAAAGATTCTTGGTAGTGTGGATGTGCAGAGGGATCTTGGTGTCCAGGTACATAGATCCCTGAAAGTTGCCACCCAGGTTGATAGTGCTGTTAAGAAGGCATACGGTGTGTCAGGTTTCATTGGTAGAGGGATTGAGTTCCGGAGCCGTGATGTCATGCTGCAACTAGTGCGGCCTCACTTGGAATATTGCATACAGTTCTGGTCGCCCCATTACAGGAAGGATGTGGAAGCATTGGAAAAGGTACAGAGGAGATTTACCAGGATGTTGCCTGGTCTGGAGCGAAGGTCTTATGAGGAAAGGCTGAGGGACTTGGGTCTGCTCTCATTGGAGAGAAGGCGGCTAAGAGGGGATTTAATAGAGAGCTACGAAATGATCAGAGGATTAGATAGGGTGGACAGTGAGAGTCTTCTTCCTCGGATGATGACGTCGGCTAGTACGAGGGGGCATAGCTGCAAATTGAGGGGTGATAGATTTGAGACAGATGTCAGAGGCAGGTTCTTTACTCGGAGAGTGGTAAGGGCGTGGAATGCCCTGCCTGTCAATGTAGTTAACTCAGCCACATTAGGGGCATTTAAACAGTCCTTGGATAAGCATATGGATGATGATGGGATAGTGTAGGGGGGATGGGCTTAGATTAGTTCACAGGGCGGTGCACCATCGAGGGCCGAAGGGCCTGTTCTGCGCTGTATTGTTCTATGTTCTATGTAATTCACCTGAAGCCAGCAGGGCAAGTTATTAGGGTAGTTAAGGAGCATATAGGAAACTTGCCTTTTATTAGCGCTGGCAATGATTATAACAGCAGGGAGGTCATATTGAAGCTGTACAAAACTTTGGTTAGGCCACATCTGGGGTACTGTGTGAACTTCTGGTTACTGCACTATAGGTTCCTTAAGGTCAGTAACAAGGAGCATAATTGCAAAGTGAAAAGCAGGAACTTCAGAGCGGATTTGAGGAATTTCTTTTTTACTTCTGGCAGTGGAAACCTAGACTGCACTGCCTTGGAGGGTAACTGAGGTGGGAAACCTCATAACCTTCTTGAAAAGTACATAGACGAGCACTTGAACTGTCATGGGCCAAGTGCTGGGAGGTGAGAGCAATATAGGTTTTACATAGTTTTTGTCAGTGCAGACACGATGGGTTAAAGGGCCTCTTCTGTACTGTGTGACGCAATGATTCGATGATAATAGTTTAATGATTTAGATGAGAGAACTGAATGTAATATTTCTAAGTTGCAGATGATACAAAGCTGTGTGGTCAAGTGAGCTGTGAGGAAGATACAGAGGTGAATCTCTGGATCTGGAAGGATTGTTTGCAGCCTTGGATGGAGGTGAGAGGGGAGGTGTGGGGACAGGTGTTGCACCTCTTGCGGTTGCAGGGAAAGGTATCAGGTGTGCTGGGGAGTGTATTTCTGATGAGGGTGTCGCAAAGTGAATGGTTCCTGCGAAAGTGGACATCGGTGAGGAAAGAAGTATCTTTCTGGCAGAATTGAAGGAGGATGAAGCATTGGATTCGGAGGGTGGTGAAGTGCTACGTGAGGACTGGGGGTCTCTATCCCTACTGTTGTTCGGGGACGGTGGAGGGGGTTTGAGGGCAGAAGTGCAAGAAATGGAGGAGATGTGGTTGAGGACATCCTTGATTACAGAGAAGGGGAATCTGTGGTCTCTTGTCCTAATCTCTTCTGAACCCTCTCCAATTTGTTAATATCCTTTCCAGAGTAGGAAGACCAGAACTGCACACAGTACTCCAAAAGTGGCCTCACCAACGTCCTGTACAATCGCAATGTGATACGCAACTCCTGTACTCAATGGTCTGAGCAATGAAGGCAACTTACCAAATATCTTCTTTACCACTTTGCCTACCTGTGACACAACTTTCAAAGAGCTATGAACCTGAACCCGTAGATCTCTCTGTTCTACAAGACTCCCATGGCCTTAGCATGAGCTGTGTCAGACCTCCCCTTGATTGTTTTACCAAAGTGCATTTATCTAAATTACACTCCATCTGCCACTCCTCAGCCCATTGATCTCGTTGATCATAATCACGTTGTAAGCTTAGATAACCTCACTGTCTGTTATACCACCAATTTTGGTGTCGCCTGCAAACTTATTAACTGTGCTTCCTATATTCTCATCCAATTTGTTTGTATAAGTGCCAACAACAGTTGTACCAATCCCTGCAGAACACGCCTCCAGTATGAAAACCTCCACCACCATCCTCCGTTTTCTACCGTCAAACCAATTTTATATCCAATTGTCTAGCTGTCCCTGGATCCCATGTTATCTGACTTTGCTAGTCAGTTTACTGTGCAGAGCCTTGTCAAAGGCCTTACTAAAGTCCATCTGGACTACATCTACAGCTCTGCCGTCATCTATCTTCTTGGCCACGTCCTCAGAAAACTCAATCAAGTTTGTGAGATATGATATCCCATGCACAAAGCCATGTTGTTTGAAAAATCTGCGGGGCATCTGTCCGAATTTTGACATTAGCCCCTAAATCTTAGGAAGACTTTGCAGATGAACGTATAGAGAACAGGAATTTCAAGCAGAAGTGGTCCACTTGGCACCTTGTGCCTGCTGTGCCACTGAATAAGATTATGCCTGATCTGTTTGTCAACAATTGCACATTACCATCTAACCTCAATAGTCTTAGATTCTTGTTAGGCTAAGGAGTCAATCTACCACTGCCTTAGAAGAATTCAGTGACGCCATGTCTACTGCCTTATGACGCAGAGTTCAAAAATTGCACAACACGCTGAAGAAAATAACTTTCTTCTTGGTCCTAAAAAATGCATTTTAAAATGGTGTTCCTAGGTCTAGATTCACCCACAAGAGAAATACTACTTCTCCACCCAACTCGACAGGGCCGTTCAGGATCTTATACACTTCAATCAAGTCAATCCTCAGTCTGCTGAACTCCAGTGGAAACTAGCCCAGCTTGTGCAACCTTTCTTTGTAAGACAACTCACTCCTGGTATCAATCTGGTAAATCTCCTTCGAATCACATGAAGTTTACATCCTTCCTTAAACAAAGTAGGATGGTCAAGGATAGGTGTGCTGTTACCATTTCTGGTGGCTAGGTTGATGCCACATGGTCCACCCAGTTGAATTCCTAATTAATTTCTATAGCATTTTCATACAACTGAGTTGTTTGCTAGGCATTTTCACAGGACAGTTATGGTGGCTCTAGAGGCACATGTTTTGCACACTAGGTAATGATGTCAGATTTTCCATTTCAAAAGGACATCAGTGATCCAGGTGAGTTTTGTGCTAATCAACAACGGTTTCATGGGTCACCATGACTGAGCCTTGAGTTCCAGGTTTGTTCGTTGAATTTTAACTCCACCAAATGCCATGGTGGTTTTTGAACCCCTGTCTGCATAACACTGAACCTGGGTTTGTGGCTTGTTGCTCGATTGATACTAGCACTGTGCCATTGCCTCCTATGATAAATCTATATGTAATAATGGAATACAAGTCATTGGAGGTTACGCAGGGGCTATATGATGGGCATGTCAGAACACATTTGAGTGTTATACACAGCATGGCCACTGTCTTTGAATTGGGATATACCATTGCAGAAAGTAGTAATTTTAGTGTCAATGAGTATCTAATGGAACCACGCACGTATTCAAACCCCAAGTATTGAAATGGTTTGAGAAGGTGGCTCACCACCATCTTGTTCAGGATGTTTAATGCTGGCCCAAGCAACAACAATCACATTCCAGGAGCACGTTCAAAAAACAAACTAAACCCAATCTTTAGTACTTAGAATCACAGGTTACATAGAAACATTGAAAATAGGAGCAGAAGACCCAATCATGGCTGAGCCTTCAGCTCAGTCCCCTGTTCCCACTTTCTTCCCATGCCTTTTGATCCCTTTATCTCTTAAACTATTTCTCACTACTTCTTGAAAACATTCAATGCTTTAGCCTCTGTGGCAGATAATTCCGCAGGCTCATCACACAGGATGAAGAAATTACTTTGCATCTGAGTCATAAATGGCTTACCTGGTATCTTTAGACCGTGAGCCTGGTTCTGGTCTCCCTGGTCATTAGGAACATCCTTCCTGTGTTTACCCTATCTAGTTCTTTTAGAATTTTATAGCTGTATAAGATTTCCACACACCCCCACCCCCAATCTGTTTTTGCTACCAAGTGGATAACCTCAATTTGTCCACATTATACCTCAGATGTGTAAATTTGCCCACTAACTCAACTTACCTAAATCACCTGGAAGCATCTCTGCATCCTCCTCACAGCTCACCCTCTCAGTCAGGTTTGTCATCTGCAATCATAACCATAACAGGTCAGGTGAGTAGAATGTTTAAGAAGGCGTATGGGATTCTTAGGTTTATTAGTTGAGGCATTAAATGCAAGAGCTGGAAGGTTACGATGGAGCAGTAAAGGATATCAGTAAGGCCAGATTTGGAGTATTGTTTGCATTTCTGGTCACTAGAGTGTGTGTGAGAAAAAATTTACGTTGTCTGAGCTTGATTGTTTTTATGAAGAGAGACTAGATAGCCTGTGGTTGTTTTTCTTGGAGCGAAGAGGTTGAGGGTTGAGCAACAGAGTTGTACAAAATTGAGGGCCATAGCTGGGAGTAATTTTTTTCCTGGGTAGAGAGATTAATTGCTGGGGTGACTAATTTAAGCTAGGGACTGGGGATGTTTAGAGATGATCTAATGAGAAATGTTTTCACCTAGATGTTGGTAGGTATCTGGAACTCCCTGTTCAAAAGTATGGTCAAGGTGGGAACCATTACAACATTCAAGAAGTATTCAAACGTACGCTTGAAATGCTAAAGCATACAAGACTATGGGCCAAGTACTGGGAATTGGAATTAGAGTAGACGGTTGTTTGATGACTGGCACAGTTGTGTGGGTGACATCTATATCTATCTATAGACATCTCTTCAAGTTATAGTATGCTGACTGTACATAACTCGTCTTAAAAATTTGGGACATCCCAGAATTTAACAATTAACGCAGTCACACCTTGAAAAGCCTGTTTCTGTATGCCCCAACACTTTAAAGATGTCCAGGGACTTTATGGTTTAAATGTTTTTTTTCAGTATAATTGCTATTCAGCTTCTCTCTAAATTCTGAAAAGATCATACTTGTAAGATAGTGATTTTCAATAGTAGGATTCTTTTAAAACTTATTGTGCATTTTATTGAGAACCTCATTGCAGTCGGGGTACAGGACATTATAGACTCCCTGAATACAATAGGCTGTAGAGACTGAGATAAATTGATGTGTGGGGTTTAGAACATAGAACATTACAGCGCAGTACAGGCCCTTCGGCCCTCGATGTTGTGCCGACCTGTGAAACCAATCTGAAGCCCATCTAACCTACACTATTCCACTATTCCATTATCATCCATTGATGGTATGGCGAGTAACCTGTAGTTGGTTATTTGTAGATACAAGCGAGTTTGTTCTAGATTTACTCTTTTACATTGATTTTCCTAATCAACTCTTCCAAGTTTTTACGTACAGCATTTGACTACCTATTCCTACGTCTTTGCCAGTGCATTATAAGTCAGTGTAAGGGAGCTGCCTGGCATGGCCTTCTACCCCTTGAAAGTTGTGAACTATTTGACTTTAATTTTACATCTGAATGGATCAAGACAGTTGAGAATGTATGAGTTGACAGAGTTGACCTCTGTCACAGTGTCGAATGACTGAACAATTTGCTGCTTCTGCCATTCTTGATGTTACTCTTGAGTTGCTAGCAAGAAGACTAAAACTGTGCTAGAGCATGTAAAAAACCACCTAGAAATTACCAGTGTGCATGCAAATTCTGAGACAGGAGAATGAAAGTTCAATCTGAGATGGTTTGATTGCAACAGCAGTGCTTAACATTAGCATCCTACATTTGCCATCTTTGGCTGGATAGATGACAGCAAGCTAGCAATGAATTAGTGTTGTATCAACTTGGCTTGTCAGGAGTTTATGCAATGACTGGAATGCATGATGAGTTATATTTGGCTGGGTTGCCATGTAATGTGCAGATAGAACTAAGTATAGCTTTTTTGATCATAATTATATTGACTGTTGAGACTCGTGGAGCAACAACGTCACATTTTCTGTCTAAAAATTCTTTTCATAAAAGTACATTACAAAAGATTTCAATTTGAAAATCATGCAGCACGTTCACTTCTGAACTCCTCAATAAAATTGTAATGCTCTTAAATATTTACAATATATATTCCATGTCAGACACAGAGCCAAGGGCAAAGCATTTCAAATTGAAAATTACAACGTTGTCCCACTGCCAATATGAGAAATATTGTATTATTCAAGTGACCAGCAGAAACATGGGCCCAGTGAATTGGGATGTGAACTGTGAAATAACTAAACCTCAGCTATGTGCAAATTGGCATAGGGTACAGTAAGTTATAGAAATTAATCTGTGGCTAAAAGACTGTGGGAGAAGTTGGGTTTTGGTTAGCAGCACCAGTACTGGGAAAAGTGGGGACTGTACCATTGAGATGAAATGCACCTGACCTGTACTGGGACCAGTGTTCTTGTGAACCACATAGATAGGGAAGTAGAGAGGATTAAACTAGATAGTGGTGGCACAAGGGATCAAATGTGGAAAGATGTAAGTGATCAGAATGGAGACAAGGTAAGAGGACAATAGAATACGGGAAAGAGGGTGAGAGAATGAAAAGAAGGGATAGAGAGAAAGAAAACTAAGAATATACCAACAATCAGCACAAAGGTAACAAAAACAAAAGTAAAGGCTCTGTATCTGAAAGCACATAGTTTGTTTACTTTGTGAATGCTGAGTGCGCACTCAACTTTATAAAAATATACAAGTATAACCTTACATCACAACTGTTACTTCCATATTGCTGTTGAATTCAAATTCCTGTGTGTTCCCCATAACCCTTGCTTCCTTAACTGATCAGAAATTTATCTATCTCAGCCTTAAATATGCAGAAAGACTTTGCCTGCACAGCTGTCTGTGGCAGGAGTTCCAAAGACACTCGTCTCTCATCTCAGTCCTAAATTTATTTTGTGTGCGCCCTCTCGTCTTAGATTCCCCAATGAGGAGAAACATCTTCTTGGCATTAACTATGTAAAGCATCTTAAGAATCCTGTACGATTCAATGGGATCACCTCTCATTCTTTTAGACCTCAGTGAGTTTTAAACCTTCTGACCTGTTTACCTTTGCCCTAAAAGACAATCCCTCAATATCAGGGGTCATCTGTGTGAATCTTCTCTGAACTGTCTCCAATGAAATTATATCCCTCCTAAAATAAGGGGACATAAGCTGCTCACAGTGTTCCAGATATGGTCACACCAGCACCTTGTATGGTTGCAGTAAAACTTCCCTAGTTCTCCAAACCACTTGAAATAAGGGCCAACATTCCATTACTTAACCTATCATTATCCCTCAGAAAATTGTTTGTGTCCTTCTCGCAACCTGTCTTTCCATCTATTTTATGTCATTTGCACATTTAGCTGTAGTGCATTCACTTTACAATATAAAGACATGCAGAAATAAACACTTATGGTCCCAACCCTGATGCCTGTGGAATCCCACAGGTCGTCAATGAGAAAAAGAACTCCATCTCTCCACTCACTGTTTCCTGCCATTAGCCAATTCTCTCTCAATGCCAGTATACTGCAGGGCAGCATGGTGGCACCATAGTTAACACTGCTGCCTCACAACATCAAGAACCCCAGTTCAATTCCACCCTCATGTGAC
The DNA here is from genome assembly GCA_024137785.1 of Ginglymostoma cirratum. Lineage (NCBI taxonomy): Eukaryota > Metazoa > Chordata > Chondrichthyes > Orectolobiformes > Ginglymostomatidae > Ginglymostoma > Ginglymostoma cirratum. The sequence continues at coordinate 619,857 of JAHRHZ010000204.1, read as the reverse complement.
TGTGTGGCATTTGCACTTTTGCCCTGTGTCTGTGGGGGTTTCTTCTGGGTGCTCTGGTTTCCTCCCACTGTCCAAGCTTGTGCAGGTTAGGTGGATTGGCCACGGGAAATACAGGGTTACAGGGACAGGCTGGGGGACGGTGGGTCTGGGTGGGATGCTCTTCGGTAGGCTGGTGTGGATTCATTGGGCCGAATGGCCTGCTTCTACACTGTAGGGATTCTATGATACCATCTCCAACACCATAGGCTCATCTTATGATTTAGCTTTTTCTTAGGTATCTTGTTAGGTGCTTGCTGGGAGTCCAAATACAACACATCTATCTATTCCCCTCTATCCATTCTGGTTGAGACTAACTTGAAAAACTCCAATAAATTAGTCAGTCACGATTTCTCTTTCATAAGACAGACTTTGTGTAATTAGACTATGATTTTCCAAAATTCTTACTTGATTCCTATACTTTCCAACAATAGGTATTAGCCTGATAGCACTTCTTGCTTCCTTCCGATTTTAAATAGGCGTGCCACATTGGCAGTTTTCCACTCCTCTGGTATTTCTCCAGAATTTTTGGAAAATTACAGCCATTGCATCCACTATCTCTGTAACTACCTCTTTCAGGATCCTAGGATGTAAGCATTCAGGGCCAGGGGACTTTAACTGCTTATGGGCCTGTTTGTTAATCTAATATTACTGCCGTAGTGATAATGGTGATACTTGATTCCTCCCCTGTATTCTTTAGCATTAATGAGATGTCCGGAGTATCTTCCACCATAAAGACTGCACAATATCTGTTTTAAACCCTCTGCCTTGTCCCTCACAACTGGCTCTTCAGATTCATTTTCTAAGGTGCCTATGTTCACAGTGACCTTTCTCTTATATATATTTAAAGAAGCTCTATGCTCCTTTTGACAGTCCAATCCATGAAATAAACTTCATAGCACTTCCGTTTTCAGTCCAGAACCTTCACATACCTCTTTTTGTTAAAAGTTCCTTTTAAATTTTTTTTAAAATAATTGAATTTAAATTCCAGTCAAAAGTCCCACTGTCTGAATCCCAGCTCGTGGTACTACTGGTCAGTTCCTAGAATGAAAACTGGCTTGATAGATTGTTTGAGAGATAGTAGGAACTGCGGATGCTGGAGAATGAGATAACAAGGAGGGTCTAGGCCTGAAACGTCAGCCTTCCTGCACCTCTGATGCTGCTTGGCCTGCTGTGTTCATCCAGCTCTACACCTTGTTATCTTATGGTAGATTGTTTGCATTCTTTTGGATAGTTAGTGGTGGTTAACATGATGGTTAGATATTGAGACATATTCAAATGAATCTGTAGATTTTCTTTAATAACTAAACAGAAGTTTATTGCATAAAAATTTCAAACAAACGAAGGCATTCAAATAGAGAAGACAGTGCAGTCTTGAAACTAAAATAAAACAAAGAACTGCAGGTGCTGGAGATCTGAAACAAAAACGGAAATTGCTGGTGAAACCCTACAGGGCTAGCGGTATCTGTGGCAAGAAAGTAGAGTTAACATTTTGAGTCTGTTGATTCTTCATCAGAACTAATAGCAGCTATGAAATCTGGTATTTATGCTGGAGGTGAGGTTTTGGAGGGGGAGGTGTGGGGGAAGGTAAACAAGGGGTTTATGGATGGCAGGTCTGGACAGAAGAGAAACTGAATAAGTGATAATAAGAGCTGAAGTTAGCAGAGGTTGGGTAATCTGTGCTAAGGCAAACATGCAATGTGATAACAGCCTGAGAGTGGGTGAAAATGTGCGAAAAGCAACCCATGTCATAACAGTGCTGGATGTGAGTTGGGGGAGTGAGGTGAGGGTGTAGCTAAGATTGTAGAAGGATCGAATCAGGCTTTAAAGTTATTGAACCTCATGTTGAATTCCAGAGGCTGCAGAGTCACCAAGCGGAAGATGAGAATCTGTTCTTCGAGCTAGTGCTAAGCTTTGCTGGAACGCTATAGTAGGCCTGTGACAGAAATGTTAATGTGGGAACACAGGGCTGTGTTGAACTGGCAGGCAGCTGGAAGCTCCTTGTCATTTTTATTGACAGAATATATGTGTCCTGCAAAGCGGACACCCAGTCTGCGTTTCGTTTCAGCAGTGTAGAGTAGACCACGTTATGCACAGCCAGTAGAGTAGAGTACACTGAATGAAGTGCAGGTGTTGCTGCTTCACCTGGAAGATATGTCTGAGGCCTTGGATGATGAGGATAGAGGAGGTAAATGGGCAAGTGGTTACACCTTCTGTGATTGCATGGGACGGTGCCATTAGGGAATGAAGGAGGAGTGGACCAGAGTGTCATGGAGGAAATGGTCTCTGTGGATCCCTGACAAGAGGGAAGGGGAGTAGGTGTTTGGTGTGGTATCCTGTGGAGGTGATGCAAATGGTAGCTAACAGTCCTTTGGATGCATAGGCCGGTGGGATGGTAAGGGAGATGCTAACATTATTGTGGGAGAGAAGTGAAGGAGATGGGCCAGACGCAGCTAAGGCAGGCAGGATGGAAATTGGAAGCGAAATTGATCATTTCCACGTCCCAATAAGAGAATGAAGCAGCACAAATGATATCATTAATGTATTGGAGAAAGAGTGCGAGGAAGGACCCAACCAAGATTCGAACAAGAAATGTGATCTGGAGTCTCAGCACAAGCTCCAAGAGCAGCATCTCATTTTCCATTTAGAGATCCTGCAGTCCCCAAGACTCAACATGAAGTTTATTAATTTTAGATTCCATCTTTCTATGATCTTTACCCAGACCTGTTATGACATGACTTGTTTTCAGTACAGACTACCCATTCTCTGTCACCCTCCGCTTTCATTATCACTTCAGCTTCCTTATGTCCTGGCCTGCCATTCATTAACCTTTTGCTTATCTCCCTCTTTCTCCCTCAGGCGTGTCCTCACAGTCTCTGGGCTCTATCTCCATCTATCCCCTCAGCCTTGTCTTCAGCTATAAATACCAGTTTTTCCTAGCTGCTTTACTGGACTCAATATCAACTGTGCTTTCTTCCCGCAGATGCTGCCAGATGTACTAAGTTACAGCAACAATTTTTGGTTTTGTTTCAGTCTTGAAACTGTTTTGCTATGTGTTTAACCTTTTCCCCAATACTCTGTGTAAAAGATTCAAGTTCAGAGAAGTTACCTCTCTAAGTCAACACTTTAAGTTTCTTTGCCAACTTTAAGTTTCTTCATGAGTGACTTTTTATAGTTTATTTTCTGTGGTCTATGGCGACAATTTGATATGTTCTTTTTAAGTCTGCTAATAGGAACTTTACACAAACATTGAGTTATAATAACTTTGCAGATTTCTAACTAAACTCATGGTTTTGGGGTTTTACAAGCTAAACCCTTCAGCTAAGATGTTGTTCACTGAACTCTTCCTAGGAGAGGAACTAAACTTCTGAAAACACAGTTGGTGTCCTCTGAACTTAATTAAAAACTCACTTGATCCTAAGTTCTTCTGAACTGAAAATAATGATCATGCATATTTACCCTACCTGTTGTAAGCCTAACCGTATCAACACCTTATCATACCACAGATTTCTGAAGTCACTTGCATTATGACAGGTAATGAAAGGATTTTTTTAAAAGAGAAGTGTTAGTAGAAGTAACCAACAACCATATTCCTGTCCTTTAAAATGCATATTCCAAAAATGATTCGTATATATACTATACACTTGTCATCACAGTAAGTAACAACATTCATGAAGACCTGATGTATAAATGGCCCATATGGTATGATGCTTAACCGTATAGACCAGAGCTGCATCAATTTTTTTAAACAGCATCTACTGTATTGAAAAGTGTGGGTTCTTGTAGTTTCTTTCTCATCCACAGGACTGCAGCATTTTTCAACAACTTTTTTTAAAAAAAAGTTTAGTGACTGTTGTAGTACAGAAAACATAGTGAATTAATTTAGGGCTCAGCTGTCATAACTGCCTCAGTTCACAGCTGAAGAGTGACCACTTTGGTGATTAGTACCATTGACTCTGTATGAAAGAGAAAATCTTCAGATTAAAAAGTAAACACGGAAGATATAGTATCAGCGAGTTAGTCATAAACCCACCTGGTTCGCTAATGTCTTTTAGGGAAGAAAATCTTACCTGATTCGCCTCACATGTGACTCCAGACCCAAAGCAATGTGTTTGGCTTTTAACTGCCCTCCGTAATTAAAGATAGGTAATAAATGCTGGCCTAGCCAATGATGTTTACATTTTATGAATGAGTTTTAAAAGGTCAATTTTCATTGCAACTGCAATATATCTGAATTAAAACCAGTTGCAGTTTTATCACATAGATACAGTTTAATTCATCAAATAAGATTGTCAGAAAAGGATGAACGGAATTTGCAGAATGTTTATTCCGAAGTTTTCAGTTATTGTGCTGTTGGCTTTGAATGACTGAGTTCCCAACACTAATGTATGTAATCTAGATTAGCACTTCAGTGCAGTACAGGGGAGGTTCTGGAATGTTGGATATGTAAAAAATGAACTATGTTTGCTGCTTAAGGTGAATGTAAAATTATCCCATTTGTAGTAGAAAAGGAGAGTCCTACCCAGCATTTTGATTAATATTTATTCCTCAATCAGCATACAAGACCCAGGAGCGAGAATTGCCTCTTGGGCCCATTCAACTTGCTGGGCTCAGTTCCACTTTCATGTTGATCTTCCGTAACTCTCAAGTCCCTTATTGGTGAAAAAGCTGTCCAATTCAGCGTTAAATATGTTCAATAGACCTAACTGAGCTCCAAAGAAGAGTGCTATTGCATTTAGCGTTCAGTTATTGCCAGATCTGCCAAGTATCCTCAAAATTTTATTATTTTAAACGCTGATATTTGCAGTACCTTTATTTAGTTTTAGTACTTTACCTCTATGATTGGTTTAAGTTCCTCGCTGCCTTTTTATTGCTTGATTTTCAGATAGTCTTAAGATGTATTTTAAGTACATAGTGAAAGTAGCCGTACAATACCTGTTCAACACTTCCACTGGTTCCTCATTTCTCATTACTTCCGTAGTCTCACCTTCCCAAGGGACCAAAGGTCAATGTAGTTAACTTTTCTTTTTCACAAGTACAAGAGCCCTGCATATTTGTAATTCAATTAATGTTTAGCTTTCCCAATTAAAATTCCCTCATTTGGGTTAAAGAAAAGGAAGGGAGAGCTAACAACTAATGAATTGCTGCCATGTAACTTTTGCAGTAATCTCTTGGGTTTGATATATTTGACTTCCCAACATCTCCAACCACCTTGTTCTAGGTTACATTCCTGTTTCCCATTGAAATCAATGTTGTTAGGTTCCTTGGTACCATTTGTGGTCAGATGCACCTTGTTATGAACAAATTCTTTTTAAAGAAAACCCATAAAAATGAAATTTGCTAAAGGGGAGAAGGTGCAGGTTTTCACATTGCATAGCACCAACTTTTGACAAGTGAATAAAGACAGTGCATTCACCAGTATTGTGTGGAAAGCATTTACTATGTGCATGATTGTATTTGACTAATACAGAATCGTTGAAGCCATGCTTGGGGCTTGTTAGCAATTTCAATCTGTGAACGCTGGCCCAAAGAACAGACCTCACTTGTGTTATATTTGGCTCACTCTCTTAGCACTGGCACCCTATGAGCGCATTGATGTCACAAGTTTGAGAACAACAGACCATCTAGAATTGAGGATAAGGCGTAGTCAGTTCCGTTCTATATCACTACAAACCGCTGAATGGAATGCTGAATGCAGCAGGCCACTTGTAATGGAATCATACCAGCATTCAGTGAATAAGTGCCGGAGAAATTTGACATGTTTGGCAGTACCTGTAGAGAGAGAAATATGTTTTGAGTCATAGATCATAGAATCCCTACAGTGTGGAAACAGGCCCTTCGGCCCAGCAAGTCCACACCGACCCTTGGAGCATCCAACCCAGACCCATTCCCCCTATAACCCACGTAATCTACGGACCCCTGAACACTACGGGCAATTTAGCATAGCCAATCCACCTAACCTGCACATCTTTGGACTCTGGGAGGAAACCAGACTACCCAGAGGAAACCCCCCCACACGGGGAGAACGTGCACACTCCACACAGACAGTTGCCTGAGGGTGGAATTGAACCCGGGTCCCTGGTGCTGTGAGGCAGCAGTGCTAACCGTTGAGCCACTGTGCCGCCCAATATGTTTTTGTTCAGAACCAGTTCTTAACTCTGTTTCCCTCCACAGATGCTGCCAGACTTGCTGAGAATCTCCAACACTTTGTTTCTATTACACGTTTTAGATTTATTTATTTTTCATCTGTAGATTTAGTCACCTGGCCTTAGATCCCCTGTGCCTTGCAGGCTCAGACCTCTGTGGAAACGTATTTGTCACATTCTGCCAATCTGAAACAGACTCACGTGTATATAATCTATTTTCTGCCAGCCAGCCAATCCTCTATCCGTGCTATTATGTTAGCCCCTCCACAGTGAGCTCCTACTTTGCACAATAACTTTTTACGTTGCACCTTTCTCAAATGCCTTATGGAAATCTTAAGTACACTTCAGCAGACTCCCTCTTATACACATCACATGTTACTCCTTCAGATATTATAATCATAGAATCATGCAGTTCAGAAAGGCCCTTTAGCCCATCAAGTCTGCACTGTCAAAACTTGCCCTAAATGTACACAATTCCCACTTTCCAGCACTTGGCTCATAATCTTGAACATTCTGACATTTCAAGTGCTCATCTGCATACTTTTCAAAGATTGTGAGGTTTCCTGCCTCGACTCTACCTCCTAGGCAGTGCATTCTAGATTCCCACCACTCTGGGTGAAAAAGCTTTTCTTGTCACCCCACTGAATCTCCTGTCTTTCACCTTAAAATCATGCTCCTTGTGACTGACACTTCAACGAAGGTGAATAGCTGCTTTCCATCCACCCTATTCATGCATCTTACAACCTCCTTTATTTCAATCATGCCCTCTGTCAGCCATCTCTGCTGTAAAGAAAACACGCCGAGCTAATCCATCTTCACTTCATGGCTAAGCTGCGTACATCCCAGGCAACGTGCTGGTGAATCTCTTTTGCACTCCCTCTAATGCAAACACATCTTTCGTAAAGAAAAACTGCACACAGTACTCCCCTTGTGTCCTGTCAAAAGTTTTGTAAAGTTCCAACATATCCTCCCTGCTGTTATAATCTATGCCAGGACTGAAAGGCAAGTCTAGTGTATACTGCTTTAACTGCCCTATTAATATGTTCTACCTTCAGGTGAATTGCTGGGGCCCAAGCACCTTTGCTTTCTCTCCCTTGGTATTTCTAAGTTCTGTCCATACAGATTTATCATTTTACCACAACTAATATCCCTTCTTCACTAGTGCATAAATGACTTCTTTAACGAGCAATGCTAATACCCTGTTTCACAAAACCATACCAACTGTTCTTGAATATTCTTGATTTTTTTCCAAGTAGCCAGTGATAATCACCTCTGATCAATTTTAACACCTTCCCCACGATGGACGTCAAGCTAACTGACCTACGGTTTGTTGTTTTGTGCTCTCTCCCTACTTGAATAAAGGGATTATATTGTCTATTTTTCAGTCTGACGGAACATTTCCAGAATCAAATGAATCTCAGAAAATTAACATAAAACCCCATTTGCCATGAGGACCCTTGGATGAAATCTTCCAGATCCTGGAGACTTAACGTATGGCTCCATCGGTTTACTCAGGGTTGCATCCCAAGTGATGATAATTTTGCTATGTTCCTCTATTTCTTCAGCCTCCTGAATTACAGCTATTACTGGGATGGTTATCTTTTCACTTATGGTGAAGACAGAGCAGAATATTTATTCATTATATCTGCCACTTCTTATCTGCTGTCAAATCCACATTCTTACCTCTAGAGAACCAACACTCCTTTCGTTCCTTTTTGGACACCTAAAGAACCTGTTGCCATCTGTTTTACATTTGTAGACCACTTTCTGTCAAAGTCTATTTGTCATGATTAACCTTTTGGTCATTCCCTGCTGTTCTTTGTATTCTGACTAGTCCTCTGATTTGCTACTCATCTATGTAAAAGCATATGCTTTTTCATTTATGGTTTCCTTAATGACTTTAGTCAACCGTAGATGATGGATTCTGTCCTTGGAAGTATTCTTTATTATGGAAGTGTCTTATTTTGAATATTCTGAAACGTCCTATGAAATGTACTACTGCTGCTGTACTGATCAATTTCCCAGCGTAGTAACCTTGTTCATTTCAGCTAGCTCAGCTGTCATAAACACATGGTTGCCCTTATATGAGCTTAAAATACTAATCTTAGATCAACTCTTCTCCCTTTTCATCCAATTATTTCTCTGCTTCCCTGTGACATCACACTTGAATGCTTCTCAGCAAATGGACAATTCCCAGACTGAATTGCAGTTATTTTTAACTGGTGTATTCATCTACATACTGATTTAAAAATTAGCCATGTCCTTGTAAACCTTTTCTGCACCCTCTCAAGTTTAACATCATTCTGCCTATGGAACGGCCACCAGAATTGTATGCAGTGTTCTAAAAGTGGCTGTGACAATGTCCTGTACAGTTGCAACGTGTAGTACCAAATCATATACTAGCAGATCCAAGAGTAAGTGCCTCATAGGCTCCTCAAAGTCTTTCACTGTTCTTTTAAATTTATTCACTCATGGGCATGGCTGGCCAGCCAGCATTTATTGCCCATTCCTCCTTGCCCTTGAGAAGGTGGTGGTGAGCTGCAGTCCACATGCTGTAGGTTGACCCACACTGCCCTCAGAGAGGGAATTCTAGGATTTTGACCCAGCAGCAATGAAAGCACAGTGATATATTTCCAAGTATGGATGGTGAGTGGCTTGGAGATGGAGCTGGTCATGTTCCTGTGTATCTGCTGCCCTTGTCTTTGTAGCTGGAAGTGATTGTGGGTTTGGAAGGAGCTGTATAAGGATCTTTGAATTTCCACAGTGCGTCGTGTAGATAGTACACACTACTGCGACTGAGGTTTGGTCATCGAGGAACTGGGGACTTGTAGATGCGGTGCCAATCAAGCGGGCTGCTTTGTTCTGGATGGTCTGAAGCGAATTGAATGTTGTTGGGGATGCACTCATCCAGGCAAATGCGGAGTATTCCATCACACTCTGACTTGTTCCTTATAGATGGTGGACAGGCTTTGGGGAGTCAGGAGGTGTTATTATGGCGGCACAGTGGTTAGCACTGCTGCCTCACAGCGCCAGGGACCCGGGTTTGATTCCAGCCTCGGGCGACTGTCTGTGTGGAGTTTGCACATTCTCCCCGTGTCTGCATGGGTTTCCTCCGGGTGCTCCGGTTTCCTTCCACAGTCCAAAGATGCGCTGGTTAGGTGGATTGGCCATGCTAAATCGCCCATAGTGTTCAGGGAGGTGTAGATTAGGTGGGTTATAGGGGATGGGTCTGGGTGGGATGCTCTGAGGTTCGGTGTGGACTTGTTGGGCAGTAGGGCCTGTTTCCATACTGTAGGGATTCTATGATTTGCTGCAGTGTTCTTAGCCTCTGATCTGTTCTTGTAGCCACTATGGGTTTCCACATAAACAGTTGAGTTTCTGGTCAGTGCTAACTCTCAGGATGTTGATGGTGCAAGTTTCAGTGATCATAGAATCATCATCATAGAATTTCTACAGTGTGGAAACAGGCCTTTGGCCCACCAAGTCCACGCTGACCTCTATAGCATCCCAACCAGATCCATCCCCTGTAACCCACCTAATCTGCATATCTCTGAGCATTGTGGGCAATTTATTTTGGCCAATCCACCTAGCCTGCACATCTTTGGACTGTGGGAGGAAACCGGACCATCCTGAGGAAACCCACGCAAACACTGGAGAATGTGCAAAGTCCACACAGACAGTTACATGAGGGTGGTATTGAACCTGAGTCCCTGGTGCTGTGAGGCAGCAGTGCTAACCATTGAGCCACCGTGCCAGTAATGTAAAGGGGTGGTGGTTAGATTTTGTCTTATTGGAGATGGTCATTGCCTGGCATTTGTATGGCATGCATGTTACTTGCCACTTAAAATCATAAAATCCCTTCCACGCAGAACATGGTCGTTCGGCCCATCGAGTGTACACCTGACATTTTGAAGAACATCCTGTTAGACCTAGCCCTCACACACCCATCCCCGCATGGCTAACCCACCTAGCCTGCACGTCTTTGGATGGTGGGAGGAAATCAAAGCACCTGGCGGATGCATGTGCAGACATGGGGCAGATGTGCAAACTCTACAAAGGCAGCCACCCAATGCTGGAATCAAACCCACGTGAAGTAACAGTGCTGAACACTGAGCCACTGTATGACCCATAACTTATACATTGTGCTATCATCAATCAACATCCCCACTTCTGACCTTATGGAGGGAAGGTCAATGATGGAACAGCTGAAGATGCTTAAGCTCAGGACATTACACTGAAGACCTGCTGAAGAGATGTCCTGGAGCTGAGATGAGTGACCTCCAACAGCTACAACCATCCTCCTATGTATGATAGATATGACTCCAACCAGAAGACAGTTTGCACATGATACCGATTGACACCAGTTTAGCTTGGGCTCCAGATGGCAGTCTCAGTCAAAAGCAGCCTTGATGTCAAGAGCTGTCACTCACCTCTACAGTTCAGCTCTTTTGTCCATGTTTGAACCAAGGCTGTGATGATGTCAGGAGCTGAGTGGCCCTGGTGGAACCAAACGGTGCATCACTGGGCAGCCAGTTTTAGGATTGTTACCTTTTCTGCTTATAAATTCTGTATTTTGTACCCTCTCTCTGGTACTATCCCTGAGGAAAGAGCTGAGCTCCAAAAGCTTGCGTTTTCAAATAAACCTGTTGGACTATAACCTGGTATCGTGTGATTTTTGACGATGATACCTTCCATCACTATATTAATGGTTGTGAATAAACTGATGGGGCGGTAATTGACAGGTTCAATTTGCCCTCCTTATTGTGTACAGGACGTACCTGGGCAATTGTCCACATTGTCAGGTAGATGCCAGTGTTGTAACTGTACTGGAAGAACTTGGCTAGGGCATGTCATTTCTGGAGCACAAGTCTTCAGTACTATTGCTGGAATGTTGTCAGAGCTATAGGCATTGTAATATCCAGTGCCTCCAACCATTTCTTGATATCATTTGGAGTGAATCAAATTGGCTGAAGACTGGATCTGAAGATCTTTTGCACTGATATGTTAGGCTCTTTCACCATTTGAAGATGGGGATATTTGTGGACCCACCTCCTCCAGTGAGTTGTTTGATTGTCCTCCAACATCCATGACTGGATGTGGCAGGACTGCAGAGCTTGGTAATGTGTTAGTTGTGGGATTGCTTAGCTCTGTCTCTCACTTGCTGCTTATGCTGTTTGGCATGCAAGTAGTCCTGTTTGGTGACTTCAGGTTGACACACCATCTTTGAGTATGCCTGGTGCTGCTCCTGGCATGCCCTCCTGCACTCTCCGTTGAACCACGGATGATTGTCTGGCTTGATGGTAATGGTTCAGAGTTGATTATGCTGGGGCATGAGGTTACAGATTTTGCTGGAGTACAGTTCTGCAGCTATTGATGTCCCATAGTGCCTCATGGAAGCCCAGTCTTGAGTTGCTCGATCTGTTCAAAGTCTGCCCCATTTAGCACGGTGATAGCACCATACTGCGTGATGGAGAATATTCTGAATGTGAAGGCAGGGCTTCATCTCCACAAGGACCATGTAGTGAGTTCTGCCAGGACTACTCAGCACCACTCACACATGAACAAAAGAGCTAAATTCCAGGAGTGAGGTGAGAGTGATTGCACTTGACACCAAGGCTTCATTTGACTTTTGGCATTCAGGAGCCCAAGCAAATCTGGAGCCAGAAGGGATTGGGTGTTGGGGGAGCTCTGTGCTGGTTGGACTTATACCTGGCACAAAGGAAGATGGTTCAGGCCATTGGAAGTCAGTCATCTCAGTTCCAAGACTTCTCTGCTGAAGATCCTCAGGGTGATGTCCTTGATCCACCCATCTTTAGCTGCTTTGGCAATGTCCATGCTTCCTTCTATCTTAAGGTCAGAAATAGGAATATTCATTGATTGTGCAATGTTCACCATTTGAGACTTATTGGATACTGTAGTAGTCTTTGTCCAAATGCATCAGGTTCTGGACAGTTTCCAGGTTTGGGCTGACAGTTACCAAGTAATATCAGTGTCACCCAAGTGCCAGGGAATGATCATCGCCCCTTGGCATTGAGTGGCAGAATTTTCCAACTTTCTAGAGCTTACCATTGACGGGAATCTGAACTAGACTAGCCATAGCTAGAAGAGCAGATCAGAGACTAGGAATCCTACATCAACTGACTTGTATCCTGACTCCACAAAGCCTGTCTCCCTTCCACAGGGTATAAGTCAGAAGTGTGATGACATTTTCTCCTTGGCCTGCGTGCGTGCAGTTCCAACACCATTCAAAAAGCTTGACGGCATCCAGGAGAAAACAACCATATCTTCAAGCATTCAGTATCTCCGCCACTGATACACAGCAGCAGTGTGAACCATTTACAGATAAACTGCAGGGATTTTGAGCCCTCAGACAGTACCTTCCAAACCCATGACCAGTAATATCAAGCAGAACAAGGGCAGCAGATACTAGGACCAACGCCACCTCTAAGTTCCCCTCCAAGCCATTCTTTATTTTGACTTGGAAATAAATGGCTGTTTTTTCAGTGTCACTGCATCAAAATCCTGGAACTCCCTCTTTACGGCATTGTGTGCTTCTTTACACCAAATGGACTGTAGCAGTTGTAGAAGGTTGTTCACAACTGTTATGGTATGAAACCAGACAGCTGAATCAAACTAGCTTCCCTATCTCTGTATTTGCAACACAGTGAAAATGAAAATATTCAATGACCCTCAAAATTGACCCATATTGTTCCTGACTACACTGTGCAAATGACCGACACCAGACACCAAGTTTATAACTGAAACAAAGAAGTAACAATTCATTACTAACAAAGTAGCTTTAACAGAGCAAAGTTAAACAAGGTATTCTAATTGATGTCTACATTTTTAATCGGAGGATAATAAGGGAGTAATCAAACCTCTGTCCTCTAGCTTTGGTAGCCACAATCCTTCTGACTTAGACACCGTTCAAAACTAGCTTAAACTTTGGTGTCTCTGTTAGACTGGCTGACACAGGCCTGTCTGTGAGGCCCCAGTTAATATCCATGCATTTGCTATCTATTTGAATATAATGCATCTCTGGAACTGAAATGTTCTCAATGTTCTGATGACCAAGAATCAACCTAATTAACTTAGAGATAGCAAGGACTACAGATGCTGGAGCCAGAGCCAATACAGTGTGGAGCTGGAGGAACACAGCAGGTCAGGCAGTGTCAGCGGAGCAGGAAAGACGACATTTCGGGCTTACACCCTTCATCTAAATAGTCAACTTTCCTGCTTCTCTGATGCTGCCTGACCTGCTGTGTTCCTCCAACTCCACGCTGTATTGAATCTTATTAGCTTCAAGGTCTGGCCTCAAAAAAAAAAAAAGTTTGATTATTCTCTTCTCGTTAAAACAAGCTGCTGCTCACAGATCAACAGTCATTTTCAGTTCTCAGTTCACAGCTCCAAACCAAAAGTAATTAACGAAAAAACAGAAACAGTAAAGGTTTGGACCTTTTTCAGCCAATTTTCATCCTTTTAAGCCAGTTAGGGATGGATTGGCCCAGCTAGTTTCACCCACGTGATTATTTCAAAAAATGCTAATTATGTGCTGTGTTAAATTTTGTCAACTGTGGGGGAGTTCAGAGATGATAGTGACAAAACATGTTTTAAGTCAAGGGGAACAGCTAATGCTGTGCTTTCACATTATGTTGTCAAAGTGAAGCAGGTACATGAGAAACAGGTTGGGGCAAAAATAGTTGCTTGGCATACCAGAAGTAATTGTGTAGGGACAGCGAGTGAATCTTCGGGTATGATTAAATTGAGAACAGCACTGTTCAGTTGGACAACAGTGCTGTGGAATTGGGGTAGAATCGTGATGGTTATCCATGTCAAAAGCTGCCGACAGGTTGAGCAGGATGAGGGAAGTTTACAAGCATTACTTTGAGCATTCATTCTTTGCCGCATCAATGCATTGTTGCTGCGGTGTGTACTGTCTCTTGGGTATGCTGCAGTCACTCTTACCTCGCCATGAGAATTCACTTGTTTGTCCAAGTTTGGAGCACTGTAACGAAGCCTGGACACCAGAGATCCTGACAAACTGGGTATTGGTAAGCAGGCTCTTCATGAGAGTGCTATTTGATCGTATTTGTTACAGATTCCTTTCATTGCTTTGCTCATTATTGAGTGTAGCCTGAAGGGAAAGGATAATTAACCAAATTGGATTTATTCTTTTATTTTGTGGCCAGCACATACTTGGGAAATTTTCCATTTTGTTTGGTAGTTGCCACTGTTTTATTGGGACACAGATTCTGCATTTTTTCTATAATGAAGCTTCCAAGCTTTGGTTCGGTAATTGGAAGTAGTAATTTCGTTTCGTTGTGCAAATCAGCATTCCCTGCAAATAAGTCATTTGAGGATCTCTGGTCCAACCCCTGCTCCTTGCCTTGATGCAGACTGCTTTTTGCCTTGAAATGGTGTTCATTGTTAGGTGGGTATTCTTTTTTTAGTAGACCTGTTGTATGAGCTATGTTCTGATGGTGTGCCTGTGAGTGTAGTTCTGTGTTGAATCTCCAGACTGATTGTACAGTCTTTGCAACGTTCAACTTGATCTCTTATTGTTTTCTTCTAGCCCTCTGTGTTTTTAAATTTCTGCCTTGTAAATGCAATCCAAACACACACTTCTGAAGAAGGGTCTAGGCCCGAAATGTCAGCATTCCTGCTCCTCTGATGCTGCTTGGCCTGCTGTGTTCGTCCAGCTCTACACCTTGTTATCTCCAGCATGTGCAGTTCCTACTATCCCTGAAACACATTTTGTCCATCCATGTTTAAGTTTTGGCAACAGTTCTGAGCCTAAGTTGTTTGCCCACCCATCTCTTCTTTCAACTTCTTCTCACCCCTGACATTTTTACTTTTCACTTAGCCAAAGCACTTTAGATATTTCATCATTCAGGTCGATTATATTCTAATCCCTAACCAAATATTATTGCTGTATAATAAAAACAAAATAATGCGATAACAAAAACAAAAGTTGCTGTAAAAGCTCAGCAGGTTTGATAGCATCTGTGAAGAAAAAAAACAGTTAACGTTTTGGGTCCAGTGACCCTGCCTCGGAACCAATACTGCGATGTTGGGGATCTGAAATTAAAAAAAGTATGCTGGAGAAACTCAGCAGGTTGGCAGCATCTGTGTAGAGAGAAACAGTGGTAACATTTTGAGTTGGAAAAACTTGTCACATCAGACTCAGCTTTAACAAGAAGAATCACTGGGCTTGAAACGTTAACTCTTTTTTTTTCTTAGATTCGTACAATGTAGAAATGGCCCATAGAGCCTGCACCTACATAACTACCGCTAAAAGTGCACTGATTCCAATTTCCTGCACTTGTCCCATATCCTTGAACGTTATGATATTTGAAGTGCTCATCTAAATATTTTTTTCAAAGTTGTAAGGTTTCCAGCCTCCACTACCTTCCTAGGCAGAACGTTCCAGAATCCCACCATTCGTTGAGTGAAAAAGTTTTTTTCCCAAATTTCTCTGAATCTCCTGACCCTTAGCCTATACCCTGTCTTGATTGACCTCTCAACCAGGAGGAACACCTGCTTTCTATTCACCCTGTCCATGCCCCTCACGATCATATGTGCCTCAATCATGTCCCCTCTGCTTTCTCTGCTGTAAAGAAAACAATCTAAGCCTATCTAATCTCTCTTTATAGCTGTATTTTACCATCCCAGGTAACGTCCTGATGAACCTCCTGTGTACCCCCTCTAATGTTATCACATTCTTCCTGTAGTGAGGTGACCAGAACTGCGCACATTACTCCAGTTGTGATCTGACCAGCGCCCTGTACAACTCCAACATTACCTCTTTGCTCTTATGCCACTCTGATGATAACAAGTATCCCATGTGCCTTCTTAACTATCATATTCACGTGCTGTGCCGACGTCAGGGACCTGTGAATGAGTACCCCAAAATCCCTCTTCTTCCAAGCTACCAATGTCCTGCCATTCATTAAATACGTTCTAATATTGTTTCTTTTTCCAGAGTGCATTATCTCCCACTTATTAGGGTTAAATACCATATGCCACTGATCTGCCCATCTGACCAACCCATTTGTATCTTCCTGTAACCTACAGCTATCTTCTTTGCTCTTAACCACTCTACCAATCTTGCTGCTTAACAATCCCCCAATATTTTGATTTGATTTATTGTAGTGACACGTACCTAAGAATGGTACAAGCTTTGTTTTGTGAGCAGTACAGGCCGATCGTAGCAAACAAGGACATATAGATCATAGGTTGCTTAGACAGAGCGAAGCACACAAGGTTACGGCTGCAAAGGAGGTGCACAGAGCAAGATCAACATTATTTGAAGTTAGGGAGGTCCATTCATCTGTCTGATAACAGTAAAGAAGAAGCTGTTCTTTAACCTGTTGGTACGTGAGTTCACGCTTCTGTATCTTCTGCCTGATGGAAGAGGTTGGAAGAAAGCATACTAACATGGATGGTGTCTTTGATGTCACCAGCCTTGCCATGATAACAAGAAATATAAGTGGAGTCCTTGGATGGGAAGTTGGCTTCCATGATAGTCTGGGCTGTGCACACAACTTTTTGTGGTTTCTTATGGCCCTGGGCAGAGCAGTTGCCATGCCAGGCCGTTATACATCCGGATAGAATGCTTTCTCTGGTGCATCTGCAAAAGTTGGTGAGGGTCCTTATAGACGTGCTGAATTTCTTAATTTTCTGCCAAACTTTCATCTACATCATTTATGTATGTAAACACATAATAAGGGTCCCAAAACTGATCCTTGTGGTACACTACTGGAAACTGGCCTCTGTCACTCAAACAGCCTTCTACCACTACCCTTTATGTCCTATTACTAAGCCACTTTCTGATTCACCTTGCCAATTCCATGTGCTTTAACCTTCTCAATCAGTCTCTCATATGGGACCATGTCAAAAGCTTTGTTAAAATCCATATAAACTACATCAACTGATCTTCCCTCACCTACACACTTGACATTTTCAAAAAAGTCTAACAAATTTGTTAAGCATGACCTCCCTCTGACAAAACCATGCTTATATCTAATTAACCCAAGTCTTTCCAAGTGGGTATGAGTTTGCTTGGTCAGAATTTTCTCTCAGTTTCCCAACCATTGACATGAGTCTCAGTAGTCTGTAATTTTCTGTGTCATCTTTACCACCCCTTTTAAGTGGAACCACATTAGCCATGCTCCAGTCCTCTGGCACTTCTGCTGTAGCCAGAAAGGAATTAAAAATTTGTGTCAGAGCCCCTGAAATTTCTTGTCTTGCCTTCCATAGCCATCTTAGATGCAGTTATCGAGTCATAGAGCAATACAGCATGGAAATAGGCCCTTTGGCCCAAACTGGTCCATACTGACAATGGTGCCCACTCAGCTTGTTCCAATTGCCTGCATTTGGTCCATATCCCTCTAAACCCTTCTCATCCATGTACCTATCCAAATGTTTTTTAAATGTTGCTATTGTACCTGCCTCAACCACTTTCTCCAGCAGCCCATTCCATATATGCATCATTCTCTGGGTGAAGAAGTTGCCCCTCTGGTTGGTCCTTCTTAAATCTTTCCCCTCTCACCTTAAACCCATACCCTCTAGTTTACCATTCCCCATCCCTGGGAAAATGACTATATGCATTCATCCTATCTATGCCTCTTCTGGCAACATCCTCGTAAATCTTCTTTGCACAATTTCCAGTTGAACGATGCCTTTCCCATGAAAGGGTGATCAAAACTGTACACAATACTCCAAGTGCAGCCTCACCAACAACTTATACAACTGTAACATAACTTACTTCTCCTACGTACAATGCCTTGATTGATGAAGGCCAGCGTGCTAAATGCCTTCTTTACTACCCTGTTCACCTGTGACATCACCTTCAATGAACTTTGTACTTGTACTCCTAGGTCCCTCTGTTCCACAACACTCCTCAGGACCTTAACCATTTACTTATAAGTCCTGCTTCTTCCTTTATCTCTTCCTTTATCTGCTGCTGGCAGCTGGAATGTCTGTAGTACAATCCCAGCACTGTGATTGCACCCTTCCTTTTCCTGAGCTTAACAATAACGTGTTGCTGCAAGATCCCTCCAGTGTGCCCTCCCTCAGCATAGCTCTGATATGCTCCCTAACCAGTAATGCAACTCCCCCACCTCTTTTGCTTCCTCCTCGGTCTCATCTAAAACATTGATATGGTGGAAAGTTCTGCCAATCCTGTCGCACTTTCAACTATGTCTCTGTGAGAGCAACATTACAATTCATGCATTAATACAGGCTCTAAGTTCATCCATCTTACCCGTTATGTTAGTTGCATTGAAACAAATACTGTCTAAGCCTCCAGTTCCAGTTCATTCGGGCCAGGGGATTTATCTGTTTCTAAGCCTGACAGAGCCTCCAATACTTCCCCATTTCCAATGTCAAACTGTGCAAGTTCCTCACAGTCCCTTTTCCTGAATTCCTTACCTATATTTTCCTTTTCCAGAATGAAGGCCGAAGAGAAATATTCATTCAACATCCTTCCAATATCCTGCAGCTTCACATACAGATTGGTCATAGAAACATAGAAGATAAGAGCAGGAGTAAGCCATTCGGCACTTCGAATCTGCTGCACCATTCTTCACGATCATGGTTGATCGTCCAACTCAATAGCCTAATCCTTCTTTCTCCCCATAACCTTTGATCCCATTCTCCCCAAGTGCTAAATCTAGTCATCTCTTGAATGCATTCAGTGTTCTGGCAGCAGCTACTTCCTGTGGTAATGAATTCCACAAGCTCACCACTCTTTCGGTGAAGAAATGTCTCCTCACCTCCATCCCAAATAGTCTACTTCAAATCCTCACACTGTGACCCCTGGTTCTGGACACACCCACCATCAGGAACATCCTCCTTGCATCTACTCTGTCCAGTCCTGTTAGAATTTTATAAGTCTCTGAGATTCCACCGCCCCCCTCATTCGTCTGAACTCCAGCAAAAGCAATCCCAACTTAGTCAATTTCTCCTCATATATCAGTCCCACTATCCCCGGAATCAGCCTGGTAAGTCTTTGGTGCACACCCTTGAGAGTGAGCACAAGAGCATCCTTCTTTCGAAAAGGAAACCAAAATTGCATGCAATATTCAAAATGTGGTCTCACAAAGGCTCTGTACAACTGCAACAACACATTCCTGCTCCTGTACTCAACCTCTCACAATGAAGGCCAACATAGCATTTGCCTTATTTACTGCCTGCTTACCTTCAGCAACTGGTGCATAAGGACACCAAGGTCGCACTGCACAGTCCCCTCTCCCAATTTAAAGTCATTCAGGTAATAATCTGTTGCTTTGTTTTTGCTTCTGAAGTGAATAACCTCACATTTATCCAAATTATACTGCATCTGCCATTGACTTGCCCATTAACCCAGCCTGTCCAGATCTCTGCATCCTCATCACTCTTCACCTTCACACTCAATTTGGTATCATCTCCAAGTTTGCAGATATTACATTTTTTCCCTCATCCAAATCATTAACATATATTGTAAATAGGTGGGGTCCCAGCACTGACACCTGTGGCACCCCACTAGTTACTGTCTGCCAGTTTGAAAAGGACCCATTAATTCCTACTCTTCATTTCCTCTCTGCCAGCCAGTTTCCTATACATCTCCGTACACTTCCCCCAATCCCATGCACTTTAATCTTGCACGTTAATCTCTTAGGTGGGACTTTGTCAAACACTTTCTAAGAGTCCAAATATACTACATTGACTGGCTCCCCCTTGTCAACTCTTCATCTTTGTAGAATTCCAATAGATTAGTCAAGCATGATTTCCCCTTCATGAATCCATGCTGACTCTGTCTGATCCTACCACTGCTTTCTAAATGCTAAACTATAAAATCCTTGACAATGGACATAAGAATTTTCCCACTACTGATGTTAGGCTCACCGGTGTATGTTTCCCTGTTTTTTCTCTACCTCCGTTTTTGAATATTGGAATGACATTAGCCACCCTCCAATCTGCAGGGCTTGTTTCAGAGTCTTTAGAATCCTGGAAGATGACCGCCAACGCACCCACTGTTTCTAGAGCTACTTCCTTAACCACTCTGGGATGTAGTTTATCAGCTCCTGGGGATTTATTGGACTTCAATCCCAGCAATTTTCCCAATACCATTTCTGTGCTAATATTGATCTCCCTGAGTTCTACACAGTCACTAAATCTTGCATCTTCCAACAATTCTGGTATCTGATTTGGTCCATGATGGGCTCTACACTTTCCCTGGTTTACCCTTCCCTTTAATGTATTTATAAAATATCTTCTCCCTAAACCTGTTTGCAAGTCCAATTTCATGCCCCTGTTTTGCTCTTCTAATTGCTTTCTTAAGTTCACTCCTGCACTTCATGTGTTCCTCTAGGGCTGCAGTGGAATTGCTCCCTTTGGACTTGCTAAAGCCCTACTTCTCCTCTTTATCCAGTCCTGAATTGTCCTAAACATCCGGAGTTCTCTGAACTTATTGCTCCTAAATTTCCCTCTAAAGGGTACATGTTGGACCTGTACTGTCCCTAGCTTCTTTTTGAATGTCCCACTTAGAGCAGTTCCCATTCTACTGTGGTCCAATCCTGCTTTATTTTAATAAAATCTGCCTTCCCCCAGTCCAAAGCCATCTTTTGCAGGCCAACTTTCTCCTTGTCCAGAGCAGATTTGAACTGTACCATGTTGTGGTTGCTGCCGCCTAAATGTTCCCCCACTGCAACATCAAACACTTGGCTGGTTTCTTTCCTCAGGACCAGACGCAGCACTGTGCCATCCCTTCTTGGGTTTTCTACATATTGATGCAAAAAACTCACCTGGATACATTTCAAAAAATCTGCCCCCTCTAAACCCTTCACACTATGACAATCGCAGTTCATGCTGGTAAAGTTGAAATCCTCTCGTGTAATTATCTGATTATTACTCTTGGACCTTTGTGAACTGTTTACATATTTGCTCCTCTATTTTCTGCTGACTCTTTGGGGGCCTACAATACAGTTCCAGTAAAGTAGCTGCCCCCTTAACATTTCTAAGTTCTACCCACAAAACCCTGTTTGAGGACCCTTCCAAGAATTTCTTTTTTTCTTTATTCATTCACAGGATGAGGGCATCGCTGGCTGGGCCAGCATTTATTGCCCACTCCTAATTACCCAGAGGGCAGCTAAGAGTCAACCACATTGCTGTGGATCTGGAGTCACAGGTAGGCCAGACCAGGGAAAGATGGCAGTTTGCTTCCCTAAAGGACGTTAATGAGCCAGATGGGTTTTTCCGACACTCAACAGTGAATTCATGGATAGTAGGAACTGCAGATGCTGGAGAATCTGAGATAACAAGGTGCGGAGCTGGGCGAACACAGCAGGTCAAGCAGCATCAGAGGAGCAGGAATGCTGACATTTCGGGCCTAGACCTTTTTCAGAAATGGGGGAGGGGAAGGGGATTCTGAAATAAATAGGGAGGGAGGGGGAGCCGGAAAGAAGATGGATAGAGGAGAAGATAGGTGGAGAGGAGACAGACAGGTCAAAGAGGCGGGGATGGAGCCAGTAAAGGTGAGTGTAGGTGGGGAGTTAGGTCAGTCCAGTGAGGATGGACAGGTCAAGGGGGCGGGACGAGGTCCTCCCTAGACTGTCCTATCTCCTCCCTACCCCCCCACCTACACTCACCTTGACTGGCTCCATCCCCGCCTCTTTGACCTGTCTGTCTCCTCTCCACCTATCCTCGCCTCTATCCATCCTCTATCCGCCTCCCCCTCTCTCCCTATTTATTTCAGAACCCCCTTCCCCTCCCCCATTTCTGAAAAAGGGTCTAGGCCCGAAACGTCAGCCTTCCTGCTCCTCTGATGCTGCTTGGCCTGCTGTGTTCGTCCAGCTCTACACCTTGTTATCTCAGTGAATTCATGGTCATCATTAGATTCTTAATTCTAGGTATTTACTGAATTCAAATTCCACCATCTCCCGTGGTGGGATTCAAACCCAGGTCCTCAGAATGCTATCTGGGGCTCTGGATTAACAGTCCAGCAATAATACCACTAGGCCATTGCCTGCCGCCTTCAATATCTCTCCTTATTGCAGTAATTGACTTCTTAATTAATAATGGTACATCACCACCCTTTTCTCACCACCACTGCCACCAACCTCCCTGCCCCCCAGTATTGCCTAAAGATCCTATACCCTGGAATGTTAAGTTGCCAGTCCAACCCTTCCCTCAACCATGTTTCTGTAATGGCAACAATATCATACTTCCGTGTGTCAATCCACGCCATTAATTCATCTGCCTTACCTATTAAACTCATATCATTAAAGATCATCCAACCTTGCCTTACTCTCTTTACAGATGCAGCCAGACCTGCTGAGTTTCTCTTGCAGTTTGTTGTTACTTCACCTTTAACACTATCGTTCCTACTCTGCCTTACTACCACTTTGGGTATGAATTCCACTCAGCTAATTCCAAAGCTCCCCTCTGTACCCCTCTCGCATTCTCCAGTCGTACCATTGAGGCTTCAGTCACTGACTCCTTTTGAGTAACTTCTGCAGTTGAAAAATTCTCATCTTTGATTGACCTTTTGCACCCTGCATGTCCACAGGGTTAACTTCACCAACCCTCTTACTATCTCCCCTCACTGTTCTCCAGATTTGTTTTTTCTTTCTTCATTCACCGGATGAGGACGTCACTAGCTAGGCAGCATTTATTGTCCGTCCCAGAGGGCAGTTAAGAGTCAACCACATTGCTGTGGGTCTGGATTCACATGTAGGCCAGACCAGGCAAGGATGGTATTTTCCTTCCCTAAAGGACATTAATGAACCAGATGGGTTTTTCCGACAATCGACAATGGAATTACAGTCATCATTAGATTCTTAATGCCAGATATTTTTATTGATTTCAAATTCCACCATCTGCTGTGGCGGGGTTTGAACCTGGGTCCCCAAAACACTATCTGGTTCTCTGGATTAATAGTCTAGCAATAATACCGCGAGGCCATCACCTCCCCTGAATTCCCTGAATGTCAGTATTCATTACCTCCCTGCCTCTTTCTTTTCACTCAGGGACAAATTCACTGTTATCCACTGTGCTATGATGGATATCTCGCAGGAATGCAGCAAGTGGAGATGGTTTACACAATAGAAACCGAGATATGATTTGGTGATGAGTGTTACATTGTCGATATGGCAGTTTGGGTGGGGCAAATAGTGGTACAACAGTTTCAGGCAGCAAATGTGGCCTAGTTAGTTCTGCCTTTACTTTATTACAGTGTATTGACATTCTGTTTTTGACTGAAGCTTGGCAATCAGATAATGAGCCTTATCTTTACTGAGCCCTTCTGGTCTGTTTACTATAAAATTGTAATTTCCCTTGGTGCGATCACTTTGGATTATTGACGGTATGGAATTTTAATCTTCCTTTTTTAAAAGGAATATGCAGTCTTGGGAGGAGAAAATGAAGTTAATGCGATAATTTAAGAGAATAATGTATTAAAAAAAATTTCTGCTCATAAAAGAGATTATTTGAGAACATCCTGGAGCTTAGGAATACGAGTAGACCATTCAGCGTCTTGAGCTTGTTCTGCCTGTACACTTAGATCTTCGCTAATCAGTAATCTCAAAGCCAATTTCCAGTGCTATCCCCAAATCTTTTAATGTCATTCGTCTCTGGAAATCTATTTGTGTTGAATCTGCTCGATGGTTGAGCTTTCACAGTCCTCAGGATGAAGAATTCTACAGATTCACCATAAAAGTAATTCATGCCAAGTTTTCTTCAATAAATACAAAAACAAAACTTTATCCTTGCAAAATTATGTTTTTTTTTCCACTTTCCTCTGAACCTTCTGTATTCTTCATGGTTCTCAATTTGGGTATTTTCAACCTGACATTTGTGACTTATTTCATCTCAGCTTTTATCTCCTTTCTCATCTGGGGTGCTCTGGCTTTGCTTACTCTCCCTTTCACTTTTTGAGGGCTATTTCTTCACCATTTCTTTTCTGGAAGATAACCCACTGTTGAGCTACAAGGGTTCTTTGCCACCTATATGTTCTAGCCTATCTGGTCCAGCTCCGTTCTTGCCTTGTTGAAGTAAGTTTTCCTCCAATTAAATATTCTTATTCTGAATTGAACACTGTTCTTTTCTATCATCATCCTAAGCTTGTGCTATAGTAGTTACTTTCTCCTGAATGTTCCCTCACTGATGCTTGATCTGTATGCCCATCAGTATTTTTTCCAAGAACCAGCCTTAACAGTGCGTACGTTCTTATTGTATTGGATGCATGCTACTCTAGAAAATTTTCCTCTCTTCATGCAGCCACTGTCCTGGTCTCCATTCAGGAGTTGAAGTCAGACCTTCTGGCCATGAGGTAGGAGCATTACAACTGCTTGTGACCTTTCTCGGTGGTGGGGACATGTTATACCACATTTCCACGGCACATGGAACTTGAATCCGGAACTTAGGGCCCAGACAGATTGACCCTACTGTAAGACCCCTCTGACAGCTATTAGAAACAATACTTCAGGACAAATTAGTGATGGACTAATAGTGATAGATTAATTACAAAAGCCAGCATGGATTTGTTGAAAGAAGATCATGTTTAATAACTTGATTAAGTTTTTTTTTTAAATGTGGTAGCTGATTGAGTTAATGAGGATAGAGTTGATGTGGCGTAGATGGACTTCCAAAAAGTGTTTGATGAAGTGCCAGCAACAAACCTGTCATAAGAGTTGAAGCTCCTGAATTAAAATAGTGGCAGAATTGAATTTGAAGTTGACTGAGTTACAGGCTGTGGTAGTGATGGATACCCTTTTTGAAATGGAAGAAATGCAGGCATCTTTTACGATCGACTTTAATGATCTAAACTTGTGTGCGTGGACATAATTACAAAGTATGAAGTGTTGTGAGAAGAATAGTGATTAACTTCAGGATGCAGGCATACTGGTGGAATAGATGGATGCTGCATAAATTCATTTGAATGCAGAGAAATGTGAAGTGATGTATTTGAGAAGGGTGAAAACACAAAAGGACAGGAACAGTTCTGAAGGGGATCCAGCAGCAGTGGAATCTGCGCTGCATATGTAAGTGAAGACAGCAGGGCAAGTTGCATGTGTGGTGTACAAGGCATTACAAGATCCTTGGCTATACAAAAGCAAGAAATTTAGTGTACATTTATTAATGTGGTTCCAGACGCCGCAACTTAGGGAGGATGTGAAGGTTTTTGAGAAATGATAGAAAATATTGACTTGAATGTTTCTGGGGAGGAGTTTCCTACAACATCTTGTGTTTTTTTTAAACCAATACTTGAAATTTTACTCAAAATTCTCCATTTTTCAATTAAAAAGATTAGCTTTGGTAACAAATTCCAAACAAAAGTATGTTGTAAAAATTTTACATAAATTGTTTTCCTTTCAAGTGAAGGGCAAGAAACTAAAATGATTCCGTTTTAAACTCATAATCCCTATCCCTACTCCCACCCACTTAAAGCCACAGTTAAAAGATGTTTCAAATGAGGCTCGTTTCATTGTGAATGCAGTGGTTGATGAGGCATGGTTCGGTATATCCATTGTGAACTGGGGTGGCACAATGGCTCAGTGCTTAGCACTGCTGCCTGCACAGCACCAGAGACCTGAGTTTGATTCCACCATTGGGTGACTGTCTGTGTGGAGTTTACATGTTCTCCCCATGTCTCCAGATACTCTAGTTTTCCCCCACAGTCCAAAGATGTGCAGATTAGGTGGATTAGCCAAAGGAAATGCGGGGTTACAGGGATTGGGGGGATGTTTCTGTGTGATGCTGTTTGGAGGGTTGTTGTACACTTGATGGGCCGAACGGCCTGCTTCCACACAGCATGGATTCTGTGAACTGATCAAGAAGTGCTCTAGTGAATAGCACCAGCTGCTGAGTCATGGGAATTGACTCCTTGCTCAGCAAGGCTGTTGTATTGTGCATAACTGCATCATAACATTAGGGAAAATCCAATCATTGTTCAGTGACAGAACAGTAGAGCAAGAGGAGAGTGAAAGGAAACATTCTAAATTATCTTTGGACAGAAATTAATTGTATACTTTTCTGGTCACCCCAGCAACAGCATGGAGAGAGGCAGAGGGCAGTGTAATATCCTCACAACCTTCCCTATATTGGTCAGAGGGGAAAATTTCCATTGTAACTTTTGATTGTTTTCTATTTGGGACAGGAATGTGCTGTTGCATATTTATTTAAAGGAGTGTTTAATGTGTGTTTCTGTCCTATGGTTTTTAGGAGTTCCTTGGCTCATTTGCTTTCAAAACATAATTTGTAACAGTGTCTTACCCCTATGGCAATCTTATGCATTTGGTTTTAGTAGTAGCATCAATTGATTTTAAGCTTTGCTGGTTGTGCTGTTCTCTTCTGATGTGCTGAAAAAGAGCTGTTGGTGCAGTTTGTGCAATTGGTGTAAAATTGCGTGCTGTCCTCAACACAGGGTTCCTGGTAAGCTGTGTGAGAATGTAAGAGCATGCAGTTACAATGCTAACACCTGAAATAAAGTGACTGAATAGGTTGTGTTATTGCAGAGTTTCACAGTTGGTTCAGATTTGTTAAGTTTTTTTTCTTGCAATGTTGATGATTGATTGATTCTAATCGATTCTGGTGCTTGACTGACTTGTCAGAAACTACTTGTTTTTCTAACTTTTTTCCTCTTTAAACCTGGTTGAAATAATTCCATTTGCTATACATTCAGTTACTTTAGCTTTTAAGTATACTGTGCTGTGCATGTTACAAAGCCTGGTGAATGCTAATTCACTGAAATAGGAGAGGGAGCTGAAGCTGCAATTGTAATCTGTGCATAATGGGACAAGTAGGTATACATGTTGATGGGGTAGCCAGTTTTTATAAGCGATCTGGCTTGACAAATTGAGATAACTGCATGAATATTTTTCTCTGAGAACGTGGACTGAATCCTGATAGACTTGTGAAGGCAACTGTTGGCAGCTGGCTCATCTGCTCTACTTCTTTCAGTTCACAATTAGTTGTAACGGATGATGTGAGCTGTTGGTAGGTTCCACCTGCTTAGGTCCATGTTCAAGGAAAATCTGGGTGAAAAATCGGCTTTATGGAAAACACCTGTTTGAGGGAACTGGGAGAATTGATATGAACTATTGATTTTGATATTTCTACAGGTTTGGTGACTGCAGAATAAACGCAATCAGATCTCGGTTAATTTATGAATTACTCCTTAATTACTTCTAGTGGAAGTGTCAAATGCACTGAGGAAAATATCTGTAGCTGGTTTAATGTGCAGCAGCAGAATCTAGAATCATTGTGTATATGTTTTATGTAAATATGTATTTACTATTGATCAGAGCAAGAAATATAGGTGAAATTCAGTTCTTCCTGGTGTTAAAAGGATTCTTGGCAAAATAAGCATCAAATGGAATGGGGCTTTTCCGCAGGGATCTGCTGTGGGACCTCTGCTCTTTGTGATCTTTATAAGTGACTTGGATGAGGAAGTGGAAGGGTGGGTTAGTAAGTTTGCCGATGACACGAGGGTTGGTGGAGTAATGGAAACATGGTGGGCTGTTGTAGGTTGCAACAGGGCACTGACAGGATGCAGAACAGGGCAAAGAAGTAGCAGATGGAATTCAGCCCAGAAAAGTGTGAAGTGATTCATTTTGGAAGGTCGAATTTGATTGCAGAATACAGGGTTAATGGCAGGATTCTTGCAAGTGTGGAGGAACAGAGAGATCTTGGAGTCCACATCCATAGATCCCTCAAAGTTGCTACCCGGGTTGATAGGGTCGTAAAGAAGGCGTATGGTGTGTTGTCTTTCATTGGCAGGGGAATTGAGTTTAAGTGTTTAAGAGTCATGAAGTTATGCTGTAGCTCTATAAAATCCTGGTTAGACCACACTTGGAATGTTGTGTTCAGTTCTGGTTACCTCATTATAGGAAAGATGTGGAAGCTTTAGAGAGGGTGCAGAGGAGATTTACCAGGATGCTGCCTGGACTGGAAGGCAGGTCTTATGGGGAAAGGTTGAGGTAGCTAGGGCTTTTTTCATTGGAACGAAGAAAAATGAGAGGTGACTTGATAGAGGTTTACAAGATGATGAGAGGCATAGGTAGAGTGGATAGTCAGAGACTTTTTCCCAGGGCGGAAATGTCTATTATGAGGGGGCATAATTTTAAGGTGATTGGAGGAAGGTATAGGGGAGATGTCAGAGGTAGGTTCTTCACACAGAGAGTGGTGGGTGTGTGGAATGCGCTGTCGGCAGTCGTAGTGGAGTCAGATACTCTAGAGACTTTTAAACGACTCTTGTATAGGCACATGGAGGATAGTAAAATGTAGGGTATGCAGGGTAGTTTGATCTTAGTAGGATAATAGGTCGGCACGACATGGTGGGCCGAAATGCCTGTTCTGTGCTGTACTGTTTTATGTTCTATGCTGTTGGCGGTCATGTGGCTTAAATTGATATTATCTTTGCATTTTTTTCCCCTCAGGTTGTTCTTAGAAACACGATCATATGATGGCTTGATTCCCAGGGAGCATTTGAATGACAGACTGCCCAAAAATGTCAAGTTCAGGTTATCCCCAAGGTCAAGGTCCATTTGGTGCAGAACCAAACCGATACCCAACTCATGCAATTCCATATAGCTTCTCCAGCAGCAGGCACCAGCAGGTAAGCTGTCAGGTATTGGTTGATCTTGTGCAGCAACCTGCACTGTTTTGGCTCTTGTCCAATTGTTCAGCTAATTCCATTTTGAACAGTACTGAAGTACGTTGTAGGATTGTTCTTTGGTTTTTTGTGTCTTTGGTGATAGAGCTGAGCCATGAACCAACACTAAGAATGCTAAGAAGGTATAGCACAAATGACATTGCATTCAGAAATAAGAATATTTAGGAAATCCGATGACGTTCTGGAAACTAATGTGACAAATGTCTGTCCATAGAGTTGGTCTTTGGGCTTTGCATTACCCAGCCTCTGGGCTCCTGGTGCTCATTTAATTGCCTTGAAGATTCATTTTCCAGAATTTATGCCTAAATTGGCATGTGTTTGTCGTCAACTCCTATTTTACCCTTTCAGAAAACTGAGAAACTGGGAGATAGTGGGGAATTACAAAAAGCCTAAGCTGGTGTCACAAACTAACTAATTACTTATGCGTGCAGTCTGTTGCATGCTGCTGCTGTATAGGATATGTAGCATCGTTCTGTAGCTTCACTAGGTTGATGCTTGATCTTTAGGTATCCCTAGTACTACTTCTGTACTCCACTAATCATAGAATTCCTACAGTGCCGAACAGATCATTCAGCCCATCATGTCCACACTGACCCTCCAAAGAGCAACCTACCCAGACCCATGTCCCCTACCTTATCCCTGTAAACCTGCATTTCCTGTGGCTAGTCCGCTTAGCCTGCACATCCCTGGACACTATGGGCAATTTAGCATGGCCAATCCACTTAACCTGCACATCTTTAGACTGTGGGAGAGAATCGAACACCCAGAAGAAATCCATGGAGACGCAGGGAGAATGTGCAAACTCAACACAGACATTCACCTGAGGGTAGATTCAAACCTGAGTCCAGGTGCTGTGAGGCAGCAGTACTAACCACTGCCACTGCTGCCCTGTAGTATACTGGTATGGAGGGACAATTGGCTAATGGCAGGAAACAATGAATGGAGATAAGGGTTCTTTTTCCAGATGACGACCTCTTGAAGAATGTAGGATCCTGAAAGATCTAGGCTAGATGAATGTTGAAATGATGTTTCCTCTTGTGAGTGAGTCCAGTACTGAGGACAGATTTTTAAAATTAGATGTCACCATTTTAGAACAGCGATGAAAGATATTCTGTCTCAGTGGGTTATGTGAATTTTGAAACTCCGCCTCAGAAGGTAGTGGAGGCAAGTCATTGGATATTTTTGAGGTGGAGGTAGATAGATTTTGTTCAACAAGGGGATCAGAGGTTATCAAGAGTAGATGGGAATGTAGAATTCAACACACAAGCAGATTATCCCTGGTCTTAATTCCAGGGTTGGCTCAAATGGCCAAATGGCTTGCAACATATTCTTATGATTGTATGGGATATGATGAGACATGAGGTTTATGCTAGGTTATGACCACTCTGCTGATATTTTTACTTCTTTCTATTTCTTCCTCCGTCGTATGTTTAACTTCTCCTTATATGCCTCTATGCTATTTAATGCAACCAATTCATGTAGTATTGAGTTCCACATTCTAACCAGTCTCCGGTTAAAGAAATGAAAAAAAAAGTACTAGAGAGACTGACTTTCTCAGAAGTGAAGAGAAGTTATATCATACTTGAAATGTTAACTTTGTCCCTCCACAGATATTGTTAGATCTGTTGAGTGTTTTTAGCACTTCTGTTTTTATTTTAGATTTCCAGCATCCGTAGTACCATGCTTTAAGTCTTGCTCCTGAATTCCTAATTGGACTTAGCAGCGACTATCTTTTATTTATGTCCCTTAATTCTGGCCTTAATATAGAAATATCTTCTTCACATATACTTCAACAAGCCTTTTCATTTTGTATTTTTCTATGCTGAAGGACATTAAGTCTCGAACAGATTTCGGTTCCAAATTTCTGTTTTGGAGTGAACTCAGAACTTGCAACCTTAACACGGATTCCTTCGTTTGGACACATGACTGCAAGTTTTATAAGGCCACATTACCATAAGAAATAGGGACAGGAGGAGGCCATTCAGCTTCCCAAGCCTGGTCTGCCGTTCAATACGTTCATGGCTGATCTGACATTGCTCATGCCCACTTTCTTGCCCTTTCCCTGTGACCCTTGATTCCCCTAGCAGGTTATCCACTTGCATTATGTCCATGGCTTTAATAATCTTCTGAGAGTTTCTGTTTCTGTGAAACCATTGTAATTTGTGATTATGTAAAAATTCTTTCATTGTCATTGGGTCAAAACCCTCGAACAGCTTTTCCAACAGCACAATGGATGCAGCAGTTTGAGAAGGCTAGTCTCTTCCATGGAAAGTAGTGAAGACTGGATCATTGCATTCATTCGTGATTGGATTAGCCTTATTTTTATCAAATAGGGCAGTCAGGGATATGGGTGAAACTGGAAAGTAGAATGGAGACCACAATTGGAGCAGACATAATGTTATTAAATGATAAATTCAGGTGCAAAGGACTATGTAGCCTCGCCCTAAGCTTTGTTATCTGAGGAGCAATTTGAGATGAACGATAACCGTACTCTTTCCTCGTGATATTGCCAACCCATAAATGAATGAAAAATAGACTTGAATCCAGATATGTGTAGGTGAGGTGGACTGGCTGTCCTGAATTGCCCATAACGTCCATGGCTGAGTAGGTTAGGTGGATTAACCATGGTAAATACAGGGTTACAGTAATAGCGTAGCAGGGGACGGATATAGGTGGTATGCACTTCAGAGGGTCGGTGTGGACTCAGTGGGCTGAATGGCTTGCTTTCACGCTGCAGAGGTTCTGTGATTCTAAGCTCCCATCTGAGTTTCTCTCTTACAGAAAAGAGATGAAAATTTAACAGTGCATCAGAATGAGGCCTTACAAAAGCCACGCATAATTCTTTGCCGAGGTTTTAATCTTATAGTGACCATAAGACAAAAGAAGCAGAATTAGGCCAATCAGTTCATGAGTCTGCCCCACCATTTGATCATGGCTCATCTGTTTCTCAACCCATTCTCCTGCTTTCTCCCCATAAACCTTGATCTCCTTTCCGATGAAGAACCTATCTATCTCAAGTCTTGAATACATTCAGTTACTTAGTGTCCGTAGCCCCCTGTGGCAATAAGTTCCCCAGATTCATCACTCCTCACCTCAGTTCTAAAGAGTCATTGGAAGCTTTAACATTGGGTTCTGTTCTCTCCTCCTAGTAGACACATCTCCATGACTACTCCGTCCAGGTCTGTCAGCACTCTTAAGTTTTTTTAATCAGTTGCCCCATCATCCTTCTAAACTACATCGAGTACAGTCCCAGAGTCCTTGACCACTCAGTGATAAGCCCTTGATCCCCAGGATCATTCTTGTAAACTTCCTCCAAAGCCAACATATCCTTCCTTAGAAATGTGGCTAAAAGCTGCTCTCAATATTCCAATGCAGTCTAACCAGAGATTGTACAGTCTCAGCAGTGCATATCTGCTCTTGTATTCTAGCCCTCTTGAAATGAATGTGGTCATTGCATTTGCCTTCGTAATATACAACTGAACTTGCATGCTAATTGTACGAGAATCCTGAACTAGCACACCCAAGTCCCTTTGTGCTTCAGATTTCTGAAGCCTTTCCCCATTTAGAGAAATTGCTCTCCACTCTGTTCTTCCTACCAAAGTGCACAACCCCACACTTTCTCACATTGTATTCCATTTGCCACTTCCTTGCCCACTCTCCTCACCTGTCCAATTCCCCCTCAAGCAGCCTCCCCAACACTACCTGTCCTTCCACCTATCTGTGTCATCTGCAAATTTAGTAACAATGGCCTTAGTTTCCTTTGTTCAGATCATTAATATCTGACGTGAATAGTTGTGGTCCCAACACTGACCCCTGTGGAACTTCACTAGTCACTGGCTGCCATCCTGAAAAAGACTCTTTTATCCCCTCTCTCTGCCCTCTGCCAGTCAGCCAATCCTCTATTCATGCCAGTACTTTGCCCTGAACACCATGGACTCTTACTTAACAGCCTCCTGTGCGGCACCTTGTCAAAGGCCTTCTGGAAATCCAAATAGATCATGACCACTGGCTGTCTTTTGACTAACTTGCTTGTTAGCTCCTCAAAGTATTCTAACAGATTTGGAAGGTATGAACTCCTCTTGATGAAGCCGTGCTGACTCAGCACAATTTCACTATGCACTTCCAAGTACTCCGCAATCTCATCCTTAATAATGAACTCTCAAAATCTTACCAGCGCCCAAGGTCAGGCTAACTGACATCAACTTTCCTGTCTACTGACTCCCCCGCTTGATATCAGTGGTGTTACATCAGTCATTTTCCAGTCCTCTGGAACCCTCCCTGCTTCCAGTGATTCCTGGAAGATCTCACCAATGCCTCCATAATCTCCTGAGCTATCTCTTCCATGACTCTGGTGTAGTCCATCTGGTCCAAGCAATGTATCCACCTTCAGACCTTTTGACCTTCCCCAGCATCTCCTAAGTGATGGCCAGTACACTCACTTCTGTCCCGGACTCTCTTGACGTTCTGGTATACTACAGGTGTCTTCCATTGTGAAAATTGATGCAAAGTACTATTCACTTCCTTCGCCAGTTCTTTGTTCCCCATTACTGCTTCTTTAGCCAACGGCCTAATGTTCAATCTTGCCTCTCTTATTGTTTAGATGTCTTAAAAAAAAAAAATTCTTGCAATCTTCTCTATTAAACACTACCTTCAGGACTCTAGTCCTGGCCATGGAACAGTGTCTATTCCCCTGACTATACTATTTCCCCAATGACAACTATACTTCTATTTTCTTCCCGGTAGTATTGTCAGTTTGCGAATCTTCCCTACAGTATCCGTTCGTCTATACAGGGAGCAAGAATCTCAAACTTGTCAGATAATATCAGGGCTGAACACCTCAGAATCCAGGTAACTCTTTCTCTCCCTAATGTGTTGAAGTATTCGTAACTCAGATTCCAGCTCATTCAATCTGAAAAGGAGTTCTTCAGGCAACCAACACTTGCTCCAGATATGGTCTTAATGAACCACAATGGGGTCCTGCAGGTGCAACACATTGCCTGGCCCTGCATATCTATTTTAACTACCTAGTTCTTACTTTTTGTAAAATGTTTTGTCCTGGTCTTTGTTTGTAGCCTGCAAAATTACCCCTTTTTACCTTCAGTTTGAAAGTAACCTATAATAAAAAGTCAAATTAGTGGCTGTCTCCAACCAATGTACTTACGGCATATTTGTGATGTCACTTATTTTTGGTACTGGACTCCTGAACCTGGGCTTCTATTTATTCAGTTTAAAAAAAACTTACAAACTATGAGCCAAAAAAAAACTGAATTTCCATGCTGCTTCAAATTCTCTGAGCTATATACTCACTTGGGCTGTCTCACTCTGAATCTGATCTCTCCTTCATGACCATGCGAAGCTTACTGATCGTGGACTTTCAACAGACAATGAATCATCGAGACAATGCAACGTGTACAGTCTTTTTGTTTTACTGTGACTTCTGCCTCCTGATATCACCTGAACCTTGAGGTTCCTTGACCGACATTTGGTGTGACCTTTTCTTATACCATTGTGTTAAGTACTGTTGCGCTCTCCTGTTTATTTGTCTGAAGTGAAGGACATTTTGGATCATTCAGTATTGTGGTGGCACACTTCTCCAATTGAAGGAATACTAGTTTTATATTAAATATGTAGTAGTGTTTCTTTCCAATAATTCAATTTGACCAGGTGATTTTGAGCCTGTTTGTTTTGGTTAAATGTTTTTCTATGATGGTTATGAGGGAGTAAGGGAATGGAGGTTTACTCTTGTATCACTTGGTCTCTGCCTCACCACACAGACACAAACGCACCTTTATTGCTCATAGAACTAAAACAGTAAAATTCTTCATCAAGAGTTTATGGCTAAGCATTTTCACTTAACAACATTCCACTGGCAAGTGTATTTTGTAACCTTGTGTTTCTTTTATGATTATACTGAAGGTGTAATAAATCTTGCACCTCTATTACCTGAAATGCTGGAACTAAACGTGCTGAACTTCAGTGGGTTACAGGTACTTTGAATAATTGTGTTTGAAGAGAAAGTGCCCGTTTCATTTTAGAAGTTGAAAAGTTTTCATGGAAGAAGGATCAGGGGCAGTGCAGCCAAGGGATCGCACTCTGAACTTTGTGCCCTGGACAGTGACCCTTTTACTCTGTGTGTAAATAGAAACAAAGCATTTGGTAAGTTCGGACATCAGGTGCAGCATGGCTTGAACACAACAGTGAACAATCTCTGATATAACAAGGTGTAGAGCTGGATGAACACAGCAGGCCAAGCAGCATCATAGGAGCAGGAAAGCTTGACGTTTCGGGCCTAGACCCTTCATCTCTGTTTGGTTCGGTATAATCCAGACAGAAGGTTGCCTCCATACACATGCGGTAAGAAAGCAGCATGAAACAAATCCACTGGAACCTTCTCTTTGCTTTTAATCTTGCTACAACCCTGAGTGACCAGCATGCTAGCTTTCATTCATTTTTCTTTTCATACATCAGGTGACCTTCAAACATTCTTAAGTCAGAAAATGTTTCTGCGCTCTCAGCCTTAAAATGGCATTAGTTTTAAGTAATAATTTGCTGCTTCTAAGTGAAAAATGACAATTATTTTGTTGTGACATCTTGGCTTACTCTCATGTATTTGGATATTTCACCCTATACAGTATATCATCAATCCCACCACCAATAATGACGATCCCTTACACTTCATCACACTGCAGAGGTCATTGTTTAAATAAAACAATAGGAGGAGGCCTTCAGCCCATAGTGCCTTTTAGCTCTTCAGTACAGCAGTCAAATTAGTCCCATTCTGTGTTTCTCTTTCCCCATGGTCCAGTAATTGTTTCCCTTTCAACCGATTATCCACTGTACTTTTGAATGTTATGATTGAATCTGTTCCACCACCTTTTCAGATAGTGAATTCTGGAACACAGTACGTCACTGAGTAAAAGAAAAAAATGCCTTCTCATGTTAGTGATGGCTTTTTTGCTAATCATTTCAAATCCGTTTCCTCTGGTTATTTGCCCCACCACTAGAAACAGTTTCTCCTTGTCAAAACCTTTAATGATTTTTAATGATTTTAAATGATTCTTATAGCTACATTCAAATATGTCTTCCTGCACCCATTTTAAAATAGTATTTGGTAGCTTGTATGGTCTCTTCTCACTATCCTACCGAAATCGGATCTTTTTGGTACGATGATAACGTCCCTGTGTCTGGACCAGAAAGTCTGTGTTCAACTCCCATCTGCTCCAGAAGTATGTAATAACATCTGTGAACAGTTTGATTAGAAAATATATATCCTACCAAAATGTATCATTGCTCACTCTTCTATGTTGAACTCCATCTGCCATGTTACTTCATTCCAAGTGTTTTCTTGGAGTCCGTTATGATTCTGTCAATTTGCTATTCTTCCTGGTTTATGTAATCAACACATTTCGGTAATTGTGACTGGTACTTCCATATCAAAATTATTAATGTATGTATTTGCTGCCCATGCTAAACATTGTCCCAAACTAAACTAGTCCTACATGCCTGGTCCCGGCCCATACTCCTCCAAACCTTTCCTATTTATGTACTTATCCAAATGTCCTTCAAATGTTGTTGTAATTGTACCCTTGGGCAGCATGGTGGCTCAGTGGTTAACACTGCTGCCTCACCGCGCCAGGGACCCAGGTTCAATTCCAGCCTCGGGTGACTGTGCAAACTTCACACAGACATTCTCCCTGTGTCTGCGTGGCTTTCCTCCAGGTGCTCCGGTTTCCTCCCACAGTCCAAAGATGTGCAGATTAGGTGGATTGGCCATGCTAAATTGCCCGTAGTGTTCAGGGATGTGTAGATTAGGTGGGTTACAAGGGGATGGGTGTGGGTGGGATGCTCCAAGGTTCGGTGTGGACTTGTTGGGCCAAAGGGCCTGTTTCCACACTGTAGGGATTCTAGATACTTCTAGAAGTAGTGATGCTCTCACATCCACCACTTCCTCAGGAGGTTCATAGCACAAGCCACACTTTGTGAAAATAAAATTGCTCCTTGTCTTTTTTTTAAATCTTTCTCCTCTCCCCTTAAAAATATGCCCGCGTAGTCTTGAAATCCTTTACCCTAGAGAAAAGACAACTGTTGTTGTCTATCTATACCCCTCATTATTTTATAAACTTCTATAAGGTCATCTCTCAACCTCTTATGCTCCAGTGGAAAAATGTTCCAGCCTATCTAGCCTTTATTTATAACTCAAACCTTCCATTCTACGCAACATCCTGGTAAATCTCTTCTGAACCCTCTCAGCTTAATAATACCCTTCCTATAACTGGATGATCAGAACTGAACACAATATTCCAGAAGAGACTTCACCAATGTCTTGTATAACCTCAACATCACTTCCCAACTCCTATACTCAAGGGACTGATGATGCAAATACCTTTTTAACCACCGTGTCTATATGTGATGCAAGCTTCAAGGAATTAGGTACCTGAACCCTGAGGACCCTCTGTTCTACAGCACCACCCAAGGTCCTCTCACAAAACCATGCTGATTATCCCTAATAAATTTTTGCTCCTAAATATTTAAAAATCCTATCCTTCAGAATCACCTCTAACAACTTACCCAAATTGATGTCAGACTCACAAGTCTTGAGTTCCCCTGTATCTCATTCCTTCTTAAAGGCACAACGTTAGCCACCCTCCAATCATAGAGCTGTAGTGCTGTACAGCATGGAAACAGTCTCTTCAGTCCAACTCGTCCTTGCCAACCAGATACCCAAATTAATCTAGCTCCTTTTACCAGCATTTGACCCATTACCCTCTAAACCCTTCCTATTCATATTCCTTCCAGATAGCTTTTAAATATTATAATTGTACCAGTCTCCATCGCTTCCTCTGTTGGCTCATGCCACACAAGCACCACCCAGTGATGATGAAGGAATGGCGAAATAGGTTGAGTGGTTAGAAGTAAATATATCTGTCTCCATGTGTCTGCTGCCCTTGTCCTTCTAGGTTGCAGAGGTCGTAGATTTGGTAGGTGCAGTCTAAGGACCTTGATGGGTTGCTGCAATACATCTGGTAGATAGTACACAATACTACCATTTTGCATCTGTGGTCAATATTGGAGATGTTAGTTGGGGTGTCAGTTAAGTAAGTTACGTCCTGATGATTTCATGTTCCTTGAGTGTTATTGGCCCTGCATTAATACAAGAAAGAGGAGAATATTCAATCACACTCCTGATTTGTGACTTGTAGATGGTGGACAGGCTTTGAGAAGTGAATTGCATGTTTCAGAATTCCTAGTCTTTAACCTGATGTTGTAGTCACATATAGAACAAAGATTTTGTTGTCAGAAAGTCTTTTGTTTTGCAGGAATTTGCAGTTCCAGATTATCGCCTTCAGGATTCACAGCTCTTACAGCAGCAGCATCAGCAGCTGCGTAGACGCCCATCGCTGCTTTCGGAGTTCCATCCAGCCTCTGACAGGTGAGTGATAGTGAGCGTCTATTGCTGGGCTAGCATCCTGTCTGTTCAGTGATTGGTCAGGGGAGTGAGGAAGAAGAGTTGTTTTACTCTGTTTCCGTGCTGAGGACTCGCTTGAAGATTTTGATTTGCTCTGACAACTCAAAGCAGTTTACAGATGGAGAAAGACTACATGTAACACGAGGCAGAGAGTGAGAAAATCCCTGAAAGAGGTTTATTTTGGCAGTTTTTCTAGGGATTAAAATTAGTAGTGACTGTGACTAAATTTGAGTATAATTTGGAGGCAAATGTGACTAGTCTAATTGGTAAGTTTGCAGACAATACAAAGATTGAAATTGTAGATAATGAGGATTGTCAGAGGATACAGCAGGATACAGATCAGTTGGAGGAATGGGCAGAAAAATAACAGATGGAGTTTAATCTGGACACATGTGAGTTGGTGCATTTTGGAAGGTAAAGTACAGGTGGAAATTATACAGTAAATGGCAGAATCCTTAGGAGTATTGATATGCAGAAGGATCAGGGTGTGCAGGTGCACAGATCACTGAAGGTGACACTGCAGGGAGATAAGGTAGTGAAAAAAGGCCAATGGCATGCCTGCCTTTTTTGGAAAGGGCGTTGAGTATAAGGATAGGCAGGTTATGCTGCAGATTTATAGGATTTTCGTTAGGCCCCACTCGGGATGTTTACAGTTTTAGTCACCACACTGCCAGAAGGGTGTGGATGCTTGGGAGAGGGTACAGGACAGGTTTACCAGGATGTTGCCTGGTATGAGGGATTTTAGCTATGAAGAAAGCTTGAATAGGCTGAGTTTGTTTTCACTGGAGCGCAGGACATTTGAGGGGTGACATGAGAGAAGTTAAGATTATGAATGGCATGGATAAAGTGGAAAGTATGAGGCTTTTTCCCCAGGCTGGAGGGGTCAATTACTAGGGTACACAAGGTGGAGGTGCGGAGTTTAAAAAAAGTGGACAAGGAAAGTTTTCCACTCGAAGGTTGGTGAGTGCCTGAAACGAACTGCCTGGAGAGGTGGTGGAAGCAAACAAAATAGCAGCATTCAAGAAAGACCTGAACGAATACATGAACAGGAGGGGAATAGAGGGATACAGATCCTGTAAGTGAAGACCGTTTTAATATGAAAGGGCAAAATGTGTCAGCGCAGGCTTGGAGGGCTGAAAGGCCTGTTCCTGTGCTGTATTGTTCCTTGTTCTATAATTATCTCAAGTGTGACTGATAAAAGAACCCAAAGATTATGTTCCAGAAATATTATATGTCTATTGTTGTCTGCTTTTGTGCACTGTACTTGCATGTTTCTAACCTGGCTAACTACACTGATGCATGTATGTTGACACATTACTGCCAAATTTTAAAGACTTGTACTACTGTCTTTGACAGTAACCTGACTGTTACAAATTCTATTTTCCTATAACATACCAATGTACAAAATAAGAGAAGAAAAGATGAACTGATCACCACACCTTGCCCACACTGAGCTGGTTGGTCCACTATGGATAAACTCTGCTTCTGTCCCTCAGTCCAGCTCAATACCTTGCACTCATACAATCTCCTGAGAGAAGAAGAAAATTTATAAAACCCCTTTCTAGTTTCCTTTTGATTGAAACCAACCCAGAGATAACCTGGATTAAATTTTACTTGGTAAAGATACTTTGCTTCTATGAAATACAGTCTCTGCCCTGAGACAAACCAGTTCTACTCCAGTTAACAATTCCAACATCAGTTTGCAGCACATTCCAGAAGCCCTCAATTGTACAACCGGTTTACTCCCACACGGGGCGGCACGGTGGCACAGTGATTAGCACTGCTGCCTCACAGCACCAGGTTCAATTCCACTCACGGGCAGCTGTCTGTGTGGAGTTTACACATTCTCCCATGTCTGCGTGGGTTTCCTCCGGCTGCTCCAGTTTTCCTCCCACAATCCAAAGATGTGCAGGCCAGGTGGATTGGCCGTGCTAAATTGCCTGTAGAGTTCAGGGATGTGTAGATTAGGTGGGCTATGGGGGGGAGTGGGTCAGGGTGGGATGCTTGAAGGGACAGTGTGGACATTTGGGCCGAGGGGCCTGTTGCCACACTGTAGGGATTCTATGATCTAAGTTGTTTAGACCTTGGACCGCAGCGTTCACAGTGTATTAAAATGAAATAACGTGAAATAGGGAGGTTATGGGCAATCAGGTTACAGGAATAGGGGAGGGGTGTGGGTCTGAGCAGATGCTCTTCAGAGGGTCAATGTGGACACGATGGGTTGAATGGCCTGCTTCCACGCTGTATAGGTTCTATGATTCTATGAATTAACAATAGCTATGCCCAAGAAAGCCACAGAATTGGATGGTTTCATAGTCAAGGTTGGGCCCATGGAATCTAAGAATTCTATTTTTTTTTCTCCTACTGTTTTGGCACCCTGCTGAGCAAGATCTACCTGTAAACAATCTTTTAATCAAGAAAATGGAAACGAGAAATCTCCAGTGTGTTTCTTCCATTGCGTCCTATCTGATCTGTTGAATGGCAGACTTTGAGCTGCTGTTTTGGAATGGTTCTTGATGAACAGATTCAAGATGAGCTAGAGTCCCTGTGCGACAAACCTGCATTGTTTGAAATCGGTGAAAACCCCTTGTGTTCCTGCAGCGGGACATTTAACAGTATTGTCACTTATCAAGATGTATCCATCTCAACAGATTGCGGTGGACTAATCACTTAACTTAGCAAATAAGTATTTGTTTGGCTTCCAGAATTTGAGTTCACTAAAAACAGTTGTTGTCTGGACCTCCACCTTTGCTCCAAAGTAAATAAGGCCATAGTAGCTAGGAGTTGAAGTAGACAATTCAACCCAGAGTCAACACCACCATTCAATGAAATCAGAGCTGATCTGATAGTCTTCACTCCATTTTCCTGTTGGATTCCTTTTAAGCCTTGATTCCCTTGATGATTAAAAACATATCTATCTCAGCCTTGAATATACCTAATGTTCCAGCCTTGACTGCCTTCTGTCGTAAAGAACACCACAAATTTACCATCCTCAGAAAAAGAATCGTTTTCACCTCTGTCCTAAATAGGTGAGCCCTTTCTCTGAAACTATGCTGTCTAATCATAGACATACTCACAAGTGGAAGCAGTATCTCATTATCTATTCTGTAAAGCCTCCTAAGAAATTTGTTTCTCAATAAGGTCTCCTGTCATTCCCTGAACTCCAAAGGGTTCAAGCCCATCTACTCAACCTTTCCATACCTGGGAGCACCCTTGTGAACCTTGTCTGGACTGCCTCCAGATAACCTTAGATGACAGGCTCAGAATTGTTCACCGTATTCCATTGTGGTCTGTCTAGTGCCTTGTATAGTTTTAGGAAGACCTTTCTATTTTTATACTGTATTCTTTTTGAACTAAAGGCTAGCCTTCCATTTGCATTCCTTATTACCTTATGAAACTTGATTGCTAGCTTTCTTGTGATTCATACACTAGAACTCTAAAACTCTCTGTGCTGCAGCTTTCTGCAGTCTTTCCCCATTTAAATAATAATTAGTTCTTCTTTACTTACTGCCAAAGTGCAAAATGTCAGATTTTCCCACATTCCATTCCATCGACCAAGTTTCCACCCACTTGTTTAACATATCTGTAGTCCTCTGTGGGCTCCTGCATCATCCTCACCACTTAAGACGATTAGAAACAGGCGCCATTTGGCCCCTAGACCTTACTCCTTCATTCAATAGGATCATGGCTTGTTTGACACTCTCTGACACTCCTCATGCCCACTTTCCTGCTCTTTCCTAATAACCGTTGATTTTCCAAACTGATCAAGAATTAGTCATCCAAGCCATTAACATATATTGTAAATAATTGTGTCCTTAGCACTGATCCCTGTACCATTCCACTAGTTACAGGTTGCTGCCCTGAAAATGCCCCGCTTTATCCCAACTCTTTCTCATCTATTAGCTAGCCAGTCCTCTATCCATGGTCATTTATAACCCCAATTATCATGGGTTCATAAGTAGCCAATGTGCTGTACTTTATCAAAATGCCTTTTGAAAATCCAAATATCTTGTGTCTGTTGATTTCCTTTTATCTATCTTGCTTGTTACCATAATTTTTGAATTTCCATTCGTTGAATTTCTTCAGCATACACAGAAAATACTGGAGAAACTTAGTAGGTCTAATGTTGTCTGTGCGCAGAGAAACAGTCAGCGGAATCATTTTGGACTCGTGTTGTTTCTCTTTCTTTTTGCTGAGGTGCTGCCAGACCTGCTGAGTTTCTCCAACATTGTCTGTGTTTATTTCAGATTTCCAGCGTCTGATGTATTTTATTTTTATTTGAGGTTGTTTAGGTTCAGAAGCACAATTGTACCTCTTCCTTGATTGTACCTTTTCCTTGATTTTTTTTCCAAAGTTATATCTGTGGATGGAAACCAGTAGGTTATGTAGATAGTAGTTTATTAAACTGGTGAGTGATTGGCAGTGGTGATCCCCGTGAATCAATGCTAAGACTTTATCCTGTATGTAAATTATTTAGACCTTGCAATACAGAATAAAGTTTCAAAATTTGCTGATGACTCCAAAGTGGCAAACGGTGAGGATATTCAAACAGATTGCAAAATGTCATTGACTAGCAGAGTATTCAAGTGGCGGATGGGCTTTAATGTAGAGAAGAGTGATACAATGGATTTTGGTACCAGGGACGGGGAGAGACAGTATAGACTTAATAGCACAGTTTCAAAGAGTGTACAGGAACAGACAGACCGGAAATGTGTGTACAATAACCTTTGAAGGTGGTGAGATGTACTGGGAGAGCGGTTAGTAAAGCATATCGGATCTTAGGTTTCATAAATAGAGGCATTGAGGTGGAAGGTATGCTGAATCTTTGTAAAGCTCTAGTTAGATTCCAACTAGACTGTTGTTCCCAATTCTGGTTGTCGCACTGTAGGAAAGATGTGAAAATCCTTACGAGGCTGCAGAGGAGTTATCAGACTGGATGCAGACTGGAAGGATTTCAGTTACTTAGAGATGGAAAAGACAACTTAATTTGGGAAAACAAATTGTTTTTCAGGCCTCAAGAAAGGAGGAGTGGCTATGAGCAGTCATACCATAGCGTGGCTGGACAGCCTGATCACGAATCATTGGAATCCAAACGCCCACGGCTTGAACAGGTACCTGATCCCCACTTTCAGCGTGCTACAGTACTGCCCTTAGCTCACCCAGTACCAGAGGGGCTTCGAGCACCCACAGAGGTGAAAAAGGTAAGTGTTGGTTGTTAGAGTAGGCAGCACTTTAGATGGTGTATTCATTCAAAAGCCAACAATCAGAACATTATATTTAACAAACTAAACTTTTCTAGCTTATTTCTGATACCTAAGCAGCTCCGAATAGGAGAAATTAGAAGACCCGAGTTCTGCTCAAATCTTTAAACTCACTTTTTGTTGACCTATTGATTACTGTTAACATTTGCAGTTTATATCCTAAGCATTTGTTATTTGAAAATTTCACTGAAAACAACTGAGAGATTGCACCTTTCATTTCGAGTGGTTACATAGAACAGTACAGCACAGTACAGGCCCTTTGTCCCACGATGTTACGCCGACCTATTATCCTCCTCTAGGATCAAGCTACCCTACATTCTACTGTCATCCAAGTGCCTATTCAAGAGTCGCTTAAATGTCCCTAATATATCTGTCTCCACTGCCACTGCCGGCAGCGTATTCCATGCACCCACCACTCTGTGTAAAGAACCTACCTCTGACATCTCCCCAATACGTTCTTCCAATCACCTTAAAATTATGCCCCCTCATAATAGTCATTTCTGCCCTGGGAAAAAGTCTATGGCTATCCACTCTATCTATGCCTCTCATCATGTTGTAAACCTCTATCAAGTCACCTCTCATCCTTCTTCGCTCCTTTGAAAAAAGCCCTAGCTTCCTGGCTATCCACTTTATCTATGCCT
Source organism: Ginglymostoma cirratum (assembly GCA_024137785.1). Lineage (NCBI taxonomy): Eukaryota > Metazoa > Chordata > Chondrichthyes > Orectolobiformes > Ginglymostomatidae > Ginglymostoma > Ginglymostoma cirratum. The sequence goes on along the minus strand of JAHRHZ010000204.1, from coordinate 575,653 downwards.
TTCACGTACAAGTGACCTAACTTAATAAAACATAACTTTTGGTGCCAAGATATTAAATCTTAAAATCAACAATTCATTTAAGGAGCTTGTCATTGAATTATGTAGTGTAATTCAGGTGATTAAGATGACTAAAAAAATTTGATAGGGTAGAGACAAACTGTTTCTTCTTTGGGTGGAATTCAGAATTAGGGAGCACAGCCTTAACATTAGGACAGGGATGTTTAGGGGGGCAATCTTAGGAAATACTTCTTTATGCAATAGTCATGGATCTCTGGACCACTCTTCCTGAGGGTTGGGGGTTGGTCATTGAAAGTATCAGAACGTGGACTTCTAGACTTTTGTCAGGCAAAAGGTAACAAGAGTTGTAAATGCCCATGTTCCAGGAAAGAGTAAGTAAAAGCAACTTATGAAGCACTTCTTTCAAAGCTAGTCTGTCTTTTCAAAGGTGTTCTGTGCAGAATTGCTCTTGTTACTCCCACAGGTACGATGTAACCGTGGTTTTGTATACTTGAAGCATGACTTCTGTCCCTTGTATTTAAGCATTCCAGAAACTGAGGCCAGCATTTCATTAGACTTTCTGTATCTGCTTGTGAGATCTTAATAAGATGTACCTAGTCTGCACTGTTCCTGGCTTTGTACCATTTAGTGAGTATCCTGATCTATCTGTTTCAGTTGTAATGTCGTTGATCTCACAATCACCAAACTGAAATCCATTTGGTCATAACATTTGGGGCCCTTGGCAGGATGATTGAAATAGGAGAGCTTAGTGTCTTTCTTATTAAAGTAATGACTAAATGTACTTCTGGACAAAAATCAGGTGTTTTGTGGAAAGGTTTACTGTACGGAATTTGAAGATGCCTTTTGAGTGTTCTCAGTTGAGAAGTGGAAGATGTAACAGTGGATTATTTAGGATCATTGACTAAAGCTAAATTGAAAGTGCAAACATTTAAAGAGCACATGGAGGAATTGCAACAATTCTTCATTCCTGTGTGGTACAAAATTAGAACTGGAAAGGTGACCTAACTATTGCTAACAAGGGAACTTAGGGATATTATTAGATCCAAGAAGGAGGCAAACATGTTGGCCAAAGAAAGCAGCAGACCTGAGGATTTGGAGCGGTTTAGATTTCAACAAAGGAGGACAAAGGGGTTGATTAAGATGGGGAAAATAAGAGTATGAGAGTAAACTTTCCGGGAACGTACAAGCTGATTGTAAAAGCTTTTCTAGATATGTGAAGAGAAGATTAGAGAACACAAATGTAGGTCCCTTATAGTCAGAAACGGGCGAAGATTCAATGGGGAGCAAAGATGCGGCAGACCGCTTACGTACACGTTTGGCTCTGTCTTTACAGAGGAGGGCACACGTATCATGGCACGGTGGCTCAGTGGTTAGCACTGCTGCCTCACAGCACCAGCAATCCGGGTTTGCTTCCAGCCTCGGGCGACTGCCTGTGTGGAGTTTGCACATTTTCCCCGTGTCTGCGTGGGTTTCCTCCCAGAGTCCAAATATGTGCAGGGTAGGTGGATTGGCTATGCTAACTTGCCAACAGAGCCCAGGGATGTTTTTAGGTTAGGTGGGTTAGACATGGGAAATATAGGGGTAGGGGAACGGTCTGGGTGGGATGCTCTTCAGAGGGGCGGTGTGGACTTGTTGGACCAAATGGCCTGTTTCCACATTGTAGGGTTTCTATGGTTCATAACATCCCAAAAATGTTAGGGAACACAAGTTTTAGTGAGAGCAAACAAAATCAGTATTAGTGGGGAGAAAGATGGGATTTAGGGGCTGATAAATCCCCAGGGCCCGATAATCTTCATTCTAGAGACTTAGGAAATGGTCCTAGGAATAGTGGATGCGTTGGTGGTCATCTTTCATGAATCTATAGATTTTTGAGCAGTTCCTATGGATTGGAGAGTAGCTAATGTAATCCAAACATATAAAAAAGGAAGGTAGAGAGAAACAGAGAATTATAGACCAGTTACCTGACAGCAGGAGGGAAGAAGATGCTAGAGTGCCTTATAAAGGATTTAATAGCAGATCAGTTGGAAAACGTGACAAGATCAGACAGAATCAGCATGGATTTATAAAAGGGAAATCATGCTTGACGAATCTAGTGGAATTTTGTCGGGGATATAACTGGTAGAGTTGATGAGGGGAGCCAGTGGATGTGGTTTACCTGGAATTTCTAAAGGTTTTTGATAAGGTCCCACAAAAGAGATTTGATTGTAAAAATAAAGCGCATGGGAATGAGGTATTGTACTGATGTGGATAGAGAACTGGTTGGCAGGCAGGAAATGATGCAGAAAGAAATGGGTTCTGAAGAAGGATCACTGGACCCAAATATTAACTCTGATTTCTCTTCACAGATGCTGTCAGACCTGCTGAGATTTTCCAGCAACTTCTCTTTTTGATTTGTAGCATCCATAGGTCTTTTGGTTTTTATTCACAATGATCATGGCTGATTTGAGCAGTCAGACACCTTTTACTCATAATATCCTCATAACCCTTTACTCCATTGATAATCTAACTTTTTTTCAACCTCTGCCTTAAACTGAAAGATTGAGCTTCCACAACCCTCTGAATTAAAAAAATTTGTCCGTCACCTTGGTCTTAAAGGTCAACCTCTTTATTTTTAACTTGAGCCTTGATTGATTCTAGATTTCCAACGAGGGAAATATTTTGTCTATCAGGGCATTTTTTGAAAATTTAGCTAAAAAAGCTGAAGGTAAAGAGAATGATGCTAATATGTTTAGTCTATCTGCTTTAATAAAAATGCAGCAAGAAGAGGTGATGGCCTAGTGGTATTAGGCCATTAATCCAGAGACCCGATCATGGAAACTGTTGCTATATTTTGGAAAAACCCATCTGGTTCACCAGTCTATGTTAGGTGAGGAACTCTGCCATTCTTAGCTGTTCTGGCTTAGCTATAACTCCAGACCCATAGCAATGTAGTTAACTCTCAGTTAGGTATGGGCAATAAATGTTGGCTTCCTCTGCAATGCCCATGTCCCATGAATGAAGATATATATTAAAAAATATACGTACGTAAATAAATGTACGTACCTACTCAGGCATTGGATCAGAAACAATACCTTAGTGTTATTAGTTGGTAGACAAAAGTACTAATGAGGAAATGGAGACCACCTCAAATAATTGCATTTGAGGAATCGGCAGTGGGTAATTGTTCTTCCTGAGTTTGGTAATGAAACTTTACAAATGGCTCACAAAATTCCAATGTGAGGTCATTTAGGTATTAGGAAAACACAAGCTAAAATATTGGAACATTTTATTTCTCAACTGCATAAAGGTGGAATCATGCTTCGCTAGACATGCCATATGTGTCAGGCAATGAGGAAACCCCAACTTTTAATTAGCCTGCATCTTTAAGTATAATACCAATAAGTTTTGAAGAACCATTCAGCCGGATCTTTAAAAAGGTTGTATTGGACCTCTATAAATCAGGAGTTGGAAACAAAATTCACTAGTATCTTATAGATATTTCTATAAGATTTACTGAAGATTTATTGCCAAGAATATCCGAATGATTGGGACAAGATAATTCCTTTGCTACCATTTGTCAATAGATATGTTCTACAAGAGCTCCCAGGATTTCTGGAGTCATAGAATCTTACAGTACATAAGAGGCCCTTTGACCCATTGCATTTTCACCAACAAAAACTAGTCAGTTCTTTTGAACTATTATATGGCCGTGAGATGAGCGTACCACTCTAACTGATTAAAGAAAAGTTAGTAACTCAAAGTTCAGCATCAACATTTCCAATCTGTGCCTTGAATTTCTGAGCGAAATTAATTCATATGCGTTGGCCAGCAACAACTACAGCACACTAAAACTCTGTTGGCTGTTTATGATGTTAATGTGAAGGATGTAATAGTTATAAAGCAATGCCCGTTGCAAAGCTTGGGTAACGAATGGGATTAAGTTCATAATGGACTATTACTTTATTCAATGGAGTCAAAGTAACTGGTACTCGCTGACGTTGCCAAAACCAGGTGGTTCACAAAGATCCTGTATTGATTATCATCAAGTGAGCTTAGTAACAAAAACCGACTCGTACCCTACACAAGCCTTGGATATTGTATTGAACAAATTGAACTTGCTGTTTTGGCTTAAAATTTGACTTGCCAGGAAGGTTTTGGCAAGCTCCTTTAATTCCAAGCACAAAAGAAATATCTGTTTTTGTAACATCAGATGGACTTTTTCAGTACAAAGTTATGCTATTGGGAAGGAAAACGCTCCAACAAAGTTTCGATGATTAGTCAATAAGTTAGTCAAAGGACTTGGTAATTGTACTGTTTATGTTAAAGAGTTGGTTTTTTCCAAATCTGGGAAGAACATTTACGCCATTTTAATGAATTACTTGATCATCTACAAAAAGCCAATTTGTAAATTTAGGTAAGAGTGAATTTGTGAAGGTGTAGGTGACTTATTTGGGCTATATCATGGGACAAAGCCAAGTACAGGCTATTTTGCACTTTGCTGTGCCTAAGATGAAACATGAAATTGTACGTTATGTTAATCTGAATGTATCTTTGTTCCAAACTTGTTGTGTTATCGTTGCACCCTTAACAAACTTGTTGAAAACGGGAAAACCCCTTGAATGATGTGAGTGTGTCAAAGTGCCTTGGAATGTTTAAAAGCAGTGCTGACAATTTTGTCAAGTTTAGCCATGTCAAATTATGCAAAACCATTCTATTGGCTGTTCTTGCCAACAATGTCAGTGTGGGGGCCATTTTAACACTAATGAACAGATGCTTATTCATTTGAACGCACTGACTGCATGTCAACAAAAATATTCAACTGTTCAAAAAGAGACATTGAGACTTGGCCTGGCTCCATATATCTGCCTCTGTCTAAGTCTTTTTTGATCTCTACAACCTTTGCTAACTATGATCTGCCCGTACCACTTGTAAACAAAGCCTTTCACTGTATTTCGGCACATGTGACAATAAATCAATCAATCGATATATCACTTTGAAATGTATATTAGTATCTACATGAGAGAAATTGTTATTTATATAGGCAACAATCCTTCAATTTTGTTCAAAGATTTTTGGGGTAAGAACTTAGTTATTTTGACGGGGCTTAATTCTCCAATATATTTTCAAATATAATTTGAAAATCGTTCATGTGAAATGAAGATGTCTTAGTGGATGCTTTATCAAGAGTGCATTCATGAGATGGGATGCAGATGAACCTGATGTAAAAATGATTGCTTAAGTAACTCACTATATTTGGTAGTTTGTAGTACAATTAGGGTAACACAGAATTTGTGGTAAAATGACTTTTTTTAAAAAATGAAAAAGCCTCTTTAAGATACATTTTTATTCTTTGGGAGAAGGTGTGATATGAACTGTGTATATATCATTTATTGTAAGTTTGCGCTTTTAATATTGAATGAGTAGCATGGTTTTTTTGTGACATTTCTGTAGCCACAGTTTCTTTTAATTCAAATTGTGAGGGCTACTTTGGATCCTATGGTTTCTTTTGCTCACTTAAGGATTTTACAACCTAGCAAGGTAGACGGTTGTACCTCAAGGTTTCTGGTAGAAATTTCTGGACTGGGGCTTTCTAATAAGCTTAAAGGAAGCACCCATAGAGATTTCCTGAAGAAGGGTCCAGACCTGAATTCCTGCTCCTCTGATGCTGCTTGGCCTGCTGTGTTCATCCAGCTCCACACTGTTATATCTGACTCCAGCATCGGCAGTTCCTACTATCTCTGTAGAGATTTTTGTGCTACTTTTATTCTGTTCCTGGCAATTCCGTGAAGTCCTTAAATGGAGATGGATATATAGAGCAGTGCTTGTGAAGGGGAGTATGTGGTAAACAAGGTTACCTAAGAATACAGTTAGTGATAGTACCAGAGCCAGAATTATTAGGATAAAACCCTGCAGAGGATTTGAACTATGTTCAATGAAATTCAGGTGCATGAAAGTTCCAGGAATAAGGTATCAGCATTTCAAATCTATGAATTTGTATTATAAATTGTTTTTATATGTTTAATTTCACTTTAATCATTGAACTGGACAAAATTAAAACACTATTACGAAGTAAGCTGAAAGTGTTGACAGAAATTCTAGTTGTAATTCTGAGTTTTGGAAGCTGGAACCTGTATAAAATGATAACCTATATTGTTGTAACACAGTGTGGAGCTGCAAGAACACAGCAGGCCAGGCAGCATCAGAGGAGCAGGAAAGCTGACGTTTCGGGTCAGGACCCTTCTTCAGAAGAAGG
>JAHRHZ010000204.1:534681-564403 GCA_024137785.1 Ginglymostoma cirratum | reverse complement strand
TCTACACCTTGTTATCTCGGATTCTCCAGCGTCTGCAGTTCCTACTATCTCTGAAGCCAACAGTGAATTCTGTTCTAGTCTAAGCAGCATCTGGGTACATAGAGACCTGTAATTATCCAGGAATTTCTTACTGGTATCCCTGTTTATCAAATTTTCTGTGATACATTTTTAGCTACAAAACTAGAGGGTCCCCAAATCCACATCCAGTGTGAGTGCAAAATTTGTGAAGGCAATGGTGGTTCTCCCTGTTAGCTTCACAAACAGCAGCGTAGAGTACAGTATAGCACAGAAGAGGCCTTTGGCCATCAGGTCTGCACCGACCTATCTAGATTAACCCTCCTTTCAACCACTTAACCGTTAGCCTTGCATGTTCAAATGTTCATCCATGTACTTTTTAAAAGTTATGAAGGTTATGAGGTTTCCTTCTCTACTAATCTCCTAGGCAGTGCAGTCTAGATTCCCACCACCCTCTGGATGAAAAAAAGATTTCCTCAACTCTCCTCTTAAACCTCCTGTCCTTCACCTTGTAATTATGACCATTTGTTATTGACCTTTCAACTATAGCCTATCCACCCTATCCTTCCTATCCCCCCTGTTCATGCTCCTCATAAGTAGTAGTTCATGAAAGAACAATTGACTTATAAGAGTAATGGTGGCTCAGTGGGTAGCACTGCTGCCTCACAGCACCAGGGACCCAATTCCAGCCTTGGGCAACTGTCTATGTTTGCATATTCTCCCTGTGTCTGCATGGGTTTCCTCTGGGTGCTCAGGTTTGTTGCCACACTCCAAAGATGTACAGGTTAGGTGGACTGGCATGCTAAACTGCCCCATAGTGTCCAGGGATGTGCAGGCCAGGTGCATTAATCATGGGCAATCAGGTTACAGGAATAGGGGACGGGTGTGGGTCTGAGCAGATGCTCTTCAGAGGGTCAGTGTCGACTTGATGGGTTGAATGGCCTGCTTCCTCGCTGTAGAGATTCTGTGATTCTATGAATTAACAATAGCTGTGCCCAAGAAAGCCACAGAATCGGATGGTTTCATAGCCAAGGTTGGGCACATGGAATCTGAGCTGGACTTAACCTTGTGTTGAACTTGACCTGGGAACAGTTGAATCATTGTGTACGATTCTAAATGTATCTTGATTTGTCACCTTAGTAGCTTGACAATCACTGATGTGTCTCTGTGCATTGTCTTTTATCTGATTGCAATATAAATTCCTGTATAGCTTCCAGTTGTAGAATCATTGAAAAATTACAGCGCATAAAATGACTATTCAGCCCATTTCTGAAAAACTACCCACCCATCTTTAGACAGTCCCCACACTGCATGCAAAGCTTTCTCCCCCTGTTTCCTCTAATCCTCCTTCTGGTCACATTAAATCTGTGATCCTGGTAACCAGTTTCTCTGCCGGGGTAAACAGGGTCAACTCTGTCGAAGTCCCTTATTAATTTGTACACCTTAATTAAGTCACCCCAACTCACTTCTACCTTATCATCTCTCCACGTTGTAAAATTTGCATTTCCCCAATTTAGAGCTTGTACTTCTGTTATCCCTGTTCATTCATAGAATCATAGAATCCCTACAGTGTGGAAACAAGCCGTTCAGCCCATCAAGTCCACACTGACCTTCCTAAGAGCATCCCACCCAAGCTCACCCCTTACCCTATAACCTGCATTTCACATGGCATTCCACCTAGCCTGCATATCTCTGGGCACACTATGGAGCAATTTAGCCTGGCCAATCCACTTAACTGATATGCTAAATCTAACTGAATTTTTTTTAATTCATTCATGGGCTGAGGGCAGCTCTTGCTAGGCAGCATTTATTGCCCACCCCTAACTGCCTAGAGGGCAGTTAAGAGTCAACCACATTGCTGCACGCCTGGAGTCACATATAGGCCAGACCAGTTAAGAATGGCAGTTTCCTTCCCTAAAGGACATTAGTGAACCAGATGGGTTTTTCTGACAATCAACAATGGATTCACGGTCATCATTAGATTCTTAATTCCAGATATTTATTGAATTCAAATTCCACCATCTGCCATGGCAAGATTCAAACCCAGGTCCCCAGGACATAATCCAGGGACCCAGATAAACAGTCGAGCGATTAATACCACGAGGCCATTGCCTCCCCCTTTTGACCACTATCTCTCAAACAATTCACCCGACCAGCTTCATTTCCTAAGACCTAAATCTTGAATCGCAGTCTGTGTCATTGAGGTGGTTACATGGTAGCTTAAAAAGTAGAGCTTTTGAATGCACATGTAGAATTTTGTGCCCTCTGTGCCTTTCATACTATTTATATCCTAGTTGATATTTTAGTAGTCCAGGTCCCCAGTTTTTACTGGCATAGTGATAAAGGCAGTGGCCCATAGGAATATAGGACTGCAAGGAGGCCATTTGGCCTTTGAACCTGCTTCACTACTCAGCAGACCATGGCTGTGGTGTCAACTCCACTTCACAATGGAGATGAGGGAGAAATGAATAAATAAGTACATTATCAATAAAAACATAGAACCAGACCCCATATACACTCCATTGCAAAGAAAAACCAGAAGTGAGGTAATCTGGCTCAGCGGACACCAGAGTTCAAATAACAGGAGGGAAAAATCCAACAGCGCTTCATCAGAGGCTGCACTGATGATGTTACCCAGAACGGTAATGAAACGTCCGCGGAACAATGAACCACTCGGCAAGCGAACCAACCAACCACAAAATGTGGCCTAACTAAAGTTTTGTACAGCCGTGGCATAACTTGCCAACTTCTCCCCATCCAATGAAGGTATGCCTTCTCGACTACCTTATCCGCCTGTGTTGCCATTTTCAGGGATTTCCTAGGTCCCTTTGTATTTGATTTGATTTATTTATTTATTGTCATGTATACCTAAGTACAGTGAACAGCTTTGTTAATGAGCAGTACAAGCAGATTATAGTCAGCAAGGACTTACAGATCATAGGGTGAGGAGGAATTTTAGACAGAGGCATACAGGTTACATTGCACAGGGTGTGCGCTAGGCAAGATAAACATTAGCAACATCAACATTATTTGAAGTTCGAGAGTCCATTCATCAGTATAATAATGACTGGGAAGAAGCTGTTTCTGAATCTGCTGATACGTGTATTCAAGCTTGTGTATCTGCTGCCTGTCGGAAGTGGTTGTAGGAGTATCAGGGTCTCAGTACCTTCTCCAATAGCCTCCCCACCACTAACATCAGGATCACCAGCCAACAATAACCTGCGTTATCTCTGTTTCCCTTCTTAAACAAAGGAACAACTTGGGCCATTCTCCAGTCCTCTAGTACTTCATCTGAGGCCTAAGAGGATGCAGGGATATCTGTTAAGGCCGCGGCTATTTCCTCAGTTGCCTCCCACGGTATCCTAGGATAGATCCCATGTTGTCATGGGATTTGTCCGCCTTAGTGTATTTCAAGACACTCAACACGTCCTCCTTGATGTTGGCGTGCCCAAGAGTATTCACACACCTTTTCCTAACCCCAACATTTCTCAAGTCCCCTTCTTTGGTGAATACCAATAGAAAGTACTCATTAAGAATCTTGCCCATTTCCTCTGGCTCCATACGTAACCTCCCTCCTTTATCCTTGTGAGCCTGCTCTTTGCTGAGCTACCCTCTTGCCCCTCCTTAACCCTGCTGGCCAAGGACATTTTATAGCCCCCTTTAGCCCTCCTAGCTCCCCATCTGAGCTCCTTCCTACTTTCTCTTTATTCTTCAAGGACTTTGTTTTTAATTGCTTAGACCATAGGTATGTGTTTTTTTTTTGACTAAGCTGATAACTTCCCCTGTCATCCGAGGTTCCCCAATCCTGCCATTCCTGTCCTGCGCTCTAATCAACAGGTCCTTAAAAGACTCCCACATGTCTGTTGTGGATTTACCCTCGAATGGCAACTGTTAATCCACATTCTCCAATTTTTGTCTAATTCAGTTACAGCTGGCCTTCACCCAATTTAACATCTTTATCCGAGGTCCACTCTTGTCCGTATCCATAAGTATCTGAAAATTTATGGGGTTATGGTCACTATTCCCAAAATGCTCCCCCACTCCACTGAAACATTGATCATTTCCCAATACCACATTCAGTATGAATCCCTCCCTCATTAGACAATCCATATACTATTTCAAAAAACCCACCTGGACACACCAAACTAACTGCTCTCCATCCAAACCTTGTCTGTGAATGACTACCAGTCAACATAGGGGAGGTTAAAACTACCCACCACAACAACCCTGTTACTTTTACATCTTTCCAGAATCTGACTACATATCTCTTCCTCTATCTCCTGCTGGCAGCTGGGAGGTCTATACAATCCCAGCATTGAGATTGCACCTTTCCTATTCCTTAGCTGTACCCATAATGTCTCGCTGCAAGATTTCTCCAGGATGTCCTCCCTCAACACGGCTGTGATCTGTTCCTGAACCAGTAGTGCAACTCCCCCACCTCTTTTGTTTCCTCCTGTCTTGTCTAAAACATCAATATCCCGAAAGGTTAAACTGTTAATTCTGTCCCTCTTTCAACCATGCCTCTGTGATAGCAACAACATCATAATTACACGCATTAGTCAAGGCTCTAAGTTTATCTATCTTATGCGTCATACTTTGGAGGAAGTACCTGAGGGTTCTGGGGAAGGGTCACCAGACCCAAAACATTAACTGACTTTTTTTCTTCACAGATGCTGCCAGACCTGCTGAGCTTTTGCTGTAATTTTGTTTTTGTTACCTGTCATACTTCTTGTATTGAAGCAAATACAGTCCAAACCTCCATTTCTGCTGAGTTCAACAACCTCTCCCTGACTGCTGTTCCTCTTTGCTATATTTGCCTTAGACTCAAGCTGTTCCTCAGTCTGTAGTTTCTGACATTCTGCTCCAGTCCCAATCATCATTAGCACCGCTCCCCTACCAACCCTCACTGTCTTGAACCCTCACAGTGACATTTTCAAACCTCCCTGCCAGAATATTGGTGTCCCTCCATTCTCGCACATGTCCCACCTCTCCCCTCCATAAGCTCTTTAGCCATGTGTTTAGTTATACTCTGTCTGTCTTCCTTGCCTCAGTAGCGTGTAGCACGGGGTGTAATCTTGAGATTGCTGCCCATGCCTGCTGTTTAGTTTACTACGTAGCTCCCTGAATTGTAGTTGCAGGACTTTGTCGTACTTCTGCCTGTTTACTCTCCCTTTTCAGGATGCCCTGTACCTACTCAGAGACATCTATGACCCTGGCACCAGGGAGGCAACATACCATCCTGGAGTCTCTGTCACGGCCACAGAAGAACCTATCTGTTCCCCTGACTATCCAGTATCCAATTACTATTGCTCTAATACGCTTTGTCCCTCCCCTCTGCACAGCAGGACCAGCCGTGGTGCCACCAATCTGACTGCTGCTGCTGTCACCTGATAGGCCAATCTCCTCCTTCAGTATCCAAAACGGGATTGTTGCTTGACAGGGGAACAGCTGTAGGGGACTCCCGTGCACACTGCCTGCCCTGTTAATGGTTACCCATATATCTTCCTGTACCTTGGCTGTGACCACGCTTCTATAACTTGTATCCATGATGTTGTCTGCCATTTGTTTGCTCCGTACCTCAAGCTTAGCCATTTCTTCGATGAGCAACTGAAGCTGGGTATGCTTTCTGCAGATGTAATTATCAGGACGCTGTTAGTGTCCATGACTGACCACATCTCGCAGGCAGAACACAAAACCCCACCAACGGATATGACCACGTATCTGAAAACAACAAATACTAGAGATCACAGCAGGTCAGGCAGCATCCATGGAGAGACAGCAAGCTAATGTTTTGAGTCTAGATGGCTCTTCATCAAAGCTGAAGTTGAGTGTTGGGAGGGCGGCGTTTATGCTATAGTTGGGGGAGGGGGGGTGGAGACGGTGGAGTGTAGAGTTCTGGGTGAGGAAGGACATTGATAGTTCGGATTGAATGATCAGAATGTGAGAATGGCCGAACAATGGTGTGTCTGACTGCCAAACGTGAAAGAATAGACAGTCCCACTGGGGTGGGGGGAGGGGAGAGGGAAGAGAGCGCATGGTGACGGAGAATGTAACAAGTAGAACTAAAAGAAAGGGAAGGAATGGGAATTGGTTCACAGTTTGAAGTTGTTGAACTCTATATTAAGCCCAGAAGGCTGTAAGGTGTCTAATCTGAAGATGAGATATTGTTTTCCCAGTTTGTGCTGTGAATCACTGGACCATTGCAGCCTACAGAGGACAGACAAGTGGGCATGCGAGTAGGATGCTGTGTTAAAATGACCGGCTACAGGATGGCCGGGGTCATGCTTGCACACAGACCTGAGGTGTTCTGCAAAGCGGTCACCCAGTCTGCATTTAGTTTCTCCAGTTAGAGTAGGGCACTGTGGCTGCAGCGAATACAGTACACAAGATTGGAGGAGGTACAGGCGAAATGCTGCTTCACCTGGAAAGACTGTTTAGGCCCTTGGATGTTAAGCAGGGAGGAAGTGAAGGAGCAGGTGTTGCACCTTCTGTGGTTACATGGGAAGGTGCCGTGGGAAGAGCGGGTGGTGGTATTAGTGGTCAATGAATGGACCATGATGTCTGGGAGCGAATGATCACTGCGAAATGCAGCTGGGGGAGTGAGGGAAAGATGTGTTTGCTGGTGGCGTTCTGCTGGAATTGTCTGAAACGGCGAAGAATGATCATTTGTGTGTGCAGGCTGGTGGAGGAAGAGCAAAATTTCTTCAGGATAAGTATTCCTTGAAGAGATAACATAGGAGCAAATTACTGCAGATGCTGGAATCTGAACTGAAAACAACAAATGCTGGAGATCACAGTGATCCAGGCAGCATCTGTGGAGAGAGAACAAGCTAACGTTTTGAATCTTGATGACTCTTCATCAGAACTGAAGTGTGGAGATGGAAGCATTTATGCTATAGTTGGCTGTTAGTTTATAAGTTTGATTTTAATTAACTATCTAAAAATTAGTTGTTACTTTCTGACAAATAGCCCCTCTATAGAACACAGAACATAGAACAATACAGCGCAGAACAGGCCTTTTGGCCCCCGATGTCGCGCCGACCTGTGAACTAATCTAAACCCACCTCCTACACTATCCCATCATCATCCATATGCTTATCCAAGGACTGTTTAAATGCCCCTAATGTGGCTGAGTTAACTACATTGGCAGGCAGGGCATTCCACACCCTTACCACTCTCTGAGTAAAGAACCTGCCTCTGACATCTGTCTTAAATCTATCACCCCTCAATTTGCAGCTATGCCCCCTCGTACTAGCCGACGTCATCATCCGAGGAAAAAGACTCTCACTGTCCACCCTATCTAATCCTCTGATCATTTTGTATGTCTCTATTAAATCCCCTCTTAGCCTTCTCCTCTCCAATGAGAGCAGACCCAAGTCCCTCAGCCTTTCCTCATAAGACCTTCGCTCCAGACCAGGCAACATCCTGGTAAATCTCCTCTGTACCTTTTCCAATGCTTCCACATCCTTCCTGTAATGGGGCGACCAGAACTGTACGCAGTATTCCAAGTGAGGCCGCACCAGCGTTTTGTACAGTTGCAGCATGACATCACGGCTCTGGAACTCAATCCCTCTACCAATGAAACCTAACACACCGTATGCCTTCTTAACAGCACTATCAACCTGGGTGGCAACTTTCAGGGATCTATGTACCTGGACACCAAGATCTCTCTGCACATCCACACTACCAAGAATCTTTCCATTGACCCAGTATTCTGCCTTCCTATTATTCTTCCCAAAGTGCATCACCTCACATTTATCTGCATTGAACTCCATTTGCCACCTTTCAGCCCAATTCTGCAGTTTATCCAAGTCTCCCTGCAACCTGCAACATTCTTCCACACTGTCCACCACTCTACCGACTTCAGTGTCATCTGCAAACTTACTAACCCATCCACCTATGTCTGCATCCAAGTCATTGATTAAAATGACAAACAGCAGTGGTCCCAAAACAGATCCTTGTGGCACACCACTAGTAACCGGACTCCAGGCTGAATATTTTCCATCAACCACCACTCTTTGCCTTCTTTCAGAAAGCCAGTTTCTAATCCAAACTGCTGAATCTCCCTGAATCCCATGCCTCTGTATTTTCTCCAATAGCCTACCATGTGGAACCTTATCAAAGGCTTTACTGAAGTCCATGTACACCACATCAACTGCCCTACCCTCATCCACATGCTTGGTCACCTTCTCAAAAAACTCAATGAGGTTTGTGAGACACGACCTGCCCTTGACGAATCCATGTTGACTATCTCCAATCAAATTGTTGCTTGCTAGATGATTATAAATCCTATCTCTTATAATCCTTTCCAAAACTTTTCCTACAACAGATGTAAGACTCACTGGTCTATAATTACCTGGGTCATCTCTACTGCCCTGCTTGAACAAGGGCACAACATTTGCAATCCTCCAGTCCTCTGGTACTAAACCTGTAGACAATGACAACACAAAGATCAAGGCCAAAGGCTCCGCCATCTCCTCCCTAGCTTCCCAGAGAATCCTCGGAAAAATCCCATCGGGCCCAAGGGATTTATCTACCTTCGCACCTTCTAGGATTGATAACACCTCCTCCTTACTAACCTCAATCCTTTCAAGTCTAATCGCCCGTATCTCAGTCTTCTCCTCTACAATATTCTCCTTTTCCGGAGTGAAACCAGATGAGAAATGTTTGTTTAGCACCTCTCCGATCTCCACAGGGTCCACACACAACTTCCCACTTCTGTCTTTGACTGGCCCTATTCTTACCCTAGCCATCCTTTTATCCCTCACATACCTATAGAAAGCTTTAGGGTTCTCCTTAATTCCACCTGCTAATGACTGCTCATGTCCCCTCCTTGCTCTTCTTAACTCTCTCTTTAAATCCTTCCTAGCTCATCTGTAACTCTCCATCGCCTCATCTGAACCATCTCGTCTCAATGTCACATAAGCCTCCCTCTTCCGCTTAACAAGAGATACAATTTCTTTTGTAAACCAAGGTTCCCTTACCTTATCACTTCCTCCCTGCCTGACAGGGACATACCTATCAAGGACACGCAATATCTGTTCCTTAAACCAGATCCACATTTCGATTGTCCCCATCCCCTGCATTTTGCTCCCCCATTCTATCCCTCCTAAGTCTTGCCTAATCGCATTATAATTGTCCTTCCCCCATCTATAACTCTTGCCCAGTGGCATGTTCCTATCCCTTTCCATCGCTAAAATAAATGTAACCGAATTATGGTCACTCTCTCCAAAGTGCTCACCTACCACTAAATCAGACACCTGGCCTGGTTCATTACCAAGTACCAGATCCAGTGTGGCCTCCCGTCTTGTCGGCCCTTCGACATACTGTGTCAGGAAACCCTCCTGCACACACTGGACAAAAACCGATCCATCCGACGTACTAGAGTTATAGCATTTCCAGTCAATGTTGGGGAAGTTAAAGTCTCCCATAATGACCACCCTGTTCCTTTCACTCCTGCCCAGAATCGTTTTGCCGATCCTCTCCTCCACATCCCTGGAACGTTGTGGAGGCCTATAAAAAAAACTCCCAGCAGTGTGACCTCTCCTCTCCTGTTTCTGACCTCAGCCCATACCACCTCAGTAGACGAGTCCTCGTCAAAAGTTCTTTCAGCCACCGTTATACCATCCTTGACTAACAAAGCCATACCTCCCCCTCTTTTACCACCTTCCCTGATCTTTATGAAAGATCTAAACCCTGGAACCTGCACCATCCGTTCCTGACCCTGCTCTATCCACGTCTCCGAAATGGCCACAACATCGAAGTCCCAGGTACCTATCCATGCTGCAAGCTCACCTACCTTATTCCGGATACTCCTGGCGTTGAAGTAGACACACTTCAAACCAGCTTGCTGTCTGCCAGCACACTCCTGTGATGGTGAAATCCTGTCCATGTCCTCCCTACTCTCATCCTCCTGTGTACTGGAACTACACAGGTTCCCATGCCCCTGCTGAGCTAGTTTAAATCCACCCGAATAGCACTAGCAAATTTCCCACCCAGGATATTAGTACCCCTCTGGTTCAAGTGAAGACCGTCCTGTTTGTCGAGGCCCCACCTTCCCCAGAATGAGCCCCAGTTATCCATATACCTGAAACCCTCCCTCCTGCACCATCCCTGCAGCCACGTGTTCAGCTGATATCTCTCCCTGTTCTTTGCCTCGCTATCACGTGGCACGGGTAACAAACGAGAGATAACAACTGTTTGTTCTAGCTCTCAGCTTCCACCCTAGCTCCCTGAAATCCTGCCTTATATCCCTATCCCTCTTTCTACCTATGTCATTGGTACCTATGTGGACCACGACTTGGGGCTGGTCACACATCCCTTCATGACCCCAAAGACACGATCCGAGACATCACGGACCCTGGCACCTGGGAGGCAACACACCAACCGTGAGTCTCTCTCGTTCCCGCAGAATCTCCTATCTGTCCCCCTAACTATGGAGTCCCCAATGACTAATGCTCTCCTCCTTTTCCCCCTTCCCTTCTGAGCAACAGGGACAGACTGTGCACCAGAGACCTGTACCCCATGGCTTCCCCCTGGTAAGTCGTTCCCCTCAACAGAATCCAAAATGGTATACCTATTATTGAGGGGAACGGCCTCAGGGGATCCCCGCACTGTCTGCCTGTTCCCTTTCCGTCCTCTGACTGTAACCCATCTATTTTGTTCCTGTACCTGAGGTGTGACTACCTCCCTGTAACTCCTCTCAATCACCCCCTCAGCCTCCCGAATGATCCGAAGTTCATCCGGCTCCAGCTCCAGTTCCCTAACGCGGTTTCCAAGGAGCTGGAGTTGGGTGCACTTCCCACAGATGAAGTCAGCAGGGACACTAGTGGTGACCCTTACCTCCCACATCCTACAGGAGGAGCATGCAACTGCCCGTGCATCCATTGCCATTGTTCTGAAGTCTAAAAAACAGACTATTGGAAAAGAAAACACTAGTAACTTACCAAATCGGCGCTCAGACCCTTTTTGGTTAGTGGAGGAGGATGGGTGGGAGACACTACTTTAGTAGTGTTTCGGGTAAAGCAACCGCCCAAATATATTACCTCACTTACTCAACCGTCCCATGTCTGCTCCTGCTCGATGCGCACTCCGCCTATTCACGAGGTAGAAGCTCACCTTCCCAGGCTGCTCTCGCGCCTCCTTCCAGACTCCCACCGCTGAAACGACTATCTAAACATACTATCTAAACTCCTTGTACTGAGCAGAAGATGGACTAACTGTGATCACCCTTTGGAAAGACTGAGATACTTGTTCTGTAACGCAGGGAGATTCCTTCACCTTTTAAAATACGTTAATTTCTTTGATAGCGGAAGATATTGCCGAATAAATTTGATTGAATCCTTTGAAGAAATTCCCAGGTGTGTAGATGAGGGTGGTGTAATTGATCTAGTTTATTTGGATCTCAGCAAGGCCTTTGACAAAGTCTTATCTGGGATCAAGAAAGTCAAAGCACATGGAATGCAGCTTGACAAGATTGATCCAAATCGGCTTAGTGATAGGAGACAGGGTGGTGGTAGAAAGCTGTTTCTGTGCGCAGAAGGCTGGGGCACAGTAGCATACTGGAAGGATTGTAGCTGGATTCCTTATTTTAAAAAAACAAAGAACTGTAGATTCTGGAAATGTGAAAGGTAAACAGAAATTGCTGGAAAAACTGAGGAGGTCTGGGAGCATCTGTTGAGAGAAAGCAGACAGAACGTTTAGGATCCAGTGTCCTTGGGAAGCAATTTCCATTTTTGTTCTGAATTCCTTATTGTTCAGGATATATAATGATACAAAAGAAAATGTGCAGTGGATGATATATAAGATTGTGGATGACACAAATGTTAGCTAAATGGTTAGTAGTGAGGAAGGAGGTCTCAGGTTACAGGATGATATAGTCAGACAAAGAGATCGGAAGCAGTTTACTGCTTTTAGCAGTTGAAGCATAGCTTATGAGAGCAGGGAGGTTGTGATGGGACTGTATAGGACTTTGGTTAGGCCACAGCTAGAGTACTGTGTGCAGTTCTGGTCTCCACACAATTGGAAGGATGTGACTGCTCTTGGTAGAGGAGGTGGTGGGGGTGCAAAGGAGATTCACCAGGAATGTTGTCTGGAGTGGAACATTTTAACTATAAAGAGAGCCCGATATTTTGTTTCTAATTCATTCGTAGGATGTGGCCATTGCTGGTGCCCATCCGTAATTGCCCAGAGGGAAGTTGAGAGTCAGCAACATTGCTGTGGGTCTGGAGGCACGTTTAGACCAGACCATATCAGGATGGCAATTTCCTTCCCTAAGGGACATTAGTGAACCAGATGGGTTTTTCCGACAATCAGTAATTTGATGATCATCATTAGACTCTTCTAGTGATTCCAGGTTTTTTTGTTATTGAATTCAAATTCCATCATATGCCATGGCAGGATTTGAACCCTGTTCCTCAGAACATTACCTGGGTCTCTGGATTGACAGTCTAGAGATACTGCCACTAGGCCATTGGCTCGCCAGGATAAACTCTGATTGATTGATTGTTTTCTTTGGAGCAGAGAAGGCTGAAGGGAACATGACTGAGGTGTGTAAAATTGAGGGGCATGGACGGAGTAGGTAGGAAGTTGAAGGGTCAGTAACATAATGGGATAATTTAGTAAAGGATGGCTGGTTTAGAGGGAATTTTTTCCACCCAAAAAGTGGTGGGAATATAGAATGTTCTCCTTGGAAGGGTAGTAGAGGCAGGAGACTTCACAACCTTTTAAGAGTACTTGGGTGAGCACTTGAAATATCATAGCATTCAAGGCTGTGAGCCAAGTGCTGGAAAGTGGGAATAGTGTAGATAAGTTGCGTTGACTCATTGGGCCAAACAGCCTCTTCTGTACTCTGACATAATGCAACTGTAACAAGTCAAATAAAATGTTTAAATGTTTGTACGGTTAGGATGCTTGTGTTAACAATTACTTTGCTTAGCAGAAAAAAGCAGAAGAAGCTCACAAAATACTTGAAGGTCTGGGTCCAAGAGTAGAATTGGTAAGTTTCATGTATCTACTGTCCATGCAATGTTCTTTGTCTGTTGCATGCTTCTGATTTCAGTCATTCCAATGTTTCCCCTGTATTAAAACTATCAAAAGGTTGCAGTTATAAGATGCACACTGCCGATCAGATTACCATTGGTTGCATTCATTTGTTCCTTACAGCCATGCCCACATCAGGTCAATGTGAAACACTCGGAAAAGATTCCATGTCGCACCTTGCACAAGTCAAATCATGATCTGACCTGAATAAAGACGGTACAATATGGACAAGCCAGTATATGATTAGTGATGGTGCGATATTCTTGTGCAAAATGTATGAAATTTTATATTTATATGTCTTTTACCAAAGAACATCCATCAGCACAAGGTTGGCCGGTGTCTCCAAGGAGCATTTGTAGCTAAGAATTTAAATGGGGGCATGAATAGACCTCATGGTTCATTGAGCCTGCTTCAGTACTCATTGCAGTCATAACTGATGTTTGACTTCATCTCCAGTTTGCTACCTGCTACCTGTTTAACTTCATTCTTTAAGAGACCAAAAAGCTCTGTCTCAGCATTAAATGTTTTCATTGGTGGAGCATTCACAACTCCCAGGGACTGATTCACAATCCTTTGAGCAAAGAAATTTCTCCTCTTCTCAATCCTAATTGAGACTGCATTTGTGTTATAAATTCCCCACCCAGAGAAACAACCTCGATATCTACCCAGCCAAGCCGCTTCATAATCTTAAATGCTTCAATACAATCATCTCTCATTCTCTAAATTCCAGAGAATATAGACCTAATTTACTTATTATCTCAGCATGGAACAGTAACAGTGTGTTGCATCTGCACGATGCAATGCAGCATCTCACCAAGGCTTCTCTGACCGCTTCAACCCCATGACCTTTACTATGTAGAAGAACAAGGGCAGGAACTGCAAGTTCTCCTCCAAGCTATACACAATGCTGGTGCACCATTCCTCCACTGTCACTTGGCCAAAATCCTGAAACTCCTTCCTCCACAACATTGTGGGTGTACCTATACTACGAAGACTACAGTGGTATAAATAGGCAGCTCACCATCACCTCCAGGGCATTTAAGGATGGGCAGTACATGAACGCTAGTATTTCTGGTGATACCCACGTCTCGTGAAAGAGCTTTCTTAAATTCAATCTCATGAACCTTTGCTATGACACCTGCACTGCAGGTATCTCCTTCCTTAAATATGGAGACCAGAATTACAGTCTTACACTGGGTATAGAACTAGTTGGGAAAGGTCTATCAATGTATTAACACTGGGTACAGTTCTGTTACTATAAAAATAGGATGCAGTGCTGATAGGAACTGCCCCATAATTGTACAATTCTGAGTAGAGTTTCTTCCTCCTTTCTGAAATAATGGGACTGTATTTGCAACTTTCCAATCTGCAGCAACCGTTCAGAATCTACAAAATTTTCAAGGATGACCACCAGTACATCCGCTATCTTGAAAGCTACCTCTTTCAACACTCTTTTAATGCAGATCCTGGGGATGTGTGCTTTCAGTACAATTACTTTCTCCAATATTGAATCTTTACTTATGCTAATTTATTTCTGTTCCTCATCTGACAGTACCTTGATTCTATTATTTCTGCATCTTCCTCTGTAAAGAGAGTCCCATTGTCATCATTTAAAGCTTCTGCCATTTCCCCATTTCACATCATAAATCTTCCTGTATCAGCCTGTAATGGACCTACATTTGTCTTTGCTCATGGTTTCCTTTCAATAAATCCACAAAAGCTTTTACAGTGTACTTTGTATTTCTTGTTAGTTTACATTCACATTGTATTCTCTCTATCCATTCTCAGTCCTCTGTTGAACTCTTAAACAGTCTTTTGTCCTTCGGTTACTGTATTTTTTGGGAAACTTTATAAGCCATTCCTTCACTCTAATACTATCTTTAACTTGATCGGTTATCCACATTTAACTCACTTTCCTGTTTGTTTTCTTTTGTATGTCAAAGGATGTTTGTAAATACAAGTAATTACCTGTCTACGATCATAACTTTTAATCTGTTTTCCCGATATAACCAACTTGTCCATCATACATTCAGGTTTTTTGTTTGGATTTAAGACTCTAGTTGAATTACATTGGATTACACTATATTGTCTACAAACTGAGTGGAAAATACCACTGTATTGTGATCATTTTTCCTGATTGTTACTTAGTCCTTTCTCTCTGAAGATGCTAGACGTAAAATAGCCCCCTGTTCATAGTTGGTTCCTGCACACACTAGTCTAGAAATCTTGTACACATTCCAGGAATTTTGTCCTCCATAACTTTGATGCTCCTTATTCAGTCTTTAGATTGAAATTATCTATGATTACTGCTCTCTCCTTGTTATGTGTGCCCCTGATTTCTGCTATACCCTACATTATCACTATTATTTGGCTTATAGGCAATAACTACCAATGTTTCCAATGAAGAGTCATACTGGATTCAACATTCGCTCTGTTTCTGTCTCCACAGAAGCTGCTAGACCTGCTGAGTTTGTCCACATTGTTTTTGTTTTCATTTCAAATTTCTAGTATCAACAATATTTTGTTTTTATTATCCTAACGAAGTTTGTTGCGCTTTGCTGTTTCTCACCTTCACTAAAGTTTCAACGTCTTGTTCTTCAGATCCTAGAATCCCTACAGTGCAGAAAGAGGCCATTCGGCCCACTTGAGACTGCGCCAACCCTCTGCAGATCATCCAACCCAGAGCCAGCCCCTACCCTATCCCTATTACCTCATTTTAACCATGGCTAATCCATCTAACCTGCACTACCCTGGACACTATAGGACAATTTTGCTCAGCCAGTCAATCTAATCTGCACACCTTTGGACTGTAGGAGGAAACTGGAGTACCTGGAGGAGACCCATGCATATACAGAGAGAACAGGCAGACTCCACACAAACTGTCACCGAAGGCTGGAGTTGAACCCAGATCCTTCGTTCTGTGAGGCAGCAGTGCTAACCACTGAGCCACAGTGCCGCCTCATCTAAGATCCTCTCTCATTAATGCCTTGACCTCATCCCTTATTAGCAACTGACATTCATGCATGCAGTAAGGCCTTGTAGGCCCACAAATGATGCAACACAAAAACAACAGAAGACCCTGAAACCCAGAGCTTCTGTGTGCTTCTGCTTGCTAGGTCTGGACATTGTCTGCAAGTGAATGAAGGGTAGTTACCAATTTGGCCGTTACATTTCCCTATTTAAAACCAAACCTTTAGGTGAACCTGAGTGATTTATAGATTGTGGATTGTGGTATTATGCATCTATAGGAAGATAAGTTTATTTAACATTTTCTCTCTGCCCATTTGTTAAGACATTGCATGAATTTTTGATGGCGTTTTCAGAGTGGTCCATCTATTATGATGCTTTAAGGAGATGTGAATGATTTTTTGTTTCTGGGATTGTTAGGCCAGTGATTACTCTTAATTTTTTTTTGATCAATCATAATTATTCACGAATACATGTCGATAATCATCAATCTCAACTTTTTCAGCCACTTTACAACCAGCCATCTGATACGAAGATTTACCATGAAAACATCAAAACGTAAGTAACATCTGGTATGGTTGCTGTGCTTGATGCTATGAATTGGATTGAACAATATTATGCTCTAGGGTTTGCTGCCCTGAACCCACCATACTGGATATCAGTCGGTGATGTATGTTGGAGTTTATTCACCTAATGACCCATGAAAAGCTACTGCCATCTCATGAATCTATTTTGAGTAGTTCTTAAGCAGAATAGAGCAATCTGAACAAATTACTCAACTTCATAATTTAGAAAAAATAATGTCGATCTGTTGCTTCCTTACCCATCTCTTGGTCAATCCAGCCAAACTAATGTCACAAAATAGAATGTAAGATTGGTTAAGTACTGCTGTATACCAGATTTGGAACGTAATGATCTTGTGTTCTCTTTAACACAAAATTACCACTTTTGTGTAGGTTCAATTTACTTACATTTTCAAGAAGGTTTACTTAACAGACAAACTGATAATTCGCAGTTACAGAGCAACATTTGTACCTTAGTCTAGTATGCTGCTGCTTGGGCTCTTTATAGCTGCTAGTCATGTGGTGTCATTCTTGTCCTTGGCTTACAGACATACTCTGCTCTTGAAGCAGTAATCAACAGAATGTGCTGCATAATTTCCTAAAATGGCCAGTGTTTAATATTTCTTGTTAGGCTTGAAATAGGCTAGCTTCACAGTAAACTCGTTTTGTAAAAGACAAAAAGAAAATCTTTTGAAATACAGAAATATGATGCTTAATTTGTGGCGCTATACACTGAATATGTGTAATTTTTTAATGCTGTACTGTCTATTCAGCGCAGTTCTTTCAAGGTATGCTGAATCATCTATGCCTATTAATTCCTCCTTTATTAACTATGGAATCATGATACGTAGGATTACGTAGGGTAAGGAACATATCAGACTATTTGGAACCATTCATGCCAGTGTTTATGCTGCATTTGAGCCTCATCCCAGCTTTACTATCCAAGTCTAGCATAGTGATCTCTTGTTCTCTTCCTTAAATGCTTGTCTAGCTTCCCCGCAAATTTATTTATACTGTTTGTTTCAATGACTCCTGTGGTAGCGAGTTCTGTATTCTCTTCACAATTTAGAGCAAATTTCCTTCTGAATTTTCTATTAGATTTCTTGCTGATTACCTTAAAATGGCGGTCTGTAGTTAAGTGCCTCCCCAAAAGTGGAAGCATTATAGTGTCAGAGTCACTTAAGGCACCGCAAGAGGCCACCAGCACAATGACTCGAGGCTGGTTTGTCGCAGAACAATTCAGTCAGTCCCACTTTACTACTCAGTGCCTGGAACCCTGTAAAGTTTTTTTTCTTTCAAGCGTCCATTCATTTTTCCTTTTGGAATTATTGATCCTGCATCCACTCCTGTTGTAAGAAATGAGTTCTATATCGTTCCCTCTTGCTGCTTAAAAGAATGTTCTGTATCTCTTAGTCAAAACCACAAGAACTGTGTCCCCTAGCCCTTGTATTATTATCCCTCACTGAAGTAGCATGCTTGAACTCAAACCTCATTATTCCTGCAGTCAGCACAAAAGTTAAAAGATTTTATAAAAGTACGTAAAACTCCCCAATTTACCTGACTTTCTGACCTAGGTTGACAAAGTGTGGACTGGGTTTTGCATTTAATAGGAATTACAAGTTATTGCAAATAGATTGCAGCTACATGTAAACAGTTGTGAACTGTTGACCTGTAACTCTACAATTTAAAACTATAAACAACTTAGTAGGTTCATCTGCAATCCTTTCCCCATTGCTTGAACATCAGCAGTGTAAACAGCATTTACAGTCAATGTCAGATAATTTAGCTTTTAAAAAGTGCAGCAGCCCCTTCAGCAATTCTTAAAGCAGTCCTTTTTTCCATTTAAAAATTCAGAAAAATACAAAGATACTGTATTTACTGCAATCTCAGCCAGGGGGTTGAGTTTTTCCTTGTTTACTTTATCTGAGCCTTTCATAGAATCGTAGAATCCCTACAGCCTGAAACATACTATGTGGCCCATTGAGTCCACACCGACCCACCAAAGAGCATCCCATCCTTCATTTTCCATTGCTAATCCACCTAACCTCACATCCCTGGACACCATGGGCAATTTTATATAGCCAATTCACCTAACTTGTCCATCTTCTGAAAGAAACCAGAGCAGACACAGGGATAATGTGCAAACTCCATGCTGTCAGTCACAAGACCGTGGAATTGAGACCAGGTCCCTGGCGCTGTGGGGCAGCAGTGCTAGCCACTGTACCACTGTAAGGTTGATCTCATTAGCTTTATCAAATCTCCCCATAATCATCTTTGTTCTTAGAAGAGCAAACCCAGCCTTTCCTACCTAGTCTTGTAACAAAAACTCTCATTCCCATTGTAGTAAATCTCTTTGAATCCTCTCAAGGATCTTCACATCTCTCCTCTGGTGCCCAGAGCTAAACAAGATCCCTCTAGTTCTGACCTAACCATAGCTTTATGTAGATTCAATATTCACGGGAGCCTGTGCCTGCAAACACTTGCTGCTGTAATCTATAGAATGCTGAACTGGCACAGTAAATCTGGTTAGAGACAAAAAAACTGCAGATGCTGGAATCCAAGGCAGATAAACAGGAGGCTGGAAGAACACGGCAAGCCAGGCAACATGGCTTGCTGTGTTCTTCCAGCCTCCTGTTTGTCTACAGTAAATCTGGTGTTGGATCTGCCTGTCAATGGTGAACTTTTGAGCGAGATGGCTGCCAAGCTGTTGGAAGTCCTCAGCATATTCATCTGTGTACTGTTAGTAAGGTAGAAGCTCACTGAATTGAGGACAAATTGAAATAAGCTGCCAGAGGCGGTGGTAGAGACTGGTAGGGGGAGGTGATAGCCTGGTGTTATTATCGCTGGACTGTTAATACAGAGAGCCAGACAATGTGCTGGGGACCCAGGTTCAAATCCTGCCACAGCTGATGGTGGAATTTGAATTCAACAAATATCTGGAATTAAGAATCTAATGATGACCGTGAATCCATTGCCAATTGTCAGAAAAATTGGTTCACTAATGTCCTTTAAGGAAGGAAACTGCCATCCTTACCTGGTCTGGTCTACATGTGACTCCGGACCCACAGCAATGTGGTTGACTCTTAACTGCCATCTGGGCAATTAGGGATGGGCAATAAATGCCTAGCCCTCATCCTGTGAACGAATAAAGTTTTTTAAAAAATTACAACATTTAAAAGGCATCTGGATGGGTATATAAATAGGAAGGGTTTTGAGGGATATGAATCAAATGTTGGCAAATGGTACTAGATTGATATTAAATATCTGGTCAGCATGGACAAGTTAGACTGAAGGATCCGTTTCCGTGTTATACATCTCTATGATTATGATTTCAAATTACTGACGTGGATAAGAAATTGGTTGAGTGGCAGGAAACAGATTGTTGGAATGTTGGACAAGTACTCAAATTGGCAGGATGTGACTAGTGATGTCCTACAGGAATCTGTGTTGGGGAATAATCTGTAATTATTCTCAATTAAAGACTTGGATAATTACAACAGGATATTAATGTTTTAGGTGAATGGGCAGATTTTAATATAAACAAGTGAGGTTATCCATTTTGGACCAAAAAAGAATACATCAGGGTATACTTTGGAACACACAGTTAAGTACAGTGGATGTTCAACTTGACTTGGGAGTTTAGATACATAACTGTTTAAAATGCCATGAATAGCTGCAGAAAATCGTCAAGGTTTAAATGGATGATACCAGGACATCAGGAGTTAAATTGTGAGGAGAGATTAAACAAATGAGGCCTTTATTCTTGAGAATTTAGAAGGTTAAGGGATGATGTAATTGAGGTTTTCAGGATGTTAACAGGGAGAGACAAGGTGGATAAAGAAACTATTTCTACTGGTTGAAGATTCTAGAACAGGAGGCATAGTCTAAGAATTAGAGCCATGCCATTTGGGAGCGATGTTAGAAAGCATTGCAATCCACAAAGAGTAGTGGAGATTTGGAACACTGTTCCTCAAACCATCAATGCTGATTCAATTGTTAAATTTAATGTGAGCTTGACATATTTTCGTTAAGCGAGTGTATTAAGGGCCCATGGCAGGGAAATGGAATAAGTCACAGATCAGCCATGATCTTATTGAATGGTGGAGCAGGCTCAACGGACTGAATGGCCTATTTGTTTTCCTGTGTATGTTTGTGATGCTCATCATAGATTTGCCAGAGAGGTGTCTGAGTTTACTTTTTCTGTCTGAGCAGCATTTAATACTCGCACCAAAGGACTGTTACTCTTTAAGATAAACAACTGCTCGTAGGTAAGATTGTAAACATGGGCTAATACGCAAACTTGGTTGACACTGGTTCAGATTTTGAAAGTTGCAGTTCTACCATGATGAAGCAATTTCAAGATTGTGGTGAAGTTTCTCAGAATTCCAAATGTCTGAAGAACAATCTACAGACACTCACAATTTACTGAATCAAATACTTGGGTCAGGTCATTAATGCAATGACCAGTTCCTGGTGTTATACTCTGTATATTCTTATTGGATTTTGTTATTGGCAACAAGGACCATGTCAGAGTCAACAAAAATTGAGTGAACAGAGCAGTTGACATCACTACACTCTTTATAATGCAGCGAGAACAGGACTGTGCATCAGCAGCACAAGTGTTTTTCAATTTCTACCAACAATGCAGCTGCTGCGTTCTCCGAATTCAAAGTATGGGCTGTTTGACAAGTGCTAGTTTTCTTTTTGTAGCCAGCTGTACAAGCATTTGGGTGGAACTTCTGTAAAATCAACTATGCTGGACTGGACACTGTCTCTCCTAGGAAAAAAGTCCTGTTTTCTCAACTTTTAAATGGCCAATATACCAGAGGAGGACAAATAAAAGGTTGCAAAGACACTGATGTTTTCCTTGAAGCATGGCAGCGCTGGGAGGTTGTTACCAGTCATTCAAATTAACAATAACTTGTCCATCAAACTTTATCATGCTTTGTGTCAAATTACTTAATGGTGAGGCAGAGTGACAGCAGGGAAGGGGAAAAAAAAACAGATTCATCACACAGATCCCATGTGCAGCATTCTGACCTCTGTGCCCAAAGATCATGTGTCAAGAATCAACCTGGTCAGTCATGTGAAGGTGATGGCAGTAGGCTCAGCATGACATGTCTGCCGTTGTACTCGATTCCTTCATTTACGAAGCACAAAATGTCTCCTGCTCCGCCACCAGTCTCTTAATTTGTCTTTCCACCTTCTAAGGTCTATGCATATATGCATGTTCTAGTACTGTCATTCAATCTATATTGCCTCTCCCCATATCTAATGCAAAATTTATCACCTCACATTTCACCTTTTTAAAATTATGTCTGCCACTTGTCTGTCTATACTGCAAGCTTGTTGATGTCGTGTCCTTTGCAATTCATATCATTCATACAGTTTGCCAGTCCTCCATGTTTGGTATGATAAGCAAAATTTGACATGTTGCCCAATGATCCAGTAAAAAGAAGCAGTGGTCTTAGCACTGATCTTTGGAGAACACCATTGTCTCGCATGTTGCAGTCTGAAAAATATCCATCTGTGGTAATTCACTGCTCTCTGCCCTTACGGTAATATTTTTATCCCGTTTCACACTTGTTCTATAAGCTTCAATGTTGTAAATTGACCTTTATGTGGTACCTTGTCAATGCTTTCTTAAACTTCATTTTACAACTATTACGAGGGTAAAGTGAGTGGAGGTAGATAGAGGAGAGACGTCAGAGGTGGGTTCTTTACTCAGAGTGGTCGGGTGTGGAATGCAATGCCAGAGAGGGTAGTGGAGTCGGCCTCATTAGGGGCATTTAAGTGGTTATTAGATAGGCATATGGATGATAGTATAAAGTAAGGGTGGAGGTTAGATACACCTTAGGTTTAGGGTAAAAGTTTGGCACAACATTGTGGGCCGAAGAGCCTGCACTGTGCCGTACTGTTCTATGTTCTATGTACAACATTGTTTGCATTCTCTTCTACAACTATCTTGCTTCTTCCTTGAACTGGTACTGCAAGAACCCATTGCTCTTCTACCCCACCTAGACATTCTGATGTTCCTGACCAAAATGCACTGTTCCTGCTGAATTCCCTTTTAGAACTTCTCTCAGTGTTTTTGCTAAACACTACATCTATCGTCTGACCAAGAGAAAGAGCTTCTACCACTAACATACCTTCAACTATTCCTCTGATCTTTTAGCTTCCCAAGCTAAAATGCCGTATTTATTTCACTTTCCCACAAAGGAGAAATATGAAAATTTCTGCATACGGCAACCTATTGCATGGATTTGTGTAAGAAATATCACAAGTTTCATGTTCCTGGCCTCCCTCCAGTGATGGAACCTTCAAAACATAACATTTCATTTTTAATTTTTCAACGTTTTGCTCACCACATTAATGGCTTCCAGCTTAGGATGTTTCATAGTTGTACACACCGCTGATGCTTCAACAATAGCATCTGTCCTTCTTTGGGTGCGTGATCAATTCACCTATCCAATTAGATTTTGCAATTCCACCGTTTCAGTCTTTGAAGCCACTGCATCTTTTTGTAAGACCCTACTTTGCCTAATGGCAATGGGGCTAGTGTTCTCCAAGTAAGATTGCTGGTGTCAAGCGATATGAAATTTATATTCTGCCCGCTTTCCAACAATTTATTTAAAAACTACTGATTCTTCTACAAGACCATTTATGACAAACTTTTCGTATTTACTGCTCCCAGCCTGCAAAAACAAAAGTGCACATCTTAAAGATACCTGAAAGCTGCCCATGCATCGCCAGTAAAACATGGCTGCTTTCAACTGAAAACAGCCCAATTTTAATAAGACGGACCTTCCTGAGAAATATCAAACTCTAGAGGAATGTTTTGGCCATGTGCACATTAATTGGTGGAACTCTCAAATTCCTTAACTATGTCTAATCTTTCCTACTCAGAATCTAGGTGGCATTTTATCTGGACTATTCCATACATTGGATGCGTTTCCACTTTCTAATACTGCACAGTTGAAAGATACTGCCACCAAGACATTCATCACTGGACTGAATCTTCTTGTGGAGCAGTACAGTGTCTTCTCTTTGATCTGTACCTCCATCTTTTGCCTCTGAACCTTCCACTTCATATTTAGTTTTTGAATAATGTATAATATTAAAGACAATTCATGGCATAATAGTACTTCAAAATACACCTGAAACATCAATTAACTACATTGCATTTCTGGGTTTTTTTTTCACTTATTGGAAATCCAGAATTCTCTTCACTTCTCAAAATTGTCAACATAACTGCCCTCATTTCTGTTAGTTATAGTTCTCCTTGTATTGTCACTTGCGACCTGTATCTAGATAGTCTTGCTAATTTTTCGAAACTGTGTCTTCTATTTTCCATTGCTGCGAAGGAATAATTTCCTAGGAATTTGTTTAGTGATTCAGGCATTTGTTCTAGTAGTGTATGCAAAACTATAAGAATGTTTCATACTTGATACTTAGGCACGGTGCACTAACTTAGTTTTTCTAAATTTGTTGAACTCTGAGCACACTTCGTTACCAGTCAAATAATCATCTTTTTCATGTTAACAATCAGTTAACAATCTGTCCAATCCTCCATCCATGTTCAAATGACAAGGCTCCAATTCTAAAAGAATTTTGCTTCTTATCTTGCTTATGCATGGTGATGACAGTGCTGAAGCCATACCTTGTTTCCTGTTTGATAAAGAAATAAACTAAATCCATATTGTAACTTCTTCCAATAGTCATGAGGTTCATTTTCATGAAGTAGAACAGGGTAATCTTACCCTAAAACTTAACAGCTTGAAGTGATGATCTCTGCTAAAAATGTTACACCCTAGAAAATGAAGGCTTTTGAACAGAGTCCAAGCTCTCACTTATGCTGAGAGCTTTGTTTCAGTTAAGCACATTCTGTAAAATGTCCACCCCACTGATTACTAGCTCCCTGAATTTTCAAAACCATTTCAAACCGAATTAATACTTTATTATTATCTCCATCACTTGTTTCCTTGTTCCACTATCTCTCAAGAGTCCCTTTAGACCTTATTCAATGAAAACATCGAGGGCACCTCACTGTAAGCATTTAGTGGAGTGCAGCCTATAGGTAAAAAAAGTGTTTTCCACAAAGGCGTAGTGATACTCATGGAAGATTTTAACCTACCTATGAAGTGGGAAAGTTAGATGGGAAGGTGTGGACTTGCAGAGGAGTTCATAGAATGATTTAAGGATAGTTTCTCAGAACAGCATGCTTTGCATTCGACCGGAGAGCAGGCTAAACTAGGCATTTTGCAGTGAGCTAGAATCAAGTCATGATCTCATAGGCAAGGTGCCACTATGTAGCAGGGACTAAAATATGATTACATTTTATATTCAACTTAAGGGAGAGAGGAGTGTGTATGAGAGTATTTTAAAAAGTTATCTCAGGGCAATCATGAGAACATGAATTGGCAAATCAGGTGAAAGGATATGTCAATAAATTATTGCAGGGGCAGATATTAAAATAGGTATTTTAGAATATGTGGAATACATACATTACAATGAATAGGAAAAATTCGAAGGGAGGATATACGCTTTGGTCAACTAGAAATGTTAGAGCTACTATGAAATTAATGAAAGTCATATATAAATGTGGAAAGATGGGATAGATCAGATGATTAGATGGAATTTTATTTTAAGAAAGCAAAGAATCAAAAAAAATTAATGGAAGGGCAAGTTATAATATGAGAGAAACATAGCCAGAAATGTTAAGAACAGGTAGCAAGAGTTTCTATAAATGTTTTAAATCAGAAGAGTAAACAAAGTGAGATAACAAGCATGGGGCTGGATGAACACAGCAGGTCAAGCAGCATCATAGGAGCAGGAAAACTTGACGTTTCGGGCCGAAACCCTTCATCAGAAATGGGGGAGGGGAAGAGGGTTCTGAAATAAATAGGGAGAGAGGGGGAGGCGGATAGAGGATGGATAGAGGAGAGGATAGGTGGAGAGGAGGCAGACAAGTCGAAGAGGCGGGGATGGAGCCAGTAAAGGTGAGTGTAGGTGGGGAGTTAGGGAGGAGATAGGTCAGTCCAGGGAGGACGGACAGGTCAAGGGGGCGGGATGATGTTAGTAGATAGGAGATGGGGGTGTGGCTTGAGGTGAGAGGAAAAACAGGTTAGGGAGGTGGAGATGAGCTGGGCTGGTTTTGGGATGCGGTTGGGGGAGGGGAGATTTTGAAGCTTGTGAAATCCACATTGATGCCATTGGGCTGCAGGGTTCCCAGGCTGAATATGATTTGCTGTTCCTGCAGCCTTCGGGTGGCATCACTGTGGCATTGTAGGAGGCCAAGGATGGACATGTCATCTGAGGAATGGGAGGGGGAGTTGAAATGGTTCGCGACTGGGAGGTGCAGTTGTTTGTTGCGAACTGAGCGCAGGTGTTCTGCAAAGCGGTCCCCAAGCCTCCGCTTGGTTTCCCCGATGTAGAGGAAGCCACAACGGGTACAGCGGATGCAGTATACCACATTGGCAATGTGCAGGTGAACCTCTGCCTGATGTGGAAAGTCTTCTTGGGGCCTGGGATTGGGGTGAGGGAGGAGGTGTGGGGGCAGGTGTAGCACTTCCTGCGGTTACAAGGAAAAGTGCCGGGTGTGGTGGGGCTGGAGGGGAGTGTGGAGCGGACAAGGGAGTCGCGGAGGGAGTGGTCCCTCCGGAAGGCAGATAAGGGTGGGGAGGGAAAGATGTCTTTGGTGGTGGGGTCTGACTGCAGATGGCGGAAGTGTCGGAGGATGATGCGTTGGATCCGGAGGTTGGCGGGGTGGTATGTGAGGACGAGGGGGGATTCTTTTTTGGTTATTGTTGCGGGGATGGGGTGTGAGGGATGTGTTCCGGGAAATGCAGGAGACAAAGTGAGACTGGATAATTAATAATGGAAAATAATGCTTGTTGTAGAGGAGACAAGGGAGGAAGGCAGAAGGTAGAAGTGAACTTAGGAAAATTCCAAACACTAGAGAAATGAAACTGAGTAAATTGTTAGTGCTGTGGGCTGACAACTACCTGGGTCCTTATGGATTCCATCTTGGGATCTTATGAAACCTGGTTTATAAGATAGTTAATGCATTGGTTTTAATTTTGCAAACCTGTCTTGATTTGGGGATGGGCCCGTTAAATTGAAAGAAAGCTAATGTTATTCTTCAATTTCAAAAGATGGGAGTCAAAAAGCAAGAAAGTATAGGGTAGTTCTGTTAGCATCTATCATCGGGAAAATGTTAGAAGTTAACATCAAAGAAATTATAGTGGGATATTTAGGCATGTTAAAGGCAACCAGGCAGAGTCAACAAGGTTGTATGAAAGGAAAATCATCTTTGACCACTCAGTGGAAGGTCTTTTGAGGAAGTAATATCTTCTGTCGATGGGAGGGGGCAGCTGGATGTATCTTAGCCAGATGGTTTTCCAGAAGACATTCAGTAAGGTATTACATCAAACAGTATTGCGGAAAATAATAGCTTATGGTATGGGGGAGTAGCATATTTGCATGGGCAGAAGATTGGCTGGCAGTCTGGAAACAGCATTGGTATGTATTTGTCCTTTTTCGGTTAGCAAGAGATAATAATGAATAATGTACCACAGGGATTGGTGGTAAGGTCTCTAAGACATAACAGCAGAATTAGGCCATTCAGCCCCTCGATTCTGCTCCACTGTTTCATCATGACTGATGTGTTTCTCAACCCCATTCTCCTGCTTTCTCCCGTAATCCTTGAATCCCTTACAAATCAAAAAACCTATCCATCTCTGATTCACCACTGTCTGGCTGAAAAAACTCCTCCCCATCTCAGTTCTAAAGGTTTGCTACTTCACTCTGAGTCTATGCCTGCAGCTGCTGCTAGTCTGTCCTAATGGTGGGAATATCTTCTTAACTTCCACTCTATCCAAAGCTTTCTCAGTATTCTATATGATTAAGTAAGATTCTCCCTCATCCTTCGAAACCCCATTGAGTACAGGCGCAGAGTCCTCAACCACTCCTCTTATGACAAGCTTCAACCCCAGGATCATTTTTGTAAAATTCTCTGGACCCACTTCAACACCAACACATCTTTCCTTAAATACTGGCCAAAACTGCGCTCAATATTCCAAGTATGGTCCGACCAGAGCCTTTTTCTTAATACAGCCCCAGTAAATTTCTGCTCTTGTATTCTAGGCCTCCTGAAATGAACGCTAGCACTGCATTTGTCTTCCTAACTGCCAGCTGAGCCTGCATGCTAACCAGAAGAGAATCCTGAACAAGAGTTTCAAACACATTTCTGCTACAGATTTCTGAAGATTTAGAAAATACCCTGCACTGCTACTTCCTATCAAGGTGCATACTCTCACACTTTCTCACATTGTATTCCATCTGCCACTTCTTTGCCCACTCTCTTAGCCTGAAGAGCCCTTCTGCAGTCTCCTCGATGCGACCTGTTCCTTCACTTGTCTCTGTGTCATCTGAAAACTTAGTAACAATGCATTCATTTCCTTCGTCCAGATTGTTAATGTATAATGTGAATAGTTGTGGTCCTAGCATGAACCCCTGCGGAACTCCATTAGTCACCAGCTGCCATCCTGAAAAAGACCACATTATCCCTACTCTCTGCTTTCTGCCAGTCAGCCAATCCTCTATCTATGCCTGTAACACCATGCACTGTAGTCTTATTTAGCAGTCTCCTATGCAGCACCTTGTCAAAGGCCTTCTGGAAATCCAGTAGATCACATCCACTGGCTCTCCTTTGTCTATCTTGCTCATTACCATCTCATAGAATTTTAATAGATTTGGCAGGCATGGACTCCCTTTGAAGCTGTACTGACTCGGCCATATTTTATCATGCACTTCCAAGTACTTCACAATCTCGCCCTTAATAGTGGGCTCTCAAATCTTACTAAGGACCAAGGTGAGGTTAACTGGCCAATAGTTTTCTGTCTTCTGCCTCCCTCCTTTCATAAGTAGGGGTGTTACACTAGCTATTTTCCAGCCCTCTGGGACCCTCCCTGACTCCAGTAATTTCTGAAGGATCACCACCAATGCATCTACAATCTCCTCACTATCTCCTTCAGAACTCTGGAGTGTAGTCCATCTGGTCCAGGTGTTTTATCGACCTTCACACCTTTCAGCTTCCCAAGCACCTTCTCTTTGCTGATGGCCACTATGCTCACCTCTATCCCTCGACTTTCTCGGAGTTGTGATATGTTGCTGGTGTCTTCTACCGTGAAAACTGATGCAAAGTATCAATTTAGTTCCTCCACCATTTCTTTGTTCCCTATTACTACTACTGCAATCTCATTGTCCACTTTTGCCTCTCATTTACCCTTTATATATTGAGAAAACTCATGTGATCTTCTCTTATTACGTGCTAACTTACTCTCATATTTCATCTTCTCCCCCCATTGTATTTTTCCCTCGTTATCCTTTGCTGGTTTTTAAAGGCTTCCCAATCCTCTGGTTTTCCCACTAGGTTCTACCACATTGTATGCTTCAACTCACCGCCTTGACTGTTTATAATGTGCATATATGACTTAGAAGAAGGGACCAAAAGTATGCTCACCAAATTTACTGATGACATAAAGATAACTCAAAAAACTGGGTGCTACAGATTTCCAAACTAGTTTTGGATAGCATACTGGGTTTGTGAAGTGTAATGATATTGTGCTACAACAGAAGACCAAGATTTCATAGCCTCTCCTGGCTGAACTTGATTTATAGTGAACTTGATTATAGTGGTTTATAGTCAAATATCAGCGAAAGAATGGATACAGATAGGCCAGGATGACACTGCTGTGAATTTTGATATGCTAGATCAAATTCTGTGAAAAGTTGGACAGAAGACAGTTTTATTGAAGACATCTGCCTGTGATAAGACTAGATTCACAATTGTCAGCATCTGTAGAGAGAAAGCAGTGTTATCATTTCGAGTCCAGTTCAACTGCAGTTGAAATGTTAACTCTGCTTTTGGTCCACTGATGCTGCTGGACCTGTTCAGTTTTTCCAGCAATTTGTTGTTTTGTTTCAGACCTTCAGCATCCACAGTTCTTTGTTTTATGTCACATCACAACTGTGAATCTAATATAAGATAACAAGGTGTAGAGCTGGATGAACACAGCAGGCCAAGCAGCATCATAGGAGCAGGAAGGCTGTCGTTTCGGGCCTAGACCCTTCTG
>JAHRHZ010000204.1:498575-534281 GCA_024137785.1 Ginglymostoma cirratum | reverse complement strand
TCCTATGATGCTGCTTGGCCTGCTGTGTTCATCCAGCTCTACACCTTGTTATCTCTGATTCTCCAGCATCTGCAGTTCCTATTATCTCTGATACAATATTATCTGTGAATCTAATATATGTCCCAAAGGAATAAAGCTCAATCTAATTGTGATCTTTAACTGGAAAATTCTCCCAAACAGCAATTTTTACAAAAGGCTTAGTCACCCAGCTCACGATAAAGGATGGATGGAAGAAGGTGGCTTGAAAATATGACTGAGAAAAGTTATAAGCTTCTGACCAGGAGGGTTACATAAATAAAAATGTTTTCTTATCTGGAATGTGTTCGAGTCACATCTTATGTGGTTAATGAAGCTATATCGCACAGCAGTGATGTTGCATTGGTTCCTGATGGTTGAACTGGCCTTATTCAACTATTGAAAAAAGAAAGAATGTCTGAATAAAAGCCAAAAGAACTGCGGGTGCTGTAAATCGGGAACAAAAACCGAAGTTGCTGGAAAAGCTCAGCAGGTCTGGCAGCATCTGTGAAGGCAAAAACAGAGTTAACGTTAAGGCCGGTGACCCTCAGAAATGTCTAAACGATCAGAGGTATGGAGGCATTTATCAAGGGGCATGTACATGCACTTCTATGAGCGTTGTAGAGCCCTAGAAAAAATTACAGTGGAGAATGTTATCAAATCATTCAAAGAACGTGGTATATCTGGTGCACTTGATAACACCAAAGATGATAATTTAAGAAATCATATGGCTAGTGATGCAATTAGAAAGGTTAGCAAGTAAGACTAACTAAATTCAAGTTTACATCGCAGTAGATGAGGTCAGCTGAGTGAAATATGTGACCTGTCATAAGTGGGAAGTCATAGACTGTACCTCTGTCCTCGATGCCTATGTGTGCAAGAAGTGCTTCCAACTGCAGAAACTTAAGCTCTGTGTTTTGTATGTAAGCAGCAGTTGGTGACACTGGCATATCTGCGAGGTGAGAGCTCTGTGAGAGTAAGGTTGACAGCACATTTGTAGAGGTGGTCACACCACAGCTAAAGAGATTGAGGAAAGAAGGGAATGGGTGACCACCAGGCAGTCAAAAATAATCAAACAGTTAATGCAAGAATCCCTGGGGTCCTGCTCACAAGTTCATTTTCCATTTTTGGAAGCTGATGATGGGCACTGGTTCCTCGAGGCTGGATGGCTCCCACATTAATGCTACGGGGATAAGATAGGTAAGACAGATGTGTCAGTCCATGCCCCTGTGGAATCGTGATATTATTGCCAACACAGAGATGTGATTGAGGGACGGGCAGGATTGGTGACTCAACATTCAGGGTATAGGATCTTTAGACAGGACAGGGGAGGGTGCAAGAGTGGAGGTGATGTATGTTATTAGATGGTAGAGGAGGACATTGGAAGAACATAGAACAGTACAGGCCCTTCGGCCCACGATGTTGTGTCAAACTTTTACACTAAATCTAAGGTCTATCTAACCGCCACCCCTACCTTATACTATCATCCATATGCCTATCTAATAGCCATTTAAATGCCCCTAATGAGGCCGACTCCACTACCCTCTCTGGCAATGCATTCCACGCCCCTACCACTCTGAGTAAAAATAGAGTGTTGCATTAGTACTTCACAGTGGAGAAGGAGGATGTAGGTGCAGAATTCTGGAAGAGAAACTAAGGTTCTTGAGCAGTTTGACATAGGGAGAGAGGTGCTATTGGAGGTTTTGGTGTGCTTAGAAGTGAAAAAAGATCCCCAGGTCCTGCTAAGTTGTGTCCCAGGCTGCTGTGGGAGACGAGAGAGGGAATTACAGGGTCTCTGACTCAAAATTTTAATTCCATTCTGGCCATAGGAGGTGCCAGAGGACTCGAGGACAGCTAAAATGATTCCATTTTTCAAGAAGGGTTTGTGGAAGTACACCAGGGAATTTCAGGTCAGTGAATTGCTCATCAGTAATAGGGAAACTATTGGAGAAAATTCTGATGGAGAGAATTAATCTCCTCTTGGAAAAGCAAGGTTTGAACAGGGAAAGTCAGCATGGCTTTGTAAGAAGGAGGTCATGCCTAACACATTTGATTGAATTTTTAGAAGCAGTAACTAGGTGTGTAGAATGAGGGTAGTGTAGTCGATGTCATTTGTGCAGATTTCAGCTAGGCCTTTGATTAAAGCTCCACACAGAAAACTGATAATTAAGATGAAAGTCCATGGAATCAATGGTAAATCAGTGAGTTGGATCCAAAATTGACGTAGTGACAGAAGATACTGTGGTGGTGGAAAGCTGTGAGAAATGCTAGACACCAATCTCCAGTCGTGTACCACCGGGACCAGTGCTGGATCCCTTATTGTTCGCGATCTATATAAACAATATAGAAGAGAATGTGGGGGTGGATGACAATTAAGTTTGCAGATGACTCGCAGATTGGATGAGTGATGGACAGGAAGAATGTCTTGATTTACAAAGGATATAAACAGGTCAGATGGGCATATCAGTGGCAGATAGAATTTAACCCTAAGAAGTGTGAGGTGATACACTTTGGAAGAAGTAACAAGGTATGGGATTCTTCAGCGAATCATGGGACACTAGGAAATTTGGGAGGAACAGAGGGATGCATGGGATGCTTGTGCACAAATTCCTGACGATAACAGGACAGGTTAATAGGGTAGTTAATGCATTGGTGATATGTGCCTTTATCATTTGAAGCATGGAGATCTTATTGGAGCTGTATAGGACTTTGGTCATTCCACAGCTGGAGTACTGGGTGCAGTTCTGGTCGCCTCACTGTTGGAAGGATGTGATTGAACTGGACGGGGTGCAGCAAAGAAGGTTGAGAAGAGACCTGATTGAGGTGTATAGGATTGATGAGCATGGGCAAGATTGATTGAAAGCAGTGGTTTCCCTTATTTGAAGCATCACTACAAGATGGTGTGATTTTTAAGGTAAAAGATAGGAGGCTCAGAGGGGATTTGGCAAAAAATTGTTTCACCCCAAGGGTGCTGGAAATCCAGAATGCACTGCTTGGGGGGATAGTTGAGCCAGGAAACCTCAACCTTTAAAAAGTATGTGGATGAACCCTTGAAATGTCACAGCATTTCAGGGCTATAGGCCAAGTGCTGGAAAGTGGAACTAGCATAGATTTAGAACAGAAACAGAAATTGCTGAGAAACTCAGCAGGTCTGGCAGCCATCTGTGGAGAAAATGTTTCAGATCCAATGGACACTTCTTCAGAATGATTTAGAGTAGTTTTTGTCGGTGCAGACTCAATGGACTGAAGGCCTCTTCTGTACTGATTGATTGTATATTAATTTATATGCTGTGATTTGAGAAGCAGATTGAAGCAAGATATTTGATTCTGGCATCGAACAATAGGGTGCTTCAATAGAACTTAGAGGCCACTGCTGAGACGCGACCCAGGAGGATTCTGGAGGAGTCAGTTCAGTCACCAGTGACTGTCCAGGATAGAATAAAAGGGAGGCAGGCTCTAGCTGAGCAGCCATTTTAAGAAGGTCTGCTTTGCGGTTACAGTATTGCTAGAGGTTTAAGTGTGGACTTTGATCAATACTGGGTTTTGGTGAGGGGTATGATCAGCAATGAGGTAAGAACAAGATTAGGATTCTTGTTTTGTTGCCTTACTGTGAAGGGTCAGAGATGGCAGAAATGGTATGCTCCTCTACCAGATGTGGGAAATCGGGGAACAGTCTCGTGTCCTTGACAGCCGTGTTTACAGGCAGTGCGATTAGCTGCAGCTCCTTACAAACTGTGTGGTTCAGTTGTAGCAGCAGTTGGACACACTCACAAGCATATGGGAGTAGAGAGTGTGATAGATGCTAGTTACAGTGATGTGGTCCCACCATAGCTTCAGCCAGGCAGATGGATAACCACCAAGAGAGGCACGCAGATAGTGCAGGAGTCTCCTGTGGTTATTCCCCTATCTGACAGTTATGCCATTTTGGAGATAGTAAGAACTGCTGATACTGGAGTCAGAGATAACACAGTGTAGAGCTGGAGGAACACAGCAGGCCAGGCAGCATCAGAGGAGCAGGTCAGCTGACGCTTCAGATCGGGACCCTTCTCCAGAAATATGGGGCCTTCTGTAGAAGGGTCCTGACCCGAAACATCAGCTTTCCTGCTCCTGTGATGCTGCCTGGCATGCCATTTTAGATACTGTTGTGGCTGATGTACTCTTCTGAGAGGCTAACAGCCGCAGCGAGGCCTGTCGCCCCACGATTGGCTCTGCTGTAGAGCAGGGTCAGGAAAAGTCAAAGCGAGCATTTGTAGTAAGGGACTCGCAAGTCAGGGGCACAGACAGGCATTTCCATGGCCGCGATCATGACTCCAGGTAGTGTGTTGCCCCTCTGGTGCCAGGGTCGAAGATGTCTCTGAGTGGTTCCGTAAATACTTCAGGGAGAGGATGAGCATCCAGAGATCGTTTGGCAAATTGGTACCAGTGACAAAGGTAGGAAAAGGGATGAGGTCCTGAGGAGTGATTATGGAGAGTTAGGCAGAAGGTTAAAATGCAGGATCTCGAGAGTAGTAATTTTTGGACTACTATTGGTGCCATATGTTAGTGAGAGTAAGAATAAGAGGAAATGACAGATGAATTTGTGGCTTGAGAGCTGGTGCAGGGACAGGGATTCAGCTTCTTGGATCACTGGGACCTCTTCTGGAGTTGAGATGATCGGTACAAGAGGGATAAGTTGCACCTGAACTTGAGGGGGACCAATTCCTGATGGACAGATTTGCTTGAGCCTCTCAGGAGGGTATAAACTAGTCTGGCAGAGGGTGGGATCCAAAACAGTTGAGAGGCAAAAGAGAAGGTTGAGGACAGTACAGATGTTAATGAGAGCAAGTTATATGATAAAGGCAGTGTTGGTAATCCTAATATTAGACTAGACTAGACTAAGGGGAAGGCTGTGGCCTAGTGGTATTATCGCTGGACTGTTAATCCAGAGACCCAGATAACATTCTGTGGGAGCAGATTCAAATCCCGTCATGGCAGGTGGTGGAATTTGAATTCAATAAAATATCTGGAATTAACGATCTAATGATGACCATGAACCCATTGCCAGTTGTCAGGAAAACCCCATCTGGTTCACTAACGCCCTTTAGGGAAGGAATCCTTACCTGGTCTGGCCTACATGTGATTCTAGACCCACAGTAATGTGGCTATCTCTAAACTGCCCTCTGGGCCACTAGGGATGGGCAATAAATGCTGCCTGGTCAGCGACACCCTCATCCCATGCATGAATTAAAAGAAAAAAGTCAAGAGCATGGAAGTCTAGTTTATACTGCAATAGGACTGGGATATTACAGCTACAACAGAAACATGGCAGGACTGGCAGCTCAGTGTTGCGGGGTACAGCTGCTATAGGAAGGAAAGAAGGGGAGAGGAAGTTGCACTTTTTTATTCGGGAGACTATCACGGCAGCATTGAGAGAGAGGACATTCTTGAGGGTTCGGCCACTGACTCTACGTGTGTAGAACTGAGAAATAAAATCGGGGTGATTACTTTGATAACATTGTACAAAGCCCCTCCAATAGTCAGTGGGAGAATGAGAAGCAAATACGTAAGGAGATTGCAGATAGCTGCAGGAATAATAGGATTGTAATAGTGGGGATTTTAACTTTCCTAACATCAACTGGGACTGCCATAGCAAAAAGGGGTTTGATGGAGAGAAATTCAAATGTGTTCAAGAAGAATTTCTCGTGCGGTGTGTGGATGGCTGTACTAGGCAGGAGGCAAAACTTGACAACCTCCTGTGAAATAAGGCAGGGCAAGTGACGGATGTGTTAGTGGGGGAGCACTTTGGGAACAATGGCCATAATTCCATTAGTTTTAAAATTGCTTGGGGAAAGGATAGGTCTGGTCCACAAGTTAAAAGTTCTAAACTGGGGCAAGGCCAATTTAATGGCCTTAGACAGGAACTTTCAAGAGTTGATTGGGGGTCCCTGTTTGCAGGTAAGGGAACGCCTGATAAGTGGGAGGCTTTCGAAAGTAAACTGATGAGGGTTGAGGGCCAGCATGTTCCTGTTAGAGTGAAAAGTAAGGCTGGCAGGAGTTAGGGAATCCTGGATGACGAGAGTCATTGAGGCCCTGGTCAAGAGAAAGGAGGCATATGACGTGTATAGGCAGCTGAGATCAAGTGAATTGCTTGAGGTGTATAGAGGATGTCAGAGTACACTTAAGAGAGAAATCAGGAGGGCTAAAAGGGACATAAGATGGCTGTTGCATATAAGGTAAAGGAGAATCCAGAGGGATTTTACAAGTATATGGAGGGCAATGGAGTAACTAGAGGGAGAATAGGACCTCTTAAAGATCAACAAGAAGGTCTATGTGCAGAGTGACACGAGCTGGGTGAGATTCTAAGTGAATAGTTCTCATCAATGTTTACCATCAAGAAAGGAGTGGATGCTAGGAAACTTGGGGAAATAAACAATGTTGTTTTGAAGAGAGTCCACATCACAAGAGGTAACAAGGTGTAGAGCTGGATGAACACAGCAGGCCAAGCAGCATCAGAGGAGCAGGAAGCCTGGCGTTTCGGGCCTAGACCCTTCAGAAAATGGAGGTGCTGGAAGTCTTAAAAAATGTATTAGGGTAGATAAATCCCTGGCACCAGGACTTTGTGGAAGGCTAGAGAGGAAGTTGTGAGACCCCTGGGAGATCTTGTATCATCAAAAGCCTCAGGTGAAGCGCCTGAAGATTGGAGAGTGGCTAATGTTTTTCCATTATTTAAGAAAGGCTGCAGGGAAATGCTTTGAAACTACAGCCTGGTGAGCTGAGCATTTGTGGTGGCTATGTTGTTAGAGGGGATTCTAAGAGACGGGGTTTGGAGAGGCAAGGACTCATTTGGGATGGCCAGCATGACTTTGTGCATGAAAATTATATCTCATGAATTTGATTTGAGTTTTTTAAAGGGGTGACCAAGAACATAGATGAGGGCAGTGCAGTAGATGTTATCTACATGGACTTTAGCAAGGCCTTCTACAAGGTACCGTGTGGTAGGTTTTGAGTAAGGTTAAAACTCATGGGATTCAGGAAGAGAAAAGCAAATTGGATACAAAATTGGCTTGAAGGTAGAAGACAGAATGGTGATCGACGGTTGTTTATCAAATTGGAGGCCAGTGACTAACAGTGTGCCACAGAAGTTGGTGATGGGTCCACTGTTATTCTTCATTTATGTAAATGATTTGGATAAGAATTTAGGAGGTATAGTTAGTAAGTTTGCAGATGCTGCCAAGATTGGTGGACAGTGAAGAAGGTTATCTAGGCATATAGCAAGATCTTGATCAACCTTGCCAGTGATCTGAGGAATGGTAGATGGAATTTGATCTGGATAAATGGAAGGTGTTGCATTTTGGCAGGTCACACAAGGACCGGACTTGAGAGTCAGTGCTGGGGAATGTTCTAAAACAAAACGATCTAGGGGTATAAGTCCACAGCTTCTTGAAAGTGGAGTCACAGGTAGATAGGATGGTGAAGTAGCCTTTCATTGGTCAGAGTATCAAGTATAGGAGTTGGGGCATGTTGCAGTACAAGATGTTGGTGAGGCGTTGTTTAAAGTACTGCATGCAGTTTTGGTCAGCCTATTATAAAAGGGATAATATTAAACTAAAAAGAGCGCAGAAAAGATTTACTAGGATGCTGCCTGGACTGGAGGGTTTGAGTTATAAGGAGAGGTTGGACAGGCTGGGACTTGTTTCCTTGGTGCATCGGAGACTGTGGGATGACCTTATAGAGGCCTATAAAATCATGAGAGGCATGGATAAGGTAGATAGCCAACAGCTTTTCCCCATGGTAGGGGAGTCTAAAACTAGAGGGTATAGGTTTAAGGTGAGCGGGGAGAGATGCAGAACGATCCAGAGGGCAACTTTTTCACACCGGGTGGCGAGTGTTTCAAACGGCCTGCCAGAGATAGTGATGGACGTGAATACGATTTTGTCATTTGAGAAACCTTTAGACAGGTACGTGGATGGATTAGGTATGGAGGGATATGGACCACACAAGCAAATGGGGCTAGGTCGTGAAAAGATTTCATAATGGGCTCAGTTTATACAGTACAAATGACTTTGGATTCTCTTCAAGGTTAATGTAGCTTGTGTCCTCTTACAGAACTCAGCTGTTTGCTGTTGTAACTACATGGGCAGTATATTTGCTAACAAAATAAATTGGTGGTTGGTAAAGCTCAGCAGGTCTGGCAGCTTCTTTGGAGAGAAATCAGATTTAACGTTTCAGGCCCAGTGACCCTTCCTCAGAACGGTTCTGAGGCAGAATGACTGGACCGAAATCTTCCGTCTGCTTTCTCTCCACAGATACTTCCAGATGGGCTGAGCTTTGCCAGCAATTTCTGTTTCTGTTTTTGTTTCTGATTTCCAGCATCCGCAGTTATTTTGGCTTATATCTTATAAATTTATTATTGACTGGCACAGTTCAACTCCCTCCCTAATACCTGCATCACATACAGTGCAGCAGTTTGATAAGATGGTGGTGTGGAAGGGTCATAAAGGATGATCAGTAAGTGCTGTATTAGCTAGTGACATCCACATCCATGATTGAATAAATATCAATTATGGTTAAAAGATTTGGAACCTGGCATACACACATCATCTCAGTGTGTTGATTCCAAAACTGTATG
Source organism: Ginglymostoma cirratum (assembly GCA_024137785.1). Taxonomy (NCBI): domain Eukaryota; kingdom Metazoa; phylum Chordata; class Chondrichthyes; order Orectolobiformes; family Ginglymostomatidae; genus Ginglymostoma; species Ginglymostoma cirratum. The sequence continues at coordinate 525,658 of JAHRHZ010000204.1, read as the reverse complement.
AATAATTTTTGAAAAGATATATTCCAGTTTGGCAGCAGTTGCTTGCTTAACTAGTCTGGGTTTCTTTATTGAGGTACCTTAACCACATAAAGGAGGCTTTGCTGCAAGCATAATTTACTTATATTTCAGAAGGTGTTCAATAAAGTTTAACATGAAAGAATTTTTGAAGCATTTTGTTTTGAGCTTCAGACTTCTGTGGAAGTTGACTAGAACAGAGTGCAAAGTGCTCCACGTTGGAGCACATGTTTCTCATTGCAATCCAATAAATATCATTGTATGACTCTTGTTCTGCTGTTAAATATTGTCGGGCTTCATAAAGGTGACTTCCCATAGTGTTGGAAAAGTAGGTCAATGTTATTTATCCTGTCTGGTTGGAAAGCAACGCATTGAAAAACTGTAGATAAATACTAACACTCTGATGTTTTGATATGTGATCTTGATGTGAGTGGAAAGTCAGTGTCACATAATTTTTATGTGGTTTTGGATTTATTTAAGAACAGCCAATTTCCTGCAATTCTTTCCATGCTGTCAAGCTGATTAGGAGTGAGAAAGTGGGTTCAGCTTGTCAGACAGTCACTTGGCTGAGAAAGAACTCTCCTTTTACAAGCAGATGTTGAAATGACTTGGGCACAGAGTTTAAAGATGGTGCTGTTTTTGCTTGGGGCCTTCTCACAGACAGATGATGCAGTATCGTTCATGCTAACTTAGAAAACCTGTTGATACGGAGTGAAAATCCTGCTGCATATTTATTAAATGACTTAGAATTGTTCCTTCAACTTTGCAACCCGTCTTGATAAACTAATCGCTTTTCCCAGGGACGGGGTCTCCATAATGGATCATTTGTCAAATACTCTGACAGGTGTAATTCTTAATTACAATGTGGAAAGAATTATGAGGTTTCATCTCAATTAATCTCAATCGAACTGCTGCAGTTGACCTCAGTACCCTGAGCTGAAGACAAGAAATTCACGAGGGCTCTTTCTTCTGATCATTACATTGTGATATCGGAGATTTAGATTTCTTTTGAGGACAACTGTACTTTCCCGATACAGTTACAACACACATTTACACGACCATGTAGAAAATTGCCAAAGTATGCCTAGTACATAAAAAGCAGGACAAGTCCAACCCAGCCACTTACTGCCCCAACATTTTTCTCTCAGTCATCAGTAAAGCGATGGACGGTGTCATCAACAATGCCATCAAGCAGTACTTGCTCAGAAATAACCTGCTCAGTGACGCCCAGTTTTGGTTCTGCCAAGGCCACTCACCTCCTGATCTCATGACAGCCTTGGTCCAAACGTGGGCAAAAGAGCTGAATTCCAGAGGCGAGGTGAGAGTGATAGCCCTCTGCATCAAAGCTGCACCAAGTGGGGCATCAAGGACCCCAAGCAAAACTGGAATCAATGGGTAGCGGGGGCAAGCTCTCCAGTGGTTGGAATCATACCTAACACATAGGAAGATGGTCTTGGTTGTTAGAGGTCAGTTATCTGAGCTCCAGGACATCTCTGCAGGAGTACCTCAGGGTAGTATCCTAGGCCCAACCATCTTCAGCTGCTTCATCAATGACCTTCCCTCCATCATAACGTCAGGAGTGGGGATGTTCGCCGATGATTGCACAATGTTCAGCACCATTCATGACTCCTCAGATACTGAAGCAGTCCGTGTTCAAATGCAACAAAACAATATCCAGGCTGACAAGTGGCAAGTAACATTCATACCACATAAATGCCAGGCAATGACCATCTCCAGCAAGAGACAATCTAACCACTGCCCCTTGGCATTCAACAGTGTTACCATCACGGAATTGCCCACTATCAGCATCCTGGAGGTTATTATTGACCAAAAGCTCAACTAGACTCACCACATAAACACTGGCTACAAGAGCAGGCCAGAAGCTAGGAATACTGCAGCGAATAACTCCCCTCCTGACTCTTCAAAGCCTGTCTGCCATTTACAAGACATATCAGGAGTGTAATGGAATACATCCCCTTACCTGAATGAGTGTAGCCCCAACAACACTCAAGAAGCTTGACACCATCCAGGACAATGCAGCACATTTGATTGGCACTACATCCACAAGTATCCATCCCCTCCACTATCAACGCTCAGTAGCAGCAGTGTGTACTATCTATAAGATGCACTGCAGAAATTCGCCAAAGATCCTCAGACAACACCTTCCAAACCCACATCACTTCCATCTAGAAGGACAAGGGTAGCAGATATATGGGATCACCACCACCTTCAAGTTCCCCTCCAAGCCACTCACCATCCTGACTTGGAAATGTATCACTGTTCATTCACTGTCACTTGGTCAAAATCCTGGAATTCCCTCCCTCATGGCATTGTGGGTCAACCCACAGCAAGTGGGCTGCATCAGTTCAAGAAGGCAGTTCACCACCACCTCAGAGGCAAATAGGGTTGGGCAATAAATGCTGGCCAGCAAGCGATGCCCACATCCCATAAATGAATTTAAGAACAAATTATATTTGGTTTTGATTCATTCATAGTTGAAGATGCCCAAAACTTGTAAGTGAAGAATGATTTCTTGAAAGAAATATCTTGTGATGGCTACAGCAAAATATACTCCAAGTATCAGCGTCTTGTGATGAAGAAGGGAGAAAAGTGGTCACCAAAATACATGTTTAGCTGGCTGAAACTAAAATTCAAACACTGGAGTGTTTATCTTTGGTCGTTTCTGTTCTTAATGCTCTGCGCTGTCTGAGAGTTGTCGTATTCCAAACCCATGCTACAAGCAATTGCACCCTCAATGCAACGGCTGGTGAAAAGGACTGTCCACAAATTGACTGCATTTACCCTGGTGGGAGTAGTTCCCCTTTTTGGAGATCATGTTTCAGAGATATTGGGAACCAGATCAAAATAGCCTAGTTTCTAAATTTAGTGTCTGATTTCTTCCCACTAATCTGCATTCTACCAGTTACCGAAAGCTGATTTATTTCTGCATGAAAACGTGAATGAAATGTTTAAAGTTTAAGCCATTTCAAATTCTGTTGAATGGTGGGATGCTGCCAAGAACTGTGTGTGCAAAGAATGGGTTGTGCTCGCTACAAGCAAGAACCACTTCTGTCCACAGAGACGATATTCTCTAAGATTCTTTTGATTGTATCTGGTGATTGAAATATCAATTGTAATGTTGATAGAATTTAGGAAAAAAGTAAGGCAGACTTCAGAGTTCATTGTGTGTTTCAGTCCGAGGGTCAGTTTGAGAACAAATTCCATGAGTTTATAATTTCAACAAGCTCATTGACTGTGTTCAATGAGCTGACTGGATTTGTGCAACATATGAACAATATTTTCACTGTGGGTTTGAAGTACAAATGAATGCAGGTCTTTATGGTGGGAATCATTCATAGTTTTGTAAAGTTTATCGTTTTGACTCAATAGAAAGACCCATAGTTTGGTATCAAGAGTCCAGGGACAGTATGTCCCTGGTAGGGTGAAGGGAAATGTTGGCAGGTTTAGGGATCCCTGGCTGACAAAGGTATTGACGCTCTGGTCAGGAAAAGAGGCATGGGTTTAAGCTATTGGACTCCAGTGAATCCCTAGATGACTATAATAAGTGTAGGAGCATACTTAAGAGGGAAATCAGAAGAACAAAAATAGGGTATGAGATGGATCTGGCAGGTAAGGTTGAAGAAGTTCTATAGCTATGTTACGAACAAGAGGGTGGCTCGGGAGAGAATAGGTCCCCTTGAAGATCGAAGATCAGCATATGTGTGGAGCCTCAGGAGATGGGGGAGATTTTTAATGAATATTTCTCCTCCGTGTTTGCTGATGAGAGAATCGTGGATGCGAAGGAAATATGGGGAACAAGTGGGGATGTTTTGGACCACATACATATTACCAGAAGGGAGGTGTTTTCAGCCTTCGATCTCATTAGGATGGATAAATCCCCTGATCAAGTCCATCCTTGGACATTGTGGGAAGCTAGGGACAAAATTGGTGAGGCCCTACAGAAATTTTTGCTTTGTCTTTACCCAGTGGTGATGTTCTGGACCACTGGCGGGTGGCTAATGTTGTTCCATTGTTGAAGAAAGGTAGCAAAGACAAGCCAGGGAACTACAGGGCAGTGAGCCTGACATCAGTGGTAGGCAAGTTATTGGAGAGGATACTGAGGGACACGATCAATATATTTGGATAGTCAAGATCTGATCAGGGATAGTCAGCATGGATTTGTACACAGGAAGTCACGTCTGAGAAATCCTGAGTTTTTCAAAGAGGTCACCAAGCGTATTGATAGGGGTAAGGCAGTGGATTTGGTCTACATTGACTTTAGTAAGGCCTTTGACAAGGCCCCGCATGGTAGGCGCTCGCCATGAAGGTTAGGTCGCATGGAATCCAGGGAGACCTAGCTAATTGGATTCAAAATTGGCTTGATGGTAGGAAGCAGAGGGTGATGGTTGAAGGTTAAAAACCAAAAGAACTGCGGATACTGTAAATCAGGAACAAAAAAAAATTTGCGGAAAAGCTCAGCAGGTCTGGCAGCATCTGTGGAGGAGAAAACAGAGTTAACATTTCGGGTCTGGTGACCCTTCCTCAGATGGTTGGTTGTTTCTTGGATTGGAGGCCTGTGACTAGGGTGTGCCATGGGAGTTGGTGCTGGGACCTTTGTTATTTGTTACTTACATAAATGATCTGGATGTGAATGTACAAGGCATGATTAGTAAGTTTGTGGATGATACAACATTAGGAGGTATTGTTGATGGTGAGGAACGTTATCAAAAATTACAGAGGGATCGTGATCAGATGGAGAAGTGGGCTGAGGATTGGCAAAATGCAGTTCAATGCAGATAAGCGTGAGGTGTTGCCCTTTGGAAAGTCAAACCAAAGTAGGACTTATATGGTAAACTGTAAGGTCCTGAGGAGTGTTGTGGAATAGGGGGACCGAGGAATACATAGTTCATTGAAAGTGGTGTCACAAGTGAACAGGGTGGTGAAGAAGGCATTTAGCATGTGGCCTTCATCAGTCAAGGCTTTGAGTGTAGAAGTTGGGGCGTTACGTTACAGTTGTATAAGTCGTTGATGAGGCTGCACTTGGTGTATTGTGTCCAGTTTTGGTCACCCTGTTATAGGAAAGACATAGTTAAACTGGAAATGTGCAAAGAAGATTTACGAGGATGTTGCCGGGACTAGTTGGCCTGACTTATAGGGAGAGGTTGGCCAGGATAGGACTTTATTCCTTGGAATGTAGAAGGATGAGGGGTGACGTTAGAGGTGTATAAAATTATAAGGGCCATAGATAGGATGAATGCATATAGTCTTTATCCCAGGGATAGGGAATTGAAAACTAGTGGGCATAGGTTTAAAGTGAGAGGGGAAAGATTTAAGAAGGACCTGAGGGGCGTTTTTGGAATGGGCTGCCAGAGAAAGTGATTGATGCAGGTACAATTACAATATTTAAAGAGTAATTGGATAGGTACTTGTATGGGAAGGGTTTAGAGGAATATGGACCAAATGTGGGCAGTGGAACTAGCTGAGTGGGCACCGTGGGCCAGTTTGGGCTGAAGGACCTGTTTCCATACTGTATTACTCTGACTCTAAAATACATGCTAGAGCATCAATGCCTTGACCACTACCAAAATGCTTTAATATAATTCGGTAGAGAGAGCCATTCAACATTTATCACCTCTGCAGCCATCTCCCTTACTCTTCTTTTTGTTTTACCCCATGAGTATTAGTAACCCTACTGTTAAAACTCTCTTCCAAAATCCAGATTACTCCTTACCTTAACACTTTTGCATGTGTTTATATTTTAGGAACCAAGTAATGCGGAAAAAACTGATCCTTTTTTTCAAGAGGAGAAACCATGCTCGTAAACAGAGGGTATGCTGTAATTCTTGAATATTTTTAAAGATTAAAGATCAATGGCATTGTGATAACACCACCCCCTTCAAGTTCCTATCCAAGCCGCTTATTATTCTGGAAATGTGTTGCAGTAGCTTCACTGTTTCCTGGTCAAAATTCTGAAACTCCCTCTGTTCCAACACTGGGGGCATCCCAACACCCCATGGACTGCACCAGTTCAAGAAGGCAGCTCAACACCACCTTCTCCAGGGCAATTAAGGATATGTCTTTGAGACATTAATGATCATATTGAATGTTGAAGCAGGCTTAAGGAGCTGATTGGCCAATCCCTGCTCTTAGTGTCTATGTTTTGAGACAATGATGAAAGAGAAGGTAAGCTTCACAGCAACTGAAGATATTGTGGCTTTGTTTTTATTAAACTTGATGTTATTGAGATTTCAGAGAGTAAGGTTTTTTTATGTACTGAAGAAAGTGTTCATCCTTGGCTTCTTGTGCCCACTAATAGCTTTCAGTAGTTTTCTATGAATCTACCTGTGATTTCATTGTGCAATTCCAAGTCTTGGATATTGATATTTTTCTGATCAGAGATGATGGAAAAGCTGATCGCTATTATCTTTAATGGTTTCCTAAGCAATCTAATCTTATTCTTTCTTCCCCTTCTGCAGTAATTCACTATTTTACTTTTTACTGTCCCTCAATCCTGTTTGAGATTTTGGTCTTTAAATTGAGTTAATCCATCTGCTGAAAATGAAATGAGGGCAGCAAAATGGGCCTACCCAGTGATATTCTGTCACTCTCCTGTAGCAAAATACCGATCTCCTAATCCTCTATGAATCATTCTGTCGATGCATAACCCCGCTGGTCTTGCACATTGCTGTAGTACCAGGCTGCCAGACTGTCTGCTAGTACTAATCGCACAATTCATTTGTGATGCCTGTTTTTCAGGAACAGAAGATCTGCCAGCGTTATGACCAGCTGATGGAAGTGTGGGAAAAAAAAGTCGAAAGAATAGAAAACAACCCCCGGCGTAAGGCCAAGGAGAGCAAGACCAGGGAATATTATGAGAAGCAATTCCCTGAAATCCGCAAGCAAAGGGAACAGCAGGAACGATTTCAAAGGTAATGGTTAGGATTAAATTCTACTCATGTTACTCATCTCTAGGTGGTTAGTATGGGAAAAGCAACAGTATTTCTTGTGCCCACTCCCACATTCAGTCTCTACCCTCACACTGTTACTCTCTGCTTGGCTCAATCTTTCTCCCACATGGGTAACTGGAGCTATGAGTAACTTAGGTTAGGCACAGCTGGAGTACTGTGTGCAGTCTGGTCACCTCACTGTAGGAAGGATGTGATTGCCCTGGAAGATTGAACAGGGGATTTGCCAGGATGTTGCCTGGCATGGAGCCTTTTAGCTATGACGGGAAGCTGGATAAGCTCAGGTTTTTTTCTTTAGAGCACAGAAGACTGAGAGGGGATCTGATAGATGCTTATAAGATTGAGAGGCATGGACAGAATGGATAGGAAACAGCTATTCCCCTTAGTTAAAGGGCTTATCTCAAACTGATTGTTGTTTAAAATGAAAGACGGTCACAGAATCCCTACAATGTGGGGGGAATTTGATGAAGGTTTTTCCACCCTGAGGCACTACCTGGGAGAACAGTTGAGATGGAAAATGTCAACCTTTTGAAAAAGGGTGAGTGAGCAGTTGAAATGTTGTGGTATCCAGGACTAGGAGCCTGGAGCTGGAAAGTGGGACCTGTTTTATTCACTCATGGGACGTGGACATCATTGGCTGGCCCATATTTTATTGCTGGTCCCTAGTTGCCCTTGAAAAGGTGGTGGTGAGCTGCCATCTTGAGCCACTGCATTCCATGTGGTGTAGGTTGACCCACCGTGCCCTTAGGGAGCGACTTTCAGGGTTTTGATCCAGTGACAGTGAAAGAACAGAGATATAATTCCAAGTCAGGATGGTGAGTGCCTTGGAAGGGACCTTGCAGGTAATCATGGGTTTGGAAGGTGCTGTCTAAGATTCTTTAGTGAATTTCTGCAACGCACCTTGAACTAGTAGCAGCAGTGTGTTCTAATATATAAGAGGTCTGTTTATTAGTCTAGTAACAGTGGGGAAGGAGTTGATCTTGAATCTGTTTGTTCTTGTATTCAAAGTTTTATATCTTCTGCCCGATAGAAAAGAGTATGTTGGGTAGGAGGAGTCTTTGATTATGTTGGTTGCTTTCCCAAAGCTGCAGGAAGTATAGATCGTAGAATCGCTACAGTATGGAAACAGGCCGTTCAGCCCAACAAGTCCACACTGACCCTCAGAGTATCCTGCCCAGACCCATCCCCAGACACTATGGGCAATTTAGCACGGCTAGTTCACCTAGCCTGCACATCTTTGGATTGTGGGAGAAAACTGGAGCACCCAGAGGAAACTCGCGCAGAAACGGGGAGAATGTGCAAACTCCACACAGACAGTCACTCAAGGGTAGTATCGACCCTGGGTCCCTGGTGCTGTGAGGCAGCAGTGCTACCTTTATTCATTCGTGGATGAGGGCATCGATGGCTAGGCAGCATTTATTGCCCATCCCTAATTGCCCAGAGGGCAGTTAAGAGTCAACCACATTTCTGTGTGTCTGGAGTAGGCCAGACCAGGTAAGGATGGCAGTTTCCTTCCCTAAAGGACATTAGTAAACCACATGGGTTTTTCCGACAATCAACAATGGATCCATGGTCATCACTAGATTCTTAATTCCAGATATTTATTGAATTCAAATTCCACCATCTCCCTAGCAGGATTCAAACCTGGGTCTCTGGATTAACAGTCCAGCGATAATACCACTAGGCCCTCGTCTTCTCTAAGCCACTGAGCTACCATGTCACCCCTTTTTTTTTTTAAGCCCACCCAGACCCACCCCACCTATAACCTACCTAATCTACACATTCCTGAGCACTATGGGCAATTTGGCATGGCCAATCCACCTAGTCTGCACATCTTTGGACTGTGGGAGGAAACTGGAGCACCTGGAGGAAACCCACTCGGACACGGGAAGAACATGCAAACTCCACACAGACAGTCGCCTGAGGGTGGAATCGAACCCGGGTTTCTGGAGCTGTGAGGCAGCAGTGCTAACCACTAAGCCAATGTGCTGTCCCCTTGGAGTCAATGGATGTAAGGCTGGTTTGCGTGATTAACTAGGTTATATTCGTGACTCTAGTTTCTTGCGATCTTGGGAAAAGCAGTTACCAAACCACGCTGTGATGCATCCGGGTAGAATGCTTTTTATTGTGCATCTATAAAAATTGGTAAGAGTCTTTGTGGACATGCTGAATTTCCTTAGCCTGCTAAGGAAGTAGGCTTATGCTTTCTTGACCACCATGTCATAGTGTGTGGACCAGACAGGCTATTTGTGATCATCACTCCCCGGAACTTGATGCTGTCGACCATCTTCACCTCAGCACCATTGATGCATACAGGGGCGTGTTCTCCACACTGCTTCCTGGAGTCAATGTACTTGTTCGTTTTGCTGGCGTCGATGGAGTCATTGTCTTTACATCATGACGCTAGTGGGGAGTATTCCATCACACTACTGACTTGTGTCTTGCAGATGTGGACAGGCTTTGGAGAGTCAGGAGGTGAGTTACTTATTGCACTCCTAGCCTCTGAACTGCTTTCTTTTATTTTTCTTTCTTAATATAATGAGTCCAGTTGAGTTTCTGGTCAGTGGTAACCCAAGGATGTTGATTGTGGGGTTTTCAGTGACAGTACAGCATTGAATGACAAGGGGTAGTGATTAGATTGTCTCGATTTGGAGATGGCCATTGCCTGGCATTTGTGTGACATGAGCACTACTTGTCAGCCCAAGGGTTCGATTCCAGTCTTGAGCGACTGTCTGTGTGGGGTTTGCACATTCTCCCAGTCCAAAGATGTGCAGGGTAGGTGGATTGGCCATTTAAATTGCCCATAGTGTCTAGGGATGTTTAGGTTAGGTGGGTTAGACATGGCAAATCAGGGGTAGGATAATGGGTCTAGGTGGAATGCTCTTCGGAGGGGTGGTTTGGACTTGTTGGGCTGAATGGCCTGTTTCCACACTGTAGGGATTCTATGAAAATTCTATCGTCCAGATCTTGTTGAATTTGCTCATGGACTGCTTCAATGTCCAAGGAGTTGCACACTTGTGATAAACATTTGCAATCATTTGTGAACCTCCCCACTTCTGACCTTTATGGAGGAAAGACCTTTGATAAAACAACTGAAAATGGTTGAGCCTAGGACATGACTCTGAGGAACTCCTGTAGAGATGACCTGGAGCTGAGATGACTCACCGCCATTAATCACAACCATCTCCCGGTGTGCTAGGTATGACTCCAACCGGTGGAGAGTTGCATCATATCATCACTGTTCATTCACTGATTAAATAGCTTCAGAACAATGTAGGTCATCTGAATTCCCTGTTACATAATCTCCAAAGAGGATTCCTTGAAGTGGATACTACAATTTCAAAATAGACTAATGAGGAAAATACTAGATTTTCTTTACAAGTGAACAACCCATATTAACTTGGCTATGTCATGTACTGTGTTGTTTAGTACCGTTTAAAATGTATTTGGTAAAATGTGCAATTGCTTTCTTTTCAGAGTGGGACAGAGGGGAGCTGGGCTTCCAGCAACTATAGCGAGGAGCGAGCATGAGATTTCAGAAATTATCGATGGACTTTCTGAACAAGAGGTCAGGTGTTCCTTCGAGTCATTTCCATCCATTAATATAGGCAGTTTGAGTTTGTGCCAGGATTTCACCCATTAGTAGAGAAACATCCTCCTATAATGTATTTTAAATAAGTAAAAGTAGAAAGTGTATTAAAATAACAAAAGGGAAGGTCTGTGAATGGGGGCAACGATCATGGTCTGAAATTGTTGAATTCGATGTTATAACCAAAGGCTATCAAGAGTATAACTGAAAGGTGAGGTGCTATTATAATGAACCTCATTGGAACATTACAAGAGGCTGAAGGTGCAGAGCTCAGTGTGAGAGCAAGTTGGAGATCTAAGATGACAATTGATTGGAAACTCTGAGTCACACTAGTGAACTGAACATTTAGCCTCCCCAATGTAGACCAGAGCACACCTTAAGCAGGGAATATTGTATGATAATCCTGAAAGCAGTACAAGTAAATCGCTGTTTCACTTCAGATGCTTTGGGGCATTTACTGTGAGAAGGAAAGTAAAAGGGGTGGCTGTTCCACTTCCTGCACTTCTGTGGAAAGGTGTCATGGGCAGGAATGTTGATGTTGTATATGATGATGGAATTTCTCATCCAGCTCCATTTCTGCCAGCTCCAGCATGATATTACTGCTAAACTTTTCCCTGCCCTACACTTTGAGCATTGTGCTGGCCTCCGTCTCATGTAGCATCCTGGCCCACTCTTTGGTAATTTCCCATGGTCCCTGCTGTTGTCATGCAAGTGCAAGAGATGTAATATCTGCCATTATACTTCCTCTGACTGCATTCTGCCCGTTCTTTCCAAACGTTCTTTCCAGGTGAGGCAGTAATTTACATGTATTTTTTTCAATTTAGTATGCTGTATTCACTGCTCATAATGTTTTGGGAAGATCAGATGTTAAGTCTGCTTCATGACCCTGAGCTTCCAATTGCTTGTCCTTTTTAATTTTTTTCCTTGGTCTCGCACTAATCTTTCTTTTGTCAGCCTCCTGTCTTCTTCCAGTGAAGCTTCTGGAGGAGCACCTTATCTTTCCATTAGGCTGTGTGCAATTATAATGAAAAATTTCTAGCTGCTGCTGGTAATCAGTAATTGTGTTGTTATTTTCCTCAGGTTGTGTGTTCACTGGTGGTGGACCATAAGCTACCAAGGACTACAAGCCTGGAGTAGCTAGATGCTTTTTGCATCTAATCATTAAGAAACAAAATAACCAATTTGCGATCAGGAAAGGATATTGAACACAAAAGCAAAGTGCTGGAGAAAGTCAGCAGGCCTGACAGCTTCTGTAGAGAAAGAAAAACAGAATTACCGTTTTAACTCCCTATTTATTTCAGAACCCTCTTCCCCTCCCCCATTTCTGATGATGGGTTTAGGCCCGAAACGTCAAGTTTTCCTGCTCCTATGATGCTGCTTGACCTGCTGTGTTCATCCAGCCCCATGCTTGTTGTCTCGGATTCTCCAGCATCTGCAGTACCTTTTATCTCTGATACTGTTTTAACTCCAGTGACCACTCATCAGAACAGTCACTGGACTCGAAACCTCAACTCTGTTTCTCTCTCCACAGATGCTGCCAGACCTACTGAGTTTCTCCAGCACTTTGCTTTTGTTTCCATTTTTTAGCATAAACAGTTTTTTTTGTTCTTTGTTTTCGTTTAGTGGGTATTGAACTTTTTTTTAGTTATTTGTGATTAATCTGTTCAGACATGCTTATGACACGTGTCTGGGACCTTCTAGCCCAGAGGTAGGGACACTATCACTGCACAAGACGCTTCAAGTAGGAAACAAAACATCTGAATGACAAACTACCAGGGTATCTGGTCAATAAAATCCTTTGGATTGTTTATTGCAGAATAATGAGAAGCAGATGAGGCAACTTTCTGTGATTCCTCCAATGATGTATGACACAGAACAGCGAAGGGTGAAATTCTTGAATATGAATGGAGTAATGGATGATCCAATGAGAGTATATAAGGAACGGCAGTTCATAAACGTCTGGTCTGAGCATGAGAAGGAGATCTTCAAAGAGAAGTAATTATAGTCTGCTACCATTCTGCACTGAACATGATAATTTTTTCTGGCAGTTTGAGTTATTCCTACATCTGCTCCAGTCTTGTGCAAGCACACCTTCAGACTGAATTGCTAGCAGGTTGTAGTCAATTACTGCTGATACTGTGCGACTGGGCTCTATATACAATGAATTATATTGTTCCTGACAGGTTTAAGGCCAAATGTAATATACAGCTGTGTAGCAATTCTTTTGTTATTCAACCTTATAATGTTGCTAGTGCAAATTAAAGCTGGTCCATCCAGTTAATCAATGATTGTGGAGTTCACAGTTTGAGTAGTTGGATGTCTGGGGATAAAGTTATAACCAATCAAAATTGATCTCTTCTAAAAGTAAAACATTAGCAGCATGGGAGCTTTTAATGACATTGAAGTTGTAGCATGGAAACCATTTTATCAGTGACCTTAAAAAATCCTTATGGTTGGTTCACTTGTAAATATGTTGCCAGAACTGGCTGTGCCATCACTTTTGATATTTTTGTTCCCATTTGACTTTTACACTGGTCAATTTAAATTGATTAGCGACAGAGGGATTAAGATGGTTTATGTACTTTTCTTGTTGGTGCAATATAATGACAACTGCAAGTTAATGAATAACTTACTTGAGCTTTCTACCAGACACTGACTAAGGAGGTGAACCATTGAGCTTTTACCCTTCAGGTGATTGCATTACTGATCAAAGACTTCTGTTTTCAATAGGTTTGTTCAACACCCAAAAAACTTTGGCTTGATAGCATCTTACCTGGAAAGAAAGGTAAGAAGACTCGTCATACACCAATTTTCTGAACAAAAAATGTGAAATTTTCTTCTACTTTTTCTTGTGTTATTCTCAACTGATTTACTTGAAAAGTCCATTCGCATAGCTCACCACAGTGCGTGAACCAGTTGCTGGATATAATACTCTGATATAAAATGCATTAGATTTGTTCACATTTGTTGAAATTTGTTATAACATGTTTTAATTTATCTTACCTACACAAACTCACTTTCTCTCTATTGCTTGCCCTTTTTCTCCTTCACTTCATCTCTTTCTCATGCAGTGAAAGTTTAAAATGTTTACAAAGCTGAGCCTTATTTTCCAGCTACAAATAGTATACATGTTGGAAATAGTATTGGTGATATTGGATCTATTAAATTGGAACTCTATGTCCTTTTGCTAGATCAACTGTGCTGACTAGTTTGCTTCAGTACTCATTTCTTTGGAAATGAAGAAGAAATTGGCATGATGTTACAACTGACATTTTTAATTTAAAAATGATAAGGTTTGTTGCAAAATTTGATCATTTGTGGCAGCAGTATCTGTGATATTTGCTGTTGTCTGTAGTGTTTTCAATTCTGTCATATTCACAGGCAGTTGGTGGTAATTGTGTAATGTTAGACCAGTGAGCCTTACATCTGTTGTAGGAAAAGTTTTGGAAAGGATTACAAGAGATAGGATTTATAATCATCTAGCAAGCAACAATTTGATTGGAGATAGTCAACATGGATTCGTCAAGGGCAGGTCGTGTCTCACAAACCTCATTGAGTTTTTTGAGAAGGTGACCAAGCATGTGGATGAGGGTAGGGCAGTTGATGTGGTGTACATGGACTTCAGTAAAGCCTTTGATAAGGTTCCACATGGTAGGCTATTGGAGAAAATGCAGAGGCATGGGATTGAGGGAGATTTAGCAGTTTGGATTAGAAACTGGCTTTCTGAAAGAAGGCAAAGAGTGGTGGTTGATGGAAAATATTCAGCCTGGAGTCCGGTTACTAGTGGTGTGCCACAAGGATCTGTTTTGGGACCACTGCTGTTTGTCATTTTTATAAATGACTTGGACGCAGACACAGGTGGATGGGTTAGTAAGTTTGATGACACCAAAGTCGGTGGAGTGGTGGACAGTGTGGAAGAATGTTGCAGGTTGCAGGGAGACTTGGATAAACTGCAGAATTGGGCTGAAAGGTGGCAAATGGAGTTCAATGCAGATAAATGTGAGGTGATGCACTTTGGGAAGAGTAATAGGAAAGCAGAATACTGGGTCAATGGAAAGATTCTTGGTAGTGTGGATGTGCAGAGGGATCTTGGTGTCCAGGTACATAGATCCCTGAAAGTTGCCACCCAGGTTGGTAATGCTGTTAAGAAGGCATACGGTGTGTTAGGTTTCATTGGTAGAGGGATTGAGTTCCAGAGCCGTGATGTCATGCTGCAACTGTACAAAATGCTAGTGCGGCCTCACTTGGAATATTGCGTACAGTTCTGGTCGCCCCATTACAGGAAGGATGTGGAAGCATTGGAAAAGGTGCAGAGGAGATTTACGAGGATGTTGCCTGGTCTGGAGCGAAGGTCTTATGAGGAAAGGCTGAGGGACTTGGGTCTGCTCTCATTGGAGAGAAGAAGGCTAAGAGGGGATTTAATAGAGACCTACAGAATGATCAGAGGATTAGATAGGGTGGACAGTGAGAGTCTTTTTTCCTAGGATGATGATGTCGGCTAGTACGAGGGGGCATGGCTGCAAATTGAGGAGTGATAGATTTAAGACAGATGTCAGAGGCAGGTTCTTTACTCGGAGAGTGGTCAGGGCGTGGAATGCCCTGCCTGCCAATGTAGTTAACTCAGCCACATTAGGGGCATTTAAACAGTCCTTGGATAAGCATATGGATGATGATGGGATAGTGTAGGGGGGTGGGCTTAGATTAGTTCACAGGTCAACGCAACATCGAGGGCCGAAGGGCCTGTTCTGCGCTGTATTGTTCTATGTTCTATGTTACAAAGAAAATCATCGACTGTCTGACTCATTTAATTCTTTGGCGTGGGTGCTGGTTTTTCTCCTGCTTCCGTGTGGTCTGTTTGAAGCAGAAGGGAAATTGACCTTCAGAATGTTTGAATAATCTGCATTCATTTGCTTAGACTAAGTCAAATACTTGGCCTGCAATTCTATCTTGATCAGTAGCCTGGAGACCGTTTAACAGCGGTGTCTTTGAATTAGAGGTTATTCCACATTGTGGTTTGGAAGAAATCCCAGTACGTTTAAAGTTAACAATTAACACTCAAACTTTGTAGCTGTGTGTCTCCCTGTTTACTGTTCATTCTTTGTTAACTCATCTTCTATCAGGCTCACCTAAAGCTTACCTTGTTTAAGGTTGCACTGTCTTTTTCTTGGATTCAAGGTTGACAAGGGGTTTTTAGATGTAGACTGGTCATTGTCCCTCATGCCCGAGTGAAATTTAAGGTGTCAGGTTTTGAAGTACTGCAGAGATAAAAATTAACCAGTGTACACACAGAGAGATACACACAGACGCAGACACATGTACACCTTTAACCGGCTGTCAAACTGTGCAGATGACTGATGAAGTCTGAAAAGCCCCTGCACTTGAGTTACACATCCTAACTGCATAGATGCTGCCATGGGTATGCACCTGAATGACACTGGCATGATGAGTGTGTAGGATGTTTATAGATATTTGAAAACACCAATTGATTATGTGGCAAATGAGTGAGGATGCAGATTGCAAACATTCTGCTGAATGAGTGGCACAGTTGACCGAACAGGAGCTAGTAGTGAGATTCGTCGCTGTGCCAGTTTTGCCACTACTCTGATGGAAGAATAAACATTTGTATGGGAGAAACAAAAGTGATGGTGGTCTTTGGCACATCCTGTGGCAGATGGCATCTCGTCACAGATCACGCGAAAGTTATACATGAAGGCCGTCACTCAATTCATCTTAATTCACCCATCTAGAATGATCTTTGGGTTTCCCCATTACTACATCTGTTGTAAATCGGATTGACTTCAGAGAATTCCGCTCGAGTTTTACATCTGGGTAGACATTCAGTATTCTCATTCTTTGCACAAAGATTTGCTGATGATCTAAATTTTCCTTTTAGTAGTTTAAAACAAAGTTCATTTGTCTTTATGTTGTATGTAATGTGCTTTTACAAATTAGTCTTTTCCATACCTCTCTCTCTCGTATCACTCTATAAGTTCAACTTTTGAATCTTTCCATTTCAATCTTGGTCCCCAGGTATGCCTCATGACTGAGACCTTGCCAGCTGAGACTTGTGGTTAACCTTGAGATTCCTTTCAGTGCCACCTCCATTGTTAATGTTTTTTGTGCCCTTGTAAATAGAACTTGGATGCAGTGCTCAAATTGAGGTCTAGCCAGCTATTGAATATTTTGTTTGCAACATGATCTGACTCTTATTTTGATGTTCCAAACACAAAGTTCAATCCCCTGGTTTTGTTGGGTGCTGCTCTGCTTTGGTTGGATATCACGAACGTTCAGTTTACCAATATCCTTTGTCTTTCAACTATATCCTTTCCACTTCAATTTCATTCCTGGAATACTTGTGTCACCCATATTTCCTGTTGATCCGCGTCTTTTGCATACATATTCATTTAATTGATTATTGTCCTGTTTACCCGTATATTATCCAACTTGTCTATATATTCTCTAGGTTACCTTTGATCTACTCCTCCTAAATATTAAATTGTCTGTAACCATGACCAATTTGCTTTGAAGTTTTGAAAAAATGTCATATATATCGATTCAGGAGGTAGTTGTGAAGTTTTTTATTACCATTGGGATGAATGTTTTCCTGACAATTGAAAAAGCAAGCATTTGACTTTCTTTACATTCTGTATTTTAGCTGAGCAGAATGCCAATTTCAATATTTCCTGTTTGTGTTGTGCAGTGTCAAGTGGAACCTAGTACTTTGATACAGCAGCACCCTAGACTGAGAACTGGGTCAAATTGAGGAATTATAATCTGAACCTGCTCACTCCATGCTTTTAAGAGTTCCTATTGTACTGCCAACACACATGCAATTTCCCTCCAGTGCCCACCCTCAAATTCATCACCTTATGCTCAAATTACCGAGTCCAATGCAGCAGCTTCTTCCCATCTGCTATTTTAGCTATTTTACACTTAGCCAATTACCATCTTGAGCTTGGACCAGTTGCAGATATGTTGCATATCTAAAATTAGTAGTTGAATTTCAGACACTTGTAACTTCCTTTTCCAGAAAGTCTAAAAGTGAAGTAAGTTTTAACGTAGAGTCCACAGATTTTCCCTGATGGAGTGGGCAGGTAGGTGGCAGATGAGATTAAACGCGGAGAAGTGTGAGATGATACATTTTGGTAAAAGAACACTGAAAGACAACATAAAATAGAGGTTAGTATTCTAAAGGGGGTAGAGCGCAGAGAATCTTGGGCGTATATACGTGCACAGATTATTGGAAGTTACAGGACAAGTAGAGAGAGCAGCAAGTAAAGCACACAGTGTCATTGGCTTTATGAATAGGAGCATAGAGTACAAGGAGGTGATCTTAAACTTGTATAAGACACTTGTTAGACCTCTGCTGGAGTATTGTCTGGGTGCCACAGTATAAGACGGATGTGAATGCATTGGGGAGAATAAAGGATCATTACAGAGATAAGGAACTTTAGTGATGAGGATAGATTGAAGATATTGGGACTGTTCTCCTTGGAGAGAAAACGACTAAGAAGAGACCTGATGGAGGTTTTCAAAATCATGAATGGGCTGAATAGAGAAGATAGGGAGAAACTGTTTCTGCTTGTAACAAGAACTAGAGGGCATAGATTTAAAGTGTTGTGCAAAAGAAGCATGGGTAAAGTGAGGTGAAGCTTTTTCACTCAGTTGTGATGTAGTGAATGCACTGCCTGGTAAGCAGGTTCGGTTGAGTCACTTGAGAAAATTGGATGATCATTTTTTATCCAAATAATGTGCAAGGCTTTGGGTGAAAAATTAGGAGATTGGCAGTAGATAATGATTCTCATTTAATGAGCCATTGTGCCTGCAATGGGCCGCATGGCAGCCTCCTTCGTTATAACACTTCTGTGATTCAGTGAAAAGAAACGCTAAATTTTGCAGCTTGGAATCTTAGAGCACTCAAAAATAACCTCAGCAGTGACCATCAAGAAAGAAAAAACTGGAATCCTTTCACATGAGCTATCAAGACTGAGGTTGACATCACCACGCTTAGTAAGATCCACCTTTGTGGAGAAGGGCAGCTGAAGAAACAAGCAGGGGCTACACCTACTGGAAAAGGAAGACTATAACAACAGTCGTATCTGGTTTTGCTATCCAGAATAAGATCTTGGATGCATGCCTAAACTCCACAATTGTACAATGAAAGGCTTATGACATTTCAGCACAATTAATATTGTCACTATCAGTGGTGTTTATGCCTTGACCCTGGACTCCCTTGATGATACAGAAAGCTCTGTTCTGACCTTGATGAATTCCTTATGGTATGCCAAAAAGAACAGTTCATCCTTCCTGGGGACTTCCCTGTCAGGGTTGATCACGATTCCAGTTAAAATCAATGTAAATGGTGTCCCTGTCCTGACAAGGTGTATTCAGCGTAGCTCATTTTAACACAAGCACCTCATCTGTGCAAAGAAACAAATATAAAACTAAATGGAAGCATCATAGATCAAGGCATTGGCACATCCTGGGTTGTCATTGTTCGAGTCAAAGACCTAAGTATGTCTGTATCACTCGATCCATGTGAGACAGAACATCGCCATATTCAATCAGTGATGAACATGTGCAAAGCACCAAGACGTGTAAGTCCAGTGGGTCAGAAGATCAATGCCACACCGGCAGCCCAACCAAAGAGAGAAATTCTAGAAAACCTTTACATATCCAAGAAACTCTATAATTTTAGGCCTTCCAAAGGAACATATGTCATGGTTTTGGTTGACAGGCAAATGTGAAGACAGCACCAAAAGTGTTTATTACATTCATCGATCTGATCAGAGCATTTGTTTCAATAAATTGAGAAGTTCTGTAGATTGTTTTCCAGAATTTTAGGAATCCGAGAAACTTTATCTGAGTCCTGCAACTTCTTCACTATGATATGACTGCAACCATCTCGAATGGGAGATCTAAAACAGACGCCTTCAATATCAGAGCTACAATCAAACAAGCCGATGTGAACCCCCCCCCATACTTTTTACAAACGACCTGAAACTGCCTAGCCAGTATTGCCCACATCCTGTGCAAAAATAAATAAATAACTTGCCCCCTGATAATTTGATTTGATTTATTGTTGTCTCATGTACCTAAGTACAGTGAAAAGCTTTGTCACGCCTGTAGTGCAGGCAGATCATAATATGCAATGATATACAGATCGTATGGTGTTTAGACAGCGAGGCATACAAGGTTACAGCTGCACAGGGAGTGCATAAAAGCAAAATCAACATTCGATTTGAAATTAGAGAGTTATTCAGCAGTCTTAATAGTAGCGGGAAAAAACAGTTCTTGAGCCTGTTGATACATGTGTTTAAACTTCTATATCTTCTGCCTAATGAAAGAGGTTGGAAGACGTTTTAATTGAGGTGGGAGGGGTCTTTGATTATGTTGGTTGCCTTTCCACAGCAACACGAAGTGTAGATGGAGTTGTTGGATGAGAGGTTGATTTGCATGATAGTCTGGGCTGTGTTTACAACTTTGTATAGTTCTGACGGTCCTGGGCAGAGCAGTTTCCATACCAACCCATGATGGACCCAGGTAGAATGCTTTCTACAGTGCATCAGTAAAAGTTGGGAGTGTCCTTATGGACATGCCGAATTTCTGAAGCCTCCTAAGGAAGAAGAGGTTTTGTTGTGCGTGCTTGACGTCGTATCTACATGGGAGGACCCGGACAATTCACTGTATTAAGTACCACCTGGATGGAAATTTCTTTACCCTCCATTGTCTCCATGCCAAAACTAAACTGACCACCTTAGGCGAATCAGACCTTGGGTATATGCAGATAACTGCAGTGTTGTTGCCCAGTCTGTACAGCCCTCAAACCTCTTTTGGTCTTGCTTCCAATTCTGCATACAAGAGATTGCTCTGAGCTTAAATGTTGCTAGAATACATACCAGCCGATGCCTGATCAACTGATTATTCCATCTCCCATGTGTTGAAGGAGAGACTGGAATCTGTTTAGCACTTCCCATACCTCAGCAACTCTCTCTCTCTCAAAGCACCATCATTAGCAAGGTGATGCAGTACCAGATCAGCTCAGCTTGCTCCATATTACAGCACTGAGTGTTTGACAGCAAAGACTTCTTCAAGTCAACAGAAGTCCTAGTGCAGGGAACAGTTGTCATCACTACATTCCTGTACAGGCGAGAGACTTGAATTATCAGTGACACATAACAGCGCTAGCTGAATTCCATCTGCAATATTTCTGCCGCATTCTCTGCGTTGAACCAAGTTCAGTGTCCTTTTTCAAGCCAGCTCCACAAGAATTCATGCAAAAGTCTTACAAAATCAACTATGATGGACTGAACACTGCTTGGATAGCCAAAGCACTCAAATTGCCAATGTTCCAGGGAATGATAAAGAAAACACTTTAAAGACATGCTGAAGCATGGCAGTATTGCTATTCGTGTCTAGGAGGAGCTTGTTACTAGTTGTTCAATTCTTCCCCTTCGTTGAAGTGGCACAAGGGCAGAATATTAAGGTAAAAGGCAGGATATTTAGAAGGGATTTGCGGGAAAGGTTTTTCCCCCAGAATGTGGTGAATGCATTGCCTGGGGTGGTATTTGAGGCAGGGAACATCACAACCTTTAAAAAGTTTGTGGACAACCATTTGAACTGTCGTAACATTCAAGGCTGTGGACTTGGTGCTGGAAAATGGATTAGTATAGATTTAGACTTTTTTTCTTGGTGCAGACTTGATCCGCTGTAGGGCCTCACTGTACCTAAGATTTTATAAAGCTGAGCTAATTCCTGCTGAAGATTTTCTTTTACCCTTGATAAGAGTTTATATGCTTGTGGCATGTCACTAGAGCATGAAGGGACGTGGGCTGAAACGGTTATGTGGATGTGACCTGATTGGGTGATGGATAAAATGTTAGAAGTCGCATGACACCAGATTATAGCCCAACAGGTTTATTTGAAATCACAAGCCTTCAGAGCATAGCCCATTCAGCAGGTGACTTCACGAAAGTACTTCATGAAAGTATCTTTTTGTCTGGCTGAGAATTTGAGTACATTAGGGTTACAAATCTGAAGTAGCAGTGCATAAAATAATCTAAAACTTTTGCCATAACTGTAGAATTCTCCTCATATGCTTTTGTTCTTTTTCTTCAGTGTGTAGCAGACTGCGTTTTGTATTATTATTTGACAAAGAAAAATGAGAACTACAAGAATCTTGTAAGGAGGAACTACGGCCGCCGCCGAGGAAGGAATACGGTAAGAAATACCAGAATATTGACGAAAAGACTGAGCATGAGTTGGGTACAAGACACACTTTGCAACTGGATCAGTGGATTGGGAACATTTTGTTACATAATGTTAGCTGAATGTCTGAGTTACCATGACACCCAGTGGATATAAGGGAGAGCAGGGTTACTTGGATAGCTCTTTAAAGAATTGACCATAACCATGCTGGGTTGTTTCATAGCCTTCTATGTTCTGTGCTGTTATAGGTTGAAAAATTTTCATTGTTTTCGTGCTTTACAATTTACACTAAATCTTAAGACATGTTTTATCTTTTACACTTGCAGTAAATAAACATTTGCAGCATCATTCCCATTGTTCTTAATAAAACTTAAGAGCTTAATCATATTGTTGTTGTATATGTGGGCTTTGTAAATAATGAGTGCTAATATCTTTTGGGTGTAAAGGCTTGAGTTATGGGGATGAGATGGGTAAAGGACATTGAAATCTAAGGTTTTGGAGTAGATCTGTAGCTCGGGTTGTGGGTGTTGAGGTTGGTTGGCTCGCCAAGCTGTTTTGTTGTTCTGCGGATGTTTCGTTACCGTGCTGGGTAACATCCTCAGTGCAGCCTGTGATGAAGCGTCGGTGTGTTTTTCGGTGTGTTTTACTGCCTGGTTTTTAAACTCCGGGGTCCGTTGCGATGGGTTGCCTCACTTCCGGGTTTCCTCCGTAGTGGAATGTATATGGGGTCGAGTTCAATGTGTTTATTAATAGCCTGCTTCGTGGAGTGCCATGCTTCCAGGAATTCTCATGCTTGGCTCTGCCTAGCCTGTCCAGGATCTTGGTGTGAAGTCGTGGTTCTCCTTGTCCATGTGGATTGAGATGAGTCAGAGACTGCGAGAAACACTACCTTGGACAAACAGGAAGGAATCTAACAACAAGAGTACATGAACACCAACTGGCTACAAAAAGACACGACCAGTACTCACTCATCTCAATCCACATGGACAAGGAGAACCACAACTTAGACTGGGACAGCACCGAGATCCTGGACAGGCTAGGCGGAGACAAGCACGAGAATTCCTGAAAGCATGGCACTCATCGAAGCATGCTATTAATAAACACATTGAACTCGACCCCATATACATTCTAGTACGGAGGAAGCCCAGAAGTGAGGCAACCCATCGCAACGGACCCCAGAGTTTTAAAAGCCAGGCGGGAAGACACGCTGATGCTTCATCAGAGGCTGCACTGAGGATGTTACCCAGCACGGTAAAGAAACGTCTGCGGAACAACAAAAACAGCTCGGTGAGCCAACCAACCTCAGGACATTGAAATGTTCGATCAGTCATGATTGTATTGAATAGTTGGGCAGGCTTGATGGCATGAATGGCCTACATCTGCGCTGATGTTCCTCATACAATAGAATAGCACAGGAACAAGCCCTTCGGCCCACTATGTTCTGCCGAACATGACGCCAAATAAAACTAATCCTTTCTGCCTGTCCTTGATCCATATCCCTCCGGTCATTGCATATTCATGTGCTTATCTAAAAGTCCATATCGTATCAGCCTCCGTCACCATCCCTGGCAGCACATTTCAGACACCTACCACTCTCTGTAAAAAAAAAAAAAAATAAAAAAAATAAAAAAAAAGAAAAATTGCCCCTCACATCTCCTTTGAACTTCTCCATCTCACCTTAAATGGATGCCCTGAGTATTAGACATTTCAACTGTTGGGAAAAGATTCTACCTATCAAACCTATTTATGCGTTTCATAATTTTATAGTCTTCTATCAAGTCTCTCCTTAGCCTCTGCCCCTCCAGAGAAAACAACCCTAGTTTTTCTAGCCTCTCCTTATAGCTTGTACCCTCTAATCCAGGCAGCATCCTCGTAAACCTCTTCTATATCCAGATATATGTGGGCCAGGATCTCTGTCACTGGCTTATTCATTGAAGTAGAACAAGCTGGCAGTGACTAGTACATTGCTAGCTAACAGGTCATAGGCCACTGTGTGGTACTTCCATGTGCTCAACAATGAGTTGCAAGTAAAAGGAGGTCTCCTACTTTGGATACTGGAGGAAGTGGTGCCATGGCATTGTCACTGAACTAATAATTGAGTCTCAGCATGGCAGACAGTAAATTGATTTAAAAAGTAAGAAAATCTGACCTTCATGTGACTCCAGATCCCACCGCAATTTGGTTGACTGTTAACTGCCTCACGTTAAACATAGAACATAGAACAGTACAGCACAGTACAGGCCCTTGGGCCCACGATGTTGTGCCGAACTTTTACCCTAAACCTAAGGTCTATCTAACCTCCACCGCTACCTTGTACTATCATCCATATGCCTATCTAATAGCCGCTTAAATGCCCCTAATGAGGCCAATTCCACTACCCTCTCCGGCAATGCATTCCACGCCCCTACCACTCTCTGAGTAAAGAACCTACCTCTGACATCTCCCCAATATCTACCTCCTTTCACTTTAAAACTATGTCCTCTCGTAAAAGCTACCTCCACCCTAGGAAAAAGTCTCTGGCTGTCTGCTCTATCTATACCTCTGATCATTTTGTACACCTCTATCAAGTCACCTCTCATCCTTTGTCGTTCTAAGGAGAAAAGCCCTATCTCTCTCAACCTTTCCTCGTAAGACCTTCCCTCCATTCCAGGCAACATCCTGGTAAATCTCCTCTGCACCTTTTCCAACGCTTCCACATCTTTCCTGTAATGAGGTGACCAGAACTGGACACAATACTCCAGATGTGGCCAAACCAGGCTTTTGTACAGCTGGAGCATAACTTCACGGCTCTTGAACTCAATCCCTCTATTGATGAAAGCTAATGAAAGACTAACGAGGGATGAGCAATAAACGTTGATCCAACCTGCGATATTCACATCCCATGAACAAATACAAAAAACAAATCCTGCACTAGCTTCAGTGGTGCAGTGTTAGAGTTGTGGATGGTCTCTGAAGAGCAGTGTTGGGGTTGTTTGCTTTTTTTGGTTGGAATTCGTGCACATACGAGCGGGCAAGTGAGGTGAAAAGGCAAAAAATAGTTTGGAAATGGTTTCTGTCACACTGAGGTATTCTTATTCATCACTCAATGAACATACGTTTCCTTAAGGAATTAAAACCTACACTCAAATTGACATAGTTATGGCTAATTAGAGTAGATGGGGGCAAATGACTAAAAGAATATGTTTTAATATTGCTTAAAGAGTAGTCACCTAAAGATTTATGAAGGTTTTTAAAAAGGGAAAGAATGACCAAGAAATTAATAAAGGGAAGTAAGTAAGGTACATGGCTAATCTTGAGGTGTTCAGAAAAAAGTAACAATTCTTTGCATGAGAGAAAGGAAAAGATGAATGAAAATAAGCATCGATTTCTTGGGGACAGTGACAGGAGAAATTATAAAATAGAATAAGGAGATGACAGAAATGGCAAGTTTTCTATTTGCCTACATGTAGAAGGGAGAAAGATGATTAGGGAAATTGTGGAGAACCAAGGGTTTAATGAGAAAAAGAAAATTGGTTGGAAATTTATTGGGGGTTTCATGAAGTTGGTAGTGGACAAATACTCAGCACCTAGGGTTTTTCAAAGTGGTGGCTACAGCCAGTGAATGATTTGGGCTTGATCTACCAGAATTCCCAAGATTAAAGAAAAGTATCAGTAAATTTGAAACAATTTTTTTAAAAAGTGGGAGAGAGAAAATGAAGAGTCACTGGACTCGAAATGTTAACTCTGCCTTCTTTCCACAGATGCTGCCACACCTGAATTTCTCCAGCAATTTCTGTTCTTGTTTCAGATCTCCAGCATTCACATGTTTTATATTAAATTTTGATCAATTAATCTGACATCAGTAAAAGGGGAATTTCTGGGATCTGTTATCTAGAAAGTTGTAACCGGCAATTGGAAAATATCTGTGATTATGCATGTGAGCATGGTCATGGCTAGGAAATTATTATTGACAAATCTGTTGAGAGTAGTTTGAAGATGCATCTAGCAGGGATGAATGACAAGAAACAAGTGAATGTGGTACTGTATAGTACATTCAGGGATTGAAGAACCAGGCATGTCTTCTCTCATGTTTAGAAAAATGAGAGGTGATCTCATGAAACTCAGACACTTCTCTGGGCTAGTGAGTCTAGAACTGAGGGACATAATCCCACAATAAGAACTAGACCATTTAAGACTAAGATGAGGATGAATTTAATCACTCAGAGCGTAGTGAGTCTTTGGAATTCTACACCCAGAGAGTTATGGAAGTTCTGATGTTTAGCATATTCAAGACAGAACAGAACATAGAACATGGAACAGTACAGGCCCTTCAGCCCACGATGTTGTGCTGACCTATTATCCTACTAAGATCAATCTACCCTGAAGTCAGTAGGTTTCTGGAGACTAATGACATTGAGGATTATGAAACCAGCAGGAGAAATTGACTTTGAGCTAGATGATTAGTGACTTTGTAATTGAATCTAGTACAAGTTTTGCTCGCTAGGCTAAATAGCCTACTCCTGTTCGTATATTTGGACTTTTCAGAAGACAGTGGACAAGGTGTCCAACAGCAAGTTGCTGTCGTTGATTAGGATTTATGGGATGAGGGTGATGTATTACCATGGATTAGAATTGGCTAACGGACAGGAAACAGAGACTAGGAATAAAGTGGTCATTTTCAGGGTGGCAGAGTCTAACTGTCAGGTATTGCAAGCATCACTACTTGGGCATCAACTATTTGTGACCCATATCAATGACTCTGAAAAGGAGAGCTGAGTGCAATGTATCAGAGATAAAAGGTACTGCAGATGCTGGAGAATCCGAGATAACAAGCATGGGGCTGGAAGAACACAGCAGGTCAAGCAGCATCATAGGAGCAGGAAAACTTGACGTTTCAGGCCTAAACCCTTCATCCTTTGTCACGGTTGGGGCCAAATTGGGAAGGCTTGAATGTGGATTGTAGTCCATTGGGGATGATCTGGTTCTGTAGGCAGGTACTAAGAAAGGTGATGTGGCTGTGGTACCTGGTTTGCTTCAGGACGTGGTCAAGCAGTTTCAAGGCCGAAGAGGTGATGAGAGAGTTGCAGTGGGAGAGAGATTCCCTGAGGTTTGTCCGGAGGGAGGAGGGTAACTTCTTCAGGGTAGGCATCCTTAGAAGAGGCTTCGCAGTGGGGTTAAAATTGTATCAGAGATAAAAGGTACTGCAGATGTTGGAGAATCAGAGATAACAAGCATGGGGCTGGATGAACACAGCAGGTCAAGCAGCATCATAGCAGCAGGAAAATTTGACGTTTCGGGCCTAAACCCTTCATGAAGGGTTTAGGCCC
>JAHRHZ010000204.1:418770-498175 GCA_024137785.1 Ginglymostoma cirratum | reverse complement strand
AAACGTTAACTCTGTTTTCTCCTCCATAGATGCTGCCAGACCTGCTGAGCTTTTCCAGCAACTTTGTTTTTGTTCCTGATTTACCGCATCCGCAGTTCTTTTGGTTTTCATGATACAATGAAGGTTCACCAGACTGATTCCTGAGATGAGAATGTATTCTATGCAAGAGCTTAAATGGAAACACATGATCTCATTGAAATGTACGAAAAGCTTTGAGGTTTGTGTAAGAAAGATAAGAGGCCGACTCCCCTGACAAAAGACAAAATTGTAATCAAAGGTTATAGGGATATGGTAGGACAGTAGAGTTGATGATTCATTGTTGCAATGTCGAAAAAAGTCGGTGATTCTTATGATACACGATTACCCTTATGTTGTAATATTTTGTATTTTAATTCATTGTTTTGTGCTGCATTATACACACAGTTGTTGCATTGTGATGAGTGAAAGGGGTATGAGGCTACATTATACACTGAAGAGGAACAGGATCAGTCTGGATCAAGAACCCAATACAGTTGGATCCTGTTACTGTCTTTTTGAGATTAGTTTGCTTTCTGTGCTGTCAACTTGGCTCAGGTAGAACTGTCTTAGTGAGAGAGAAAAATGCAGTACAACTGGAGGTTGTGTCATTGTTTGTAATCGGTATGATTGGGGAATATGATGGAAAGTAACAGTTGCGTTAGTGTCTGATAATGCCTGAGAAGAGTTTTGGTTTGATGTTCACTGGGGCCTCATGTAATACCCTCGTAGCGTTCCATTGTAAATTCATTCATGTGAAAGGATCAAGATTCGACTTTGCAGAACAATTAGATCCATAGGCACATTTAGATG
The DNA here is from genome assembly GCA_024137785.1 of Ginglymostoma cirratum. Classification (NCBI taxonomy): domain Eukaryota; kingdom Metazoa; phylum Chordata; class Chondrichthyes; order Orectolobiformes; family Ginglymostomatidae; genus Ginglymostoma; species Ginglymostoma cirratum. Next base: position 497,347 of record JAHRHZ010000204.1, on the reverse strand, counting down.
GCAGTGTATGCTGGAGATAGTCCTTTGTAGTCCATTTTTGATGCCATTAGACAATCTGAACATGAATTTTAGTCATAACTTCACATTTTCTTGATATGTTTACAAGTCTGAAATTCATTAAATAAAAAATATTTAGTATCAACTACCTGAAGCCCAGGAATGTTTGTACCGGAACTCTAATTGGATCTTAAATGGTCCATTGGAAAGGTCAGCCATAATTTCCTTGAATGCTGGTACAGATTCGAAGGGCTAAATTATCTGTTTCTGCTCTTGTTCTCATGTTTGTATGTTTTACCAGCCAACCAGTTTCATGCTATTTACTTATTAGAAATTTTTATTGAGAGTTATTCAACTGGATGAATTATTTTTTGATGTTCTGAGTTTTGACATCGGTGGAGTTGGAAATCAGTTCAGACCATTTGATGGAACAAATGTGTTCAGTGTTTACCATACCTTTTCTGCATGAAAATAGCTCTAATCACATTTCTACTCAACTGTTGCTCATCTTTTGTTTTATGTTTCTGCCTACTGTTCCAGCTTGATCACTGGATGTGAATTCTACAAATTCATTGTGTGGAGATATTTATCAATGTGCTAAGAGTTTCTACCTGATTTTGAGTTGGAAGGGGATAAAGATGTATGCATGAAATTACTTAGCACTGCTCAGCCAGGAAGAGAAACAAAAACAGAAATTGCTGGAGAATCTCAGCAAGTCTGGCAGTATTTGCTGGGGAATGCAAAGTTAATGTTTTGAGTCCAGTGAACCCTCTTCAGCTAGTAGGAGAATGGCTATAAACACAGTGGGCCATACTGATAAGGCAGATAAAAAGACAAAGCTCCCAGAAGGACTGAGATGGTAGGAACTGCAGATGCTGAGATAACAAGGTGTAGAGCTGGATGGATGAGCACAGCAGGCCAAGCAGCATCAGAGGAGCAGGAAGGCTGACATTTCGGGCCTAGTGTTTATTTTAATTGTTTAGCTCCATGGTTTTGGGAATTAAACCAGCTCTGCACATATTAGGCTAGTTTCAAAATGGTTAATAGTGCATTGCTTGAGGTTTCAGCTACAAACTGCTCTGAAATTATATTCAGATAAGTTTATTAAAAAAAGGTTTTGTTTGGCCCATTTGGCAAGTACTTCTGAGAAACATTTCAACATTGTTAGAACGGAGTCAGAATTGGTTCAAGCCAGTGTAGACAATGTGAATGGACAGGCTACTGCACTGAGGGTGGTGCTGTCGGCAGTTTTTCCAAAAGAATCACAATTTGGATTGTTGCCTGCCTGTGATTTCCTCCCCCTCTGTTCTGTCATGACGGTGGTATAGCCCAGTGATCCGCTCAGTCTACTTGATATGCTGCTGTAAGGACCAATGATACAGGACTCTGTGGGATTACCTTATCTGACCCTGCAGATTAGAGTGTATTTGTGAGATAGAGTCGTCCTCAGGCTAGCTTGTGCTGCAGGGTGATAGAGTTTCCTGGAATATGTGCAGTGACAGGTCATAAGCTGGTCTAAAGAGCCCAGTGACGCTGCTGTCTTTCTCCAGGCTGAAACTTACTGTGGTGTGGAAAGGGTAGGCATCAGCCTGACACCCACTTACTAAGTTGGGTGGACAGTACAGAGTTTTCTGTTAGCAGATGAAGATTCAGGTACGTTACTGGATTGAATTTCCTTAGGGTGCTGGCAGCTCAAATTCCCCCGTGTGCAGAAGAGTTGTCTGCTTCAAGTGAGTTACTGCCGTAGTTCAAGCTTAAACTGTTTTTAACAAGAGTGGATATTGTCTTTGCAAGGTAATTTGATCGGCTAATCAGAGACCAAATGAGCAGAGTAAAAAGAGCTTCCCAGAACACAGGAAACCAAGGTCATATTGTAGCTGTACACTTTGAATGTGTGGTGGATTTTAATATCCCAGAGTTCGGTCTTATAACCCTCTTCATGCCTTCAGCTGAAGCCTGTTAACTTCATGCGCCAGCTGTGATATTTGATGCCAGCTGTTGGGATTTAACAGTTGACAGCTGACAGCAAAATGAGATTGTCTCAAGGGAAAGAGAAAAGTTTGCACAGTTGCAAGTTTTATGTAATTGGAGAGAACCAGTGTGTTAGTGACCTGTGTGGTCTGATCAGCCTGTTGCAGTCAGGAAGCTGCCTTTTTCAAAAAAGAATAAAATCAAACTCTGCACATCCATACTTACCTGGTAATCTTTTCAGAACAGTATGCCTTCTACCACTTTCAAATGCTGTTTTCCTTTCCCTTTCACTTCGTAAAATTACTAAAAGCTTACTGCCAGCACAGACAGAATTTTTAAAAAAACATTAATGATTAAGAGCAACAATAGACCACCCGGCCCCTTGAGACAGCTCCACCATTCAATGAGCTTGTGACTGACCTTATTACTCCATATTCCTATTTCTGCTGCGTAATCGTTCATCTGCTTGCTTGCTAAGAATGTATTTACAGCAAGTTTTTTTATTAACCAGTACCAATGAGACCAGGAGTGTATCGGTTGATCAAAAGGTCCACATAATCAGTGTAAAAACACACAATGAGTATTAGAAGCGTCATGTAGGGTGTATGCACATCATTATTATACTTTGTTTACCGCATAAATCATTTAAATAATAATGCAACCTTGATCTAAATAAAACTTAACAGCAGAGAGCTCTTCTCACTCATACCCTTAACTACTTGGAACTTGCAATAATATTGTAAACCTCTGGTATTTGAGGTATATAATTTTGCTGGTTTATTGAGAGTGCAGGTTCATAAGATGCCAGTTAAAATTTGCTGTATCTCCCAAAAGGAATATTGCAGGTAATGTTCCAGAGAGATTTTATGTGTATATGTATAAGTTAGATCATATGTGAGAGTCTTTGACCTTTAGTAAAGATAAACTTAGCTGTATTTGCAGCTCCTTTCATCTATCAAATGGTTCATCCTTTCACAAGCCCACATAACAGCCAGGGTTAAAAAAAAAATGTACGGGTAAAACACTGAAAACTGCGCATTTGCAGATGTTCTGAGAACATAGCCCTGTTTATAATTAAGCTGTTTAAAACATTTGGTGATTATTGCTGAGATTTAATAGAACACCAGTTTCTTTCTACACCAAGGCGAAGCAGTTGTATTGTGATAATATCACTGGGAATACTATGGGGTTACAGGTTCATATCCCACTACAGCAGCTGATGGAATTTAAATTCAATTAATTAAAATCTGAAATGTAAAGCTAGACTCAGTTGTGGTGACCATGTAAGTAGTTAGTTGTCATTTAAAAGAAAAATCCATCTGATTCACTACTGACCTTAAGAGAAGGGAATCTACCATCCTTACCTGGTATTAGTAAAGAAAAAATACGCTGGTGAAATTAATGGGTTTGAAAGCTGATAAATTCTGAGGATCTGATAATCTACATTCCACGACACTAAAGGAGGTGGCCGTGGAAATAGTGGATGCGTTGGTTATCATTCCAAAACCCTATAGATGCTGTAAAAATCTTGGCAGATTGGAGGATGGCAGATGTAACCCCATGCTTTTGAAAAGGAGAGACGGAGAAAGGCATACTGTTCTGAAAAAGTGAACAGGAATGTATGGATGTGCACACAGCTTGACCTTTCTTTCACCTGATAGCTTCCTGACTGCATTATGCTGATCAGACTGGACAGATCACACCGACTGTTCCTCTCCAATTACACAAAACTTGCAATGCACAAACTTTTCTCTTTCCCCTGAGACATTTCCATTTTGCTGTCAGTTGTGAATTGCCGAAGCCCTTTTCCAGAAGGCATTTGATAAGATGCCATAGCAAAGGTTAATGAAGAGAATAAAAGCTTATGGTGTTGGGTGTTAACATTGGCACAGATAAAAGAAGGAAGCAGAGTGTAGGAAAGAGTGGGTCTTTCTCGGGCTGTCACGATGTCACAAGTGGATGTCACATGGGAGCCAGTGCTGGGCCCTCAACTCTTTACAATTTACAGAAATGATTTGAATGAAGGGACCAAAAGTATGTAGCTAAATTTGCTGATGACACCAAGATAGGTAGGTAAATGAGTTGTAAAGTTGACATCAGGAACCTAAAAAAGGATATTGACAGGTCATGCGTATGGACAAAGATCTTGCAAATGGAGTACAACGTGGGAAAAGGTAAAATTGTTCATTTTGGCAGAATGAAAAGGAAAGCATATTAGCTAGATGGTGAGATGTTGCAGAGCTCTGAGATGCGAGGAGAGATATGACTTTCCAAATGCTGGAATCATTGAAGGTAAGCACGCAAGTACGTAAGTAATTAGGCATGTTATGGTTTATTGTGAGGGGAACTGAATGCAAGACTAAGGAAGTTATGCTTCAATTGTATAGGGAATTGGTGAGACTGCATCTGAAGTACCATATACTGTACTTACAAGAGGGTGTTAATGTGTTGAAAGCAGTTCACAGAAGATTTACTGCACCAGTACTCCGAATGAGCAGGTTGCCTTATGAGGAAAGCCGAGGCAGACTAGGCCTGTATCATCTGGAGCTTAGAAACATCAGAGGTAACTTAATTGAAACATTTAAGATGCTGATGGGACTTGACCAGAAGGATGTGAAAAGGATTGATTCTTATGGGAGAATGAAGAGCTAGCGGTTACAGCTTAAAAACATGGTGTTGCCCTTTCTTCTTTACTCACTGTGGGATGTGGCCAATGCTGGCTGGCCAGCATTCATTGCTCATTCTTAGTTGTCCTTGAGAAATGCTGGCGTGCTGCCTCTTGAACCACTGCAATACATGTTCTGTAGGTTGACCCGCAAAGCTTGGAAGGAGGGAATTCCAGGATTATGACCAAAACACTGAATGGACTGAGACATATTTCCGAGTCAGGATGGTGAGTGGCTTGGAGGAAAAGTTGCAGGTAGTGGTGTTCCCATATATCTGCTGCCCTATCCTTCTAAGTGGATTTGGAAGGTGCTTGGGTGAATTTCTGCAGCCCATCTAATAGTGTACTCGGCTGCAAATGAGTGTCAGTAATGAAAGTTGTGGATGCGATGCCAGCCAAGAGAACTGGATGTTGTCAAGCACCTTGAGGGTTATTGGAGCTGCACCCATCCAGGCTGATGGGAAGAATGCCATCACACTTTTGACTTGTGCCTTGTAAATGATGGAAGGCCTTTGGGGAGTCTGGAGGTGTTATTCGCTGCAATATTCCTAGCCTCTGACCTCCTCTTGTGGCCACTATGTTTATGTGGCAAATCCAGTTGAGTTTTTGGTCAGTTATAACCCCGAGGATGTCGATAGTGGGAGCTTCAGTAATGGTAACGCCATTGAATGTCATAGGACAGCTGTTAGATTGTGTCTTGTTGGAGGTGGTCATTGCCTGGAATTTGTGTGGCACAAGCATTACTTGCAACTTGCCAGTCCAAGCCTGGATATTGTCCAGATCTTGTTGCACTTGAATATGGACTGCTTCAGTATCTGAGAAGTCACAAGTTGTGATGAATATTGTTTAATAATTGGCAAACATCCCCATGTTATGATGGAGGGAAGGTCATTGATGAAGCAGCTGAAGATGGTTGGACATAGGGCTCGACCCTGAGGAGCTCCTGCAGAGGTGTCCTAGAGATGAGATGACAGACCTCCAACAACCACAACCATCTTCGTGCATGCCACATATGACTCCAACCCCTGATACCCATAGATTCCAGTTTTGCTGGGGCTCCTTGATGATGCCACATTCAGTTGAATGCAGCCTTGATGTCAAGGGCTGCGACTCTCACCTCACTGTAGAATTCAGCTCTTTTGTCCATGTTTGAACGAAGGCTGTAATGAGGTCAGGAGCTGAGTGGCCCAGGCGGAACCCAAACTGGGCCTCACTGAGCAAGTGATGCTTGATAGCACTGTTGATGACACCTTCCATCACTTTGGTAATTGACAGCAGACTAACTATGAGGCAGTTGACTGAGTTGGCGTTGTCCTACTTGTTGTGTACAGGACGTGCCTGGGCAATTGTCCACATTGTTGGGTTGATGCCAGTGTTCTAAATGGATTGGAACAGCTTGGCTAAGAGAACAACAAGATCTAGAGCACGAGTGTTCAGTACTATTGATGTAAAGTGGCAGATTCCATAGCCTTTGCAGTATCCAATGCCTCCAACTGTTTCTTGATATCATATGGAGTGAACCAAATTGGCTAAAAACTGGTATCTGTAGTCCTGGGGACCACTGGAGGAGGCTGAGAACGGATAATCCACTTGGCACTTCTCACTGAAAATGGCTGTGAATGCTTTGGCTTTTGCTTTTTGCACTGATGTGTTGGGTTCCTCAATTATTAACAATGGGAATATTTGTGAAGCCGCCTCCTCCAGTGAATTGTTTAATTGTTCAGCACCATTCACGATTGGGTGTAGCAGGACTGTGGACCTTTAGATCTGATCTTTTGGTTGTGGGATTGCTTAACTCTGTCACTCACTGCTTATGCTGTTTGGCATGCAAGTAGTCCTGTTTGGTGGCTTCACCAGGTTGACACCTCATTTTCAGGTATGCCTGGTGCTGCTCCTGGCATGCCCTCCTGCACCTACCATTGAACCAGTGTTGATCCCCTGTCCTGATGGTAATGGTTGAGTGGGGGATATGTTGGGCCATGAGGTTACAGATTGTGCTGGAGTACAATTCTGCTGCTGTTGATGAACCACAGCACCTCATGGCTGCCCAGTCTTGAGTTGTTAGATTTGTTTGAAGTCTGTCCCATTTAGTACAGATTAGTGCCACACAACATGATAGAAAGTATTCTCAATGTGAAGGTGGGACTTTATCTCCACAAGGACTGTGTGGTGGTCATTCTTGAAGGTACTGTCATGGATAGATGCATCTGCAGCTGACAGGTTGGTAAGGATGGGATCGAGTGTGTTTTTGCCTCCTGTTGCTTCCCTCACCACCTGCTGCAGACGCAGTCTTGTAGCCATGTCCTTTAGTACCCGACCAGTTCATTCAGCTACTGCCAAGCCATCCTTGGTGGCAGATGTTGAAACCCCCTCACCTAGAGTACACGCTACATCCTTGCCACCCTGGGTGCTTCCTCCAAGTCTTGTTCAACATGAAGGAGCACTGATTCATCAGCTGAAGGAGGATGGTACATCATAATCAGCGAGAGGTTTCCTAGCCATGTTTAAACTGTCCTGCCTGGTGTGACAGGACATATCCAGCAATGGTGATGGTTGTGTCTGGGACATGGTCATACTCACGGACTCAAACTTCTGAGCCTTGTGTACCAGTTCTGAACAGAGAGCCTTGCACCATCAATCTTGTCAAGCATTCACCTCCACTTTCCTGAATAATGATTAGTTTTGTACCCCATTCCAGACAAGTATGTCTTCACTTAAATATGGAGACCAAAACTGGGCATGCTATTCCAGGTGTTGTCTCACCCTGCCAATTGCAGCAAGATGTCCCAATTCTAGGCATCTGACCTCACTGCGATTAAGGCCAGTATAGCAGTTGCTTCCAGATAATTTCCTGTACCTGCATGTAAACTTCCTGTGTTTTTTCTTTTGAATCAGAAAATATTTGCAGCAGAGACACAAAGTATTTGACTCATGTCTTTGTAGACTTTCTAGAAGCACAGTTAGTGTTGCCTTTTCCTCATATGTTAGTTTGTTTTATTTTCAGGCAGTTGGCTAATGCCCTTTTGAAAGCCGTGACTGAGCTGCCTCCACACTCTGAAAGAGTGCATTCCTAATTTGAACCACATGTCACATTTTGTTCTGTTGCCATTCATTTTAAATCAATGACGTCCGTCTCTTTACTGTTCCATCAATGGAAACAATGTACCCCCAAACCCTGTAACCATTCTTTTAAAGACCTTCTCTAATGCCTTTACACCCTTGGCAAAGTGTAATGTTTAGATCAGGAGACGATATATGAACGGAACAAAAACAAGGTTGCTGAAAAAGCTCAGCAGGTCTGGCAGCACCTTTGAAGGAAAAAACAGAGTTAAAGTTTTGGGTCCGAGATAACAAGGTGTGGAGCTGGATGAACACAGCAGGCCAAGCAGCATTATAGGAGCAGGAAAGCTTGACGTTTCAGGCCTAGACCCTTCATCAGAAAGCTGACGTTTTGCGTCTGGACCCTTCTTCTGAAGAAGGGTCCAGACCTGAAGCATCAGCTTTCTTGCTCCTCTGATGCTGCTTGGCCTGCTGTGTTCATCCAGCTGTACACCGTGTTATCTCAGGTAGTTCAGGGTCTTGTTTGCAAGCAGAACATACACGTTCTACAAAGCGGACGCCATGTCTACGCTTCATTTCCCCAAAATAGAGGAGACCACGTTGTGAGCAGCAAATGTGGTAGACGAGATCCTGGGAAGTGCAGGTAAAATGTTGCTTCACCTGGAAGGTATGTTTGGGCCCTCGGATACTGGGGAGGGAGGAGGTAAATGGGCAGGTTTTGCACCTTCACCCGTTACAGGGGAAGGTGCCGTAGGGTTGTGGGGAGGTGTTGGGGGTGAAGGAAGTGTGGACCAGGGTGTCCCGGAGGGAATGGTCCCTGCGGTAGGCTGGGAGGGGAGGAGAAGGGAATATGTGTCAAGTGGTGGAATCTCGCTGGAGGTGGCGGAAATGGCGTCTGATGATCTTCTGGATGTGGATGCTGGTGGGATGGTAGGTAAGGATAAGGGGAACCCTATCTCTGTTGCGGGAGGGAAGAGAAGGGATGAGAGCGGAAGTGTGGGAAATGGGTCGAATCTGGTTGAGGGCCCTGTCAACAACGGAGCTGGGGAATCCTCGGTTGAGGAAGGTGGCCATTTTGGAGGCTCCCTTGTCGAAGTTGGCCTCTTCTGAACATATGAAACAGAGGAACAGAGAGAATGGGATGGAGTCTTTACAGGAAGTGGGGATTGAGCATGTATAGTCCAGATAGCTGGGGGAGTCATTGGGTTTGTAATGGATATTAGTGGACAGCCTATCCCTAGAAATGCAAACAAATGTCGAGGAACGGAAGGGAGGAGTCACTGATAGATCTGGTGAAAGTGAAAGCAGGGTGGAAATTGGAGGCGAAATTGATGAAGTTTTCCAATTGCAGACGAGAGAGGGAAGCAGCACTGATGATACCATCGATGTATCGGAGAAAGAGTTGTGGGTGGGGGCTGGAATAGGACTGGAACAAAGAATGTTCCACATGCCCCGTGAAGAGACAGGCATAGCTGGGGCCCATGCGGGTACCCATGGCAACCCCTCTTACCTGAAGAAAATGGGAAGAGTTAAAAGTGAAGTTGTTGAGTTTGAGGACAAGCTCAGCCAAGCAGAGGTGGGTGGGGATGGTTCAGGTCATTGCGCCAGGAAGAAGCGGAGAGTCCTAAGACCCTCCTGATGGGGAATGGACGTTTAAAGGGATTGCACGTCCGTGGTAAAGAGGAGGCGGCTGGAACCTGCAAAATGGAAGTTTTGAAACCGGCGTAAGGCATCAGAGGAATTACTGATGTACGTGGGCGGGCATTGGACCGGGGGGAGAAGACTGAGTCAAGGTAGGAAGAGATGAGTTCTGTGGGGCACGAGCAGGCTGAAGCAATGGGTCTGCCCAGACAGTCCTGTCTGTGGATTTTTGGCAGCAGGTAGAAACAAGCTGTGCAGGGTTGGGGGACTATCAGCTTGGAAGCAGAGGTGGAGAGATCACCGAATGAAATGAGATCCGTTACCGTAGTGGATACAATGGCCATGGTGGGGTCATGGTCCAGGGGAAGGTAGCAGGCGGTATCTGTGAGTTGGCGCTCAGTCTCTGTAAGGTAGAGGTCAGTACACCAGACTACAACAGCACCACCCTTATTGGCAGGCTTAATGATAAAGTCAGGGTTAGATCTGAGTGCGCGAAGTGCAGTCACTTCTGGAGGGAGCTAGGTTGGATTTGTTGAGAGGGGCAGCAAAATTGAGGCGACTAATGTCACGTCAACAGTTCACAATGAACAGATCAAGTGCAGATAAAAGGCCGGAGGGAGGGGTCTAAGTGGAGGGAGAATGTTGGAACTGGGCGAAGCGGTCTGTGGGACAGGAGGGGACTCTTGTCCAAAGAAATGGGCACAGAGGCAAAGATGGCAGAAGAAGAGTTCGTTGTGCCAGAAATTTGTTAAGGTGGGGACACAGAGGGAAATAGCTGAGGCCTTTGCTGATTATGGAGCATTCACCATCAGAGAGCAGAATGTTAGGAGGGCTGGTGAATACCTGACAGGAGGGTGGGGGGTGTTTGGGAGAGGGGATGGAGTCAGGGCAAATGGGAGGAGAGGAAGCTTCCAGACGGCCGTGGGTATCTTTGAGTTGATGTGTAAACGGAGACTGATAATAGTGTTTTATAAGTATTCACCGTAACGTTCTTGCATTTTGTATCTATTTAAAAGCCTATGACCCCATAATCACTTCTTAACCAAAGTGAGTAACCTCACACTCCCCAACATGACACTCCATCTGTCACTTTCTTGCCTACCAATTTAACTTGTCTATAATCTGTAATGCTTTGCAGACTTGCGTCTTCGTCTCAACATTCTTTCCAATCAACTTTGTATTGTAAGCAAATTTGAATACTTTATACTGCATTCCTTTATCAAAATCAAAATATAGTTTGGAAATAGCTGAGGACCCATACTGATCCCACGGCACCACAGCAGTACAAGCCTGCCAACCTGCAAATGGCTCATTTACTCCTAGTTTGTATTTCAGTGATTTTTCCTGTGATCAATGCTTGAAATTGAGGTACAGATTGCCCAGCGCAATAAGGAATAAAAGGAGGAGAAGAAATGTAATAAAGTCATAGGATGTTACAGTATAGGCTCAGTTCCAATTATTATTATTTTTATTCCTTTTTCCTGTTTTGACTATTTAAGTTTTGGATGTGTTTGCCTTGCACCTTTGCTTAGCCAGGCTTTGTAATGGCTCATAAGAATGTAGGAGACTAAACCTAGGCTTGAAATGGGTTTGGCTAGCATTGGATACCTACTGACGAATTCGAGGGAACTATATCAAAATATTTTTACAGATAAACATGTGCCTTTGTTTAGCACAGTAGTTCATTGAAATATCTCCCAAACATCAGACAGTGAAATACAATTGACAAATGGTTTTTGAACGTCTGCAGAGTGACCTTTATTAAAAGCATAGGTTTTTGAAAGAAGTGCCTGCAGTTTTAAGGTGCGAAGACTTCCTAAAGGCTGAACATTTGTTCCCTTACTTTGTTACAGTTCAAATAAGCATTTTCTTCAATGCTTGTTGGGCTTTTCTTTCAATGGTTGATATTTAGATATTAACGAAAGGATCCTTTGACCCAAGAAATTTACCATCTCATTTTTTTTGATACGGAACTTTGTTCTTAGGATATTTTACTGATTGATATTTCCATAATCTTTTATGAGGAGAACAGTGGTCTCAAGTAGGCCGAAGGCACTTTGAAAAGCTAATAGTAACTTAAGACAAATAATAGTTCACCATATTTCACATCTGTAACAACTCTGGTGTTGTATCTTCAGGTACTAGAATGAAACTGCTTTTGAGGATACTTGCATGCTTACTGGTCACAGGCTGTCTGCTATTACACTGAAACCGCTCTTTTGATTTACAGCAACAAATTTCTCGCCCTTCACAAGAAGAAAAAGAAACTGAAAAAGAAGAGGAAAAAGTTGAAAAAGTAGAGAGGGAAGAAAAGGACGAGAAGAAGGAAGAGGAGAAAGATGATAAAGAAGAACCTCAAAGGTCAGAAAACTAATAGGACCCACTCTAGGAGTTCCTAATCATTTGAACAGTTGTGCATACATATGGGAGAGGCACTGGGTCCCAAAATGCCCTTAGTGTTTGCTTTCTTCTCAATTTCTGTATAAGCATGATACACTGAAGCGCTGCTATAATAGAAAACTTAGTTTATTGCAGATCCACCCTATACCCCAAAATTTTTATATGGAGCATAGAACAGTACAGCAGAGGAACAGGCCCTTTGGCCCACCATGTCTGTGCTGACCATGATGCCATTCTAAACTAATTCCATCTGCCTGCAGATGGTCCCTATCCCTCAGTTCCCTGCCTGGCTATGTGTCTGTCTAAATGTCTCTTATGTGTTGCTATTATATCTGTTTCTACCACCTTCCCTGGTAGCATGTTCCAGGCACCTACCAGCCTATGTGCTTTTAAAAAAAAAAATGTTGCCTTGCACATCTCCTTTAAACTTTCCCCCCTCACCTTAAACCTATGCCACCTAGTGTTTGACTTTTCTACCCTGCGAAAATGACTCTGCTTAGCCACCCTGTCCATGCTGCTCATAATTTTGTGTACTGCTATCAGGTCGCCCCTCAACCTCAGATGCTTTAGCAAGAATAATCCAAGTTTGTCCAACCTCTCCTAGTTAATATACTGCAATCAACGCAACATCTTGGTATAATTCATTTGCATCCTCTCCAAAGCCTCCACATCCTTCCTATCATGTGGTGACCAGAACTGCATACAGTACTCCAAATGTGACCTAACTGAAGTTTTATATAGCTGCGTCATGACTTGTCAACCTTTACACTGAGTGCTCTGACCGATGAAGACAAGCATGACATACACCTCCTGTAATACCTTGTTTGATTGTGTTGTCACTTTGAGGGAGCCATGGACTTGCTCCCCAAGATCCCTCTGTATTTCATTGTAAGGGTTCTGCCATTTACTGTATACGTTCCTTTTGCATTTGACCTCCCAAAATATATCACTTCACACTTGTGGTGGATAAATCTATCCTTGCTAAAGAGATACTTTTAAGTTATTTTGGTGGAAACAGTAAATGTTTCAAAATTTCAGAAGGATCTCCTAGATCGAGAGACATCAGTAAATTCAAAATGCCAATTTACAGATTTCTCAAATGTTTGATTTTAGGAATTATAATGAATGCGATCAGTTGACAGTTTTTAAAATCTTTTCAAAAGCAGAAGTCTGCTGTTGAAAATGTCGTCTCCCTTTTGGTTTTTGTCAGGTACCTCCTTTATCTCTTGCTGTCGCCCTCTGTCACTTTTTCTCATTCGCTCTCGCCCTCTCTCACATGCACCCTCGCATCCTGGCTCCCTGGTGCCCTCACTCTTTCTACAAAAATTAAGCTTAAACGTTTGCAACGGTCAGTAGCAGCCCAGATGATGGCAATCTGTTCAATGTTCTTATATCTACAGAAATTTCCATACTTTATGGGGAAATACCCAGGTCAGTGAAACAAGCCCCAACTATATTGAATCAAGAGTTAGGGTTCCGCTGTTCTCCATCTCAGGCTAAAATAGCCTCAGTAACCTTGCTATAACGATTGTAGTTGTTTTAAATTTCTGCCTCTATTTTACTTCCTGATATGCAGTTATTTCTGGATTAATGAGTGTGTCGTCTACAGTGAAGACAGACAAAATACCTATTACTCTGTTGACTCCCTGTTTATTGTTGTTAATTCCCAGATACACGCTATGTAGGACCAATGCTGACTTTGCTTTACTTGTAGACACTTTTAATGTCTCTTTATATATTTCTTGCTAACTTTCTGATGTACTCTAATCTTTCTCTCCTGTATTAATCTTTCGGTTATTCTTTGCCGTTCTTTATGTTCTCTCCAGTGTGGAGGCACATTCATTGCTGGCTTTCTAAAAGGAATTGAATAATTAGATCTTAGATCTTAGAATCCCTCCAGCATGGAAGCAGGCTTTTCGGCCCATTGAGCCCAAACCAACCATCCGAAGAGCATCCCACCCAGATCCATTTACATGAAAAGAAAGGTACTTTAGGGCTATGAGATAGAACAGGGAGTGGGACCAACTGAGTTGCTGTTAGACCCAGCATGGAGACAACTGACCAGTCTCCTCCTGTGCTGTGAGCTTTTCTAAAGTTTTATCATGATGTTTAGCACTCATTCTACTTGCGACGTTGACTTCTCAAGAGCCATTCTGCAAAATCCTTACTTACAAGACTTGGAATAAGATAAGTCTTTGATTTGCTTCATAGGATGTGGGTAGTGCTGGCAAGCTCTGTTTTTTGTCCTCATACCTAATTGCACCTTGATATTTTGGTGAGCTACTTCCTTGACTTGCTACAGTAATGGGGAAGTGATTGTGTAGTGCTCATGTGATTGGAATGGTGATTCTGAGCCCCCAGGCTAATGCTCTGCGAATATGAGTTTAAGTTCCACTATGCCTGATGTTGGAATTTGAAATCAGTAAAACAAAAGTCATTTGGAAGTAAAGAAAATGTAGCCCTTTAGTGACTCCGTAACCATTGTCAAATTGTGAAAACCTGACTGGTTCACTAATGTCCTTGAAACCTGGAGTCTTTACCCAGTCTGGCCTACATGTGACTCCAGACCCACAGCTATGTGCTTGACTCTTAACTGGTCCCTGAAATGACCTATCCAGCCATTCAATTCAAGGCCATTTAGGAATGGGCAACAAATGCTGGCTTTACCGTAACCCCCAAATCCTGTGTAAGAATAAAGAAGTGGCCTTTCTAGTAAGGTACAGCGATAGTGTTAGCAGAATTTAATACAGTGGCCGATGATATTGGTATTTGTATATCGAGCCCAAAAATGCAGTGGTAATGTTGGGAATGGCAATGCACGAAAAACTAGAAATGCAAGCAATAAAGGTACAGCTGTAGTTCTGAGCAAATTTAGTTGCATGAAGATTGGGCAATTCGGATCAATAGCAATACTAAAGAAGAATCATCCCAGGATGCCACATGAGCCAGAAAACCAGCCTAATACACTGAGGAAAAACTAGAGAACTGGTGACCCTAGACTGGCTTTGTGTCATGACAGTCCAGCTATGTGAGGCTTCTCAAGGATGAGTCATAGTCATTCAGCATAGAAATACGCCCTTCAACCCACCATTTCTAAGCCAACCAACAAACACCAAACTATGCTGGTCCCATTTATCTACACGTGGTCCATTGCCTCCTCGTTCAGTTGCTTCTTAAATGTTGTGCCTCCACCACCCCCTTAGGCAGCATGTTCCATGTATCCTCTGAGTGAAAATAAATTTTCTCAGATCTCCTCTAAACCACTTGCTTATCACCTTAAACTTATGCCCTGTGGTCTTAGACACATCTGCCATATGGAATAGATCCTCACAATCTACTGTATCTATGCCTCTCATATTTGGATTTCTCAATTAGATGGCCCCTCCTCACCCTCCAAGGAAAACAAATCCAACGTATCCGATCTGTCCTCATAACTGAGACTTTTCACCCCAGGCAACATCTCCTCTGCACTCTCTCCAGTACTGTCACATGCTTGTAATGTGATGATCAGACCTGCGCACAGTATTTAATCTGTGGTCTAACCAATGCTTCATAAAGTTGTAAGAAGTCTTTCTTGCCCCTCTATCCAATGCCCCGGCTAACCAAGGCAAGCATCTTACATGCTGCCTTCACACCCTCTGTGCCTGCGTTGACGCTTTCGGGGAACTGTGGACTTGTACACCAAGGATGCTTTATTCTTCAGTACTGCCTTGGTTTCTACCATCCACTGTATATATTCTTCCCTTATTAGACATCCCAAAGTGCATCACCTCACATTTATCAGGATTAGATTCCATTGGCCAGTGTTCTGCCCAGTTTACTAGTTGATCAATATCAAACTGTAGCCTGAGACTATCCTCCTCACTGTCAATAACACCCCTAACGTTTGTACCATCCACAACCTTAGTTGAGCAATCATAATATAATGAATTCTTCATTAAGGTAGAGAGTGATGTAGTTTATTCTGAGACTAGGGCCCTTAAACTGTACAGAAGAAACTATGATGGTTTGAGGCATAAGCTGGTTATGGTGAATTGGGGCATGTTCCTGAAGGGGATGACAACGGATAGGCAGTAGCGAATATTTAAAGAGGACAAGAAGGAACTGCAATAATTGTTCATTTCTGTCTGGCACAAAAATAAAACAGGAATGGGCCAAGGAATATTAGGAATTGTACAAGATCCAAAGAAGGGGCACGTAAATTATCCATAGGCAAAAAAAATCAACAGACCTGAGGAGTGGAAGCAATTTAAATTTCAGCAAAGGAGGACAAGAGAAAATAGAATGAGAGTAAGCTTGTGGGAACATAAAAATTGACTATAAAAATTTCTACAGGTATGTGAAGAGAAAAAGATTAGTGCAGACAAATGTCGGGCCCTTACGGTCAGAAACAAGGTCAAAAATCACACGACACCAGGTTATAGTACATCATGTTTATTTGAAGACGCAAGCTTTTGGAGTCTCGCTCCTTCAGGTGTCAGTGAGAGAAATGGCATCAGACACAGAATTTATAAGCCAAAGATCAAAGGGTTATAGAATTAATGCGAATGTATTGAACAAACTTAATGAACTTAGGGCTTGGATTGGTACCTGGAGTATGATGTTATTGCTATTACTGAGACTTGGTTGAGGGAAGGGCAAGATTGGCAACTACGTATCCCAGGATATAGATGCTTCAAGCGGGATAGAGAGGGAGGTAAAAGGGGTGGAAGGGTTGCATTACTAGTCAAAGAGGATATCACAGCTGTGCTGAAGGAGGGCTCTATGGAGGACTTGAGCAGTGAAACAATATGGGCAGAGCTCAGAAATTGGAAGGGTGCGGTAACAATATTGGGGCTGTACTACAGGCCTCCCAACAGCAAGCGTGAGATATTTGTACACACAAATATGTAGACAGATTATGGAAAGATGTAGGAGCAACAGGGTGGTGGTGATGGGAGATTTTAATTTTCCCAACATTGACTGGGATTCACTTAGTGTTAGGGGTTTAGATGGAGCAGAATTTGTGAGGAGCATCCAGGAGGGTTTTCTAGAGCAGTAAGTAAATAGTCCAACTCAGGAAGGGGGCCATACTGGACCTGGTGTTGGGGAATGAGCCCGGTCAGGTGGTTGAAGTTTCAGTAGGCGATTACTTTGGGAATAGTGATCACAATTCCGTAAGTTTTAGAATACTGATGGACAAAGATGAGGGTGGTCCTAAAGGAAGAGTGCTAAATTGGGGGAAGGCCAACGAGAGCAAAATTCGGCAGGAGCTGGAGAATGTGGATTGGGAGCAGCTGTTTGAGGGTAAATCCACATTTGATATGTGGGAGGCTTTTAAAGAGAGGTTGATTAGAGTGCAGGACAGACATGTCCTTGTGAAAATGAGGGATAGGAAGGGTTAGATTAGGGAACCATGGATAACAGTGAAATTGTGAGACTAGCAAAGAGGAGAAAGGAAGCATACATAAGGTCTAGGCGACTGAAAACGGACGAAGCTTTGCAAGAATATTGGGAAAGTAGGACCAATCTGAAACGAGGAATTAAGGGGGCTAAAAGGGGTCATGAACTATCTTTAGCAAACAGGGTTGAGGAAAATCCCAGAGCCTTTTATTCGTACATAAGGAGCAAGAGTGTAACTAGAGGAAGGGTTGGCCCACTCGAGAACAAAGGAGGGAAGTTATGCGAGGAGTCAGAGAAAATGAGTGAGATTCTGAATGAGTACTTTGCGTCGGTATTCACGGAGGGGAGGGACATGACGGATGTTGAGGTTAGGGATAGATGTTTGATTACTCTCGGTCAAGTCGGCATAAGGAGGGGGGAAGTGTTGGTTATTCTAAAAGGCATTAGGGTGGACAAGTCCCCAGGTTCGGATGGGATCTATCCCAGGTTACTGAGGGAAGCGAGAGAGGAAATAGCTGGGGCCTTAACAGATACCTTTGCAGCATCCTTGAACACAGGTGAGGTCCCGGAAGACTGGAGAATTGCTAATGTTGTCCCCTTGTTTAAGAGGGGTAGCAGGGATAATCCAGGTAATTATAGACTGGTGAGCCTGACATCAGTGGTAGGGAAGCTGCTGGAGAAGACACTGAGGGATAGGATCGATTTACATTTGGAAGAAAATGGGCTTATTAGTGATAGGCAGCATGGTTTTGTGCAGGGAAGGTCTTGTTTTACCAACTTGATAGAATTCTTTGAGTAAGTGACAAAGTTGATTGATGAGGGAAGGGCTGTAGATGTCATTTACATGGACTTCAGTAAGGCGTTTGATAAGGTTCCCTATAGTAGGCTGATGGAGAAAGTGAAGTCGCATGGTGTCCAGGGTGTCCTAGCTAGATGGATAGAGAATTGGCTGAGCAACAGGAGACAGAGAGTTGGAGTGGAAGAGAGTTTCCCAAAATGGAGAACTGTGACCAGTGGTGTTCCACAGGAATCCGTGTTGGGACCACTGTTGTTTGTGATATACATCAATGATCTGGAGGAAGGTATAGATGGTCTGAATAGCATGTTTGCAGATGATACTAAGTTTGGTGGAGTAGCAGATAGTGAAGGGGGCAGTCGGAGAATGCAGCAGAATATAGATAGATTGGAGAGTTGGGCGGTGAAATGGCACATGGAGTTCAATCCTGGCAAATGCGAGGTGATGCATTTTGGAATAATGAATTCAAGAGCGAACTATACAGTAAACAGAGAAGCCCTGGGGAAAATCGATCCACAGAGAGATCTGGGTGTTCAGGTCCATTGTACCCTGAAGGTCATAACGCAGGTCGATAGCGTGGTCAAGAAGGCATACGGCATGCTTTCGTTCATCAGACGGGGTATTGAGTACAAGAGTTGGCAGGTCATGTTACAGTTGTATAGGACTTTGGTTCGACCACATTTGGAATACTGCGTACAGTTCTGGTCGCCACATTACCAAAAGGATGTGGATGCTTTGGAGAGGGTGCAGAGGAGGTTCACCAGGATGTTGCCTGGTATGGAGGGCCCTAGCTATGAAGAGAGGTTGAGTAGATTAGGATTATTTACATTAGAAAGACGGAGGTTGAGGGGGGACCTGATTGAGGTCTACAAAATCATGAGAGGTATAGACAGGGTGGGATAGCAAGAAGCTTTTTCCGAGAGTGGGGGACTCAATTACTACGGGTCACAATTTCAAGGTGAGAGGGAAAAAGGTTACGGGAGATATGCGTGGAAAGGTCTTTACGCAGAGGGTGGTGGGTGCCTGGAATGCATTGCCAGCAGAGGTGGTAGAGGCTGGCACGATAGCATCATTTAAGATGTATCTAGACAGATACATGAATGGGCAGGGAGCAGAGGGATACAGATCCTTGGAAAATAGGTCTAGATAGAGGATCTGGATCGGGGCAGGCTTGGAGGGCTGAAGGGCCTGTTCCTGTACTGAAATTTTCTTTGTTCTTTAAACCTAAGATGGCTGTTAAATTTCTAATCAGTTAGAAAGGATTCATATGCAAATCCCAGAATTTCTTTCAAGTCAATACTCCAAGATAACTAAAGGTTTTACCAGTGTACCAGAGGTGACGTCTCAGGTCAGACAATGTATTTTAGGTGTGAGGCCTTGTTTAGAGTCTGGCTGTGTATGAACTTGGAGTCAGACTGGTTTTATTTCCATTATAAAATGTCACTGACTATCTGCAAATTGTGTGCTTTTTGAACAAAATAGAATGCATCTGCAAATACAAGGGAATTTAAGATGGGATCAGAGAAGGCAGACAAATTAACTACATAGGACATAGAAATGCACAGCACAGGAAAAGGCCCTTCGGCCCATGATGTTGTGCAAAAACGACGCCAAATGAAACTAATCCCTTCTGACTGCTTTTGGTCCGTATCCCTCCATATCCTGCACGTATTCTTGCGCTTATCTAAAAGATTATGAAAGGCCTCTATCATATCTGCCTTCATTACAACCCCTGGCAGCGCATTCCACACTCCTAGCATGCTCTTTGTAAAACAAAAACTTGCTTCTCATATCTCCTTTGAACTTGCCCCCTGTCACCTTAAATGCATAACCCTGGTTTTAGACTTTTCAACTCTGGAGAAAAGATTCTGACTTTCAAGCCAATCTATGCATGTCATAATTTTATTGACTCTTATCAAGTCTCCTCAGCCTCCGTTACTCTGGAGAAAACAATCCAAGTTTTTCTAGTTACTCCTTACAGTTCATATCTTCTAATCCAGGCAGCACCGTGATAAACCTCTTCTGCACCCTCTCCAATGCGTCCAATTCCTTCCTATAATGTGGCGACCAAAATTGAACACAGTACTCTTAATTATGGCCTAACCAAAACCTTATAAAGCGGCAACATCACATCCTGATTCTTGTACTCAATTCCCTGGCCAGTAAAGGTAAACATGCCAAACACCACCTTCACCGCCCTATTTACTTGCTTGGCCACTTTCAGGGAGCTCTGGACCTGAACTCCAAGATCCCTCTGAACATCAATGTTGTTCGGGGTCCTGCCATTAACAGTATACTACTTAACATTTGATCTCCCAAAGTGCGGCACCTCACACTTGCTTGGATTAAACTCCATCTGCCATTTCTCTGCCCATAACCGCAACTGATCTGTATCCTGTTGTATCTATTGACAACCTTCTACATTATCCACAGCTGCACAAATCTTTGTAATGTCTGCAAAATTACTAACCCATCCATCTATATTTTCATCTAAGTCATTTATATATATCACAAACAGGAGAGGTCCCAGTATGGATCCCTGCAGAACACCATTAGTCACAGACCTCCAGCCTGAAACGCACCCTACCACCACTACCCTATGCCTTTTATGGGCAAGCCCATTCTGAATTCACGCGGCCAAGTCACCATAGATCCTACACATCTTAATCTTCTGGATGAGCTTACCTTGAAGGACCTTGTTGAAAGCCTTACTAAAATCCATGTAAACAACATCCACTGTCTACCCTCAATGATCAGCTTTTTCACCACCTCAAAAAATTCAATCAAGTTAGTAAGACATGACTGTCCTGCACAAAGCCATGCTGACTGTCTCTAATTAGGCTATGTTTTTCCAAATGTGTGTAAATCCTATCTCTGAGAATCCTCTCCAAATGCTTGCCAACCACTGGTGTGACACTCACTGGTCTGTAGTTTGCTGGATTGTCCCTATTTCCCTTCTTGAATAAAGGAAAACACTAACTACTCCGGGACCTCTCCAGTGGCTAGCAAGGGTAGAAAGATCTTGGTCAGGACCCCAGCAATCTCCTCTCTTGCCTCTCTCCACAACCTGGTGCAGACGTCTTCGGGCCCTGGGGACTTATCCACCCTAATGCTCATCAACAGACCCAACACCACTTCTTTCGAGATGTCAAAATGCCTAAGCATATTAGCACACTCCACGCAAATTTCACTGGCTTCTATATCCTTCTCCTGGGAGAATACTGATGCAAAGTGTTCATTTAGGATCTCACCTACATTCTCTGCCTCCAAGCACAAGTTCCCTCCTTTTATCCCTGAGTGATCCTACCTTCTCCCTAGTTATCATCTTGTTTTTAATTCTACTTGCCGAGGTCACTTCATGGCCCCTTCTTGCTGTCCTAATTCCCTGCTTGAGTTCTTTCCTACTTTCTTTGTATTCCTCACGGGCCCTGTCTGATTTTAGCTTCCCAAGCCTTATATTTGCTTCTTTTTCCCTTTTGTCTAAAGGCTTGGTAGGGGGGAGGTTTTCCTGGCTCTTCTGATCAGTTGAGGTGACTGAGCCAAATTCTCCCAGAACGTCTCAGTAAAGTGTCTCAGCCATCTTCTATTGGATACTTGGATTCTGCCTTCACAAAGGACATAAATAATGTTCCAAAAAAATGTTAGAGAATACAGGGTTTAGTGAGAGGGAGGAACTTAAGGAAATCAGCATTAGTATGGACATGGTCTTTATGAAATTGATAGAACTAAAGACTGATGAATCCCCAGGCCCTGATAATTTGCATCCCAGAGAATTTAAGAAAGTGGCCTCTAGAAGTATTGGATAAATTGGTAGTCGCATTTCAAGATTCTGATGAATCTGAAACAGTCCCGATGGATTGGAGGATAGTTAATGTAATTTCACTGTTTAACAACAGAGGCAAAAGAGAGAAAATCAAAAATGATAGGCAAGTTAGCTTGATAGTGGCAGTGGGGGAATTGCTAGAGTCCATTGGATTTTATAACAGACTGCTTGGAAATCAGTGACAGGATTGGACAGAGTCAGTGTGGATTTATGAGAGGTACCTCATGATTGACAAATCTACTGGAATCTTTTGAAGATGTAACTGATAGATCTGATAAGGGGAAGTCAGTGGATGTAGTTTACTTGGATTTTAAGAAGGCTTTTGATAAGGTCCCACGTGAGAGATTAATGTATAAAATTAAATCATGTGATTGAGGATATTGTACTGACGTGGAAGAGAGCTGGTTGGCAGACAGGAAACAAAGGGAGGAGTTGACACTTCTTTTTCTGAGTGGCAGGCAGTGACTAGTGAGGCACTGCTGGGATCAGTGCTTGGACCCCAGCTATTCACAATATATTTTAAAGATCTAAATGGGGAAATTAGGAGTAACATCTCCAAGTTTGCAGACAGTACAAAGCTCGGTGTGAAGGCAAGCTGTGAGAAGGATGCAGAGATGCTTTAGTGTGATTTGAGTGAATGAGCAAATGCATAGTAGATGAAACATAATGTGGATAATGATGAAGTAATCCATTTAGATGGGAAAAACAGGAAGGCAGATTATTAACTGAATAGTGATTGATTGGGGACATGGTGAGGGGTTTGGGGGGCAGGACAGAATGAGACCTGGTATACCAGTTGTTGAAAGTACGCGTGTGGGTGTAGTAGAAGGTGAAAAAGACAAGTGTTTTGTTATCCCTCATGCTGGGAAAATTCAAATACAGGAGGAGGAATGTTTTGCTGCACTTAGACAGGGAATTGGTAAGACCAAACCTGGAGTATTGTGTGCAGTTTTGGTCTCCTTACCTGAGGAAGAATGTTCTAGTTATGGTGGGTGTATGACAAGGGTTTGCCAGACTAATTTCTGAGATGGCAGGAATGACATATGAGAGCCTGAATTGGTTAGGACTATATTCACTGGAATTTAGAAGAATAAGGAGGATTGCATAGAAACCTATTAAATTCTGAGAGGACTAGAAGGTAAATGCAGGATGGATATTTCTGATGACTGATGAGACCAGAACCGGGGTTACAATTTAAGGGTATGGAGTAGGCCATTTAGGACTAAAGTGGGGCGAAGTTTCTTCTGTAGGAAGTGGTGGGCCTCTAGGATTCATTGTCGCAGAATGCAGTTGAGGCCAAAATATTAATTACCTTCAAGAAGAAGTTAGGTATAGTTCTTAGGGCTAAGAATAGATTCTGAAGGGATCAAAGAGTATGGGGAGAAAGGAGGAGCAGGATGCTGAGTTAGTACATAGAACATAGAACAGTACAGCACACTACAGGCCCTTTGGCCCACGATGTTGTGCCAAACTTTTAGCCTAATCCTAAGGTCCATCTAACCTCCACCCCTACCTTATACTATCATCCATATGCCTATCTAATAGCCGCTTAAATGCCCCTAATGAGGCCGACTCCACTACCTTCTCCGGCAATGCATTCCACGCCCCGACCACTCTCTGAGTAAAGAACCTATCTCTTGCGTCTCCCCTATATCTACCTCCACTCACTTTAAAACTATGCCCCCTCGTAATAACTACCTCCACCCTAGGAAAAAGTCTCTGGCTGTCTACTCTAACTATATCTCTGATCATTTTGTAAACCTCTATCAAGTCACCTCTCATCCTCCTTCATTCTAAAGAGAAAAGCCCTAGCGCTGTCAACCTTTCCTCGTAAGACCTTCGGTGCATTCCAGGCAAAATCCTGATAAATATACTCTGCACCTTTTCCAACGCTTCCACATCTTTCCTGTAATGAGGCGACCAGAACTGGACACAATACTCCAGATGTGGCCAAACCAGGCTTTTGTTTAGCTGGAGCATAACTTCACGGCTCTTGGAACTCAATCCCTCTATTAATGAAAGCTAACACACCATACGCTGCCTTAACAACACTATCCACCTGGGTGGCAGCTTTCAGGGAACCGTGGACATGAATCCCAAGATCCCTCTGCTCCTCCACACTGCCAAGAGTCTTTCCATTAACCCTGTATTCTGCTTTCAACTTTATCCTTCCAAAATGAGTCATCTCTCACTTTTCAGGGTTAAACTCTATCTGCCACTTCTCAGCCCAGCTCTGTATCCTATCAATATCCCTTTTGTAACCTAGAACAGCCCTCCGCACTGTCCACAACTTCACCCACCTTTGTATCGTCCTCGAACTTACTAATCCACCCTTCCACTCTTTCATCCAAATCGTTGACAAAAATCACAAACGCAAGAGGACCCAGAACAGATCCTTGTGGTACACCACTCGTAAATGAGCACCATGTTGAATATTTTCCGTCCATTACCACACTTTGTCTTCTAAGGGTCAGCCAATTCTGAATCCAATCTGCCACATTTCCCCCGATCTCATGCCTCCTCACCTGCTGCATGAGTCTACCATGGGGAACCTTATCAAACGCCTTACTTAAATCCATGTATACCACATCCACTGCTCTACCTTCATCCATGTGTTTGGTCACCTCTTCAAAGAATTCAGTAAGGTTTGTGAGGCATGATCTACCCCTCACAAATCCAACTGACTATCACGAATCAAACTGTGCCTTTCCAAGTGATCATAAATCCTATTTCTCAGAGCCCTTTCCAATAATTTGCTCATCACTGACGTAAGACTAACTGGCCTGTAATTTCCGGGGTTATCCTTATTCCCTTTTTTGAACAAGGGAATGACGTTTGCCTCTCCCCAATCTTCCGGCATTATACCCGTGGACAGTGAGGACGAAAAGATCATTGCCCAAGGCACAGCGATCTCTTCGCTCGCTTCCCGTAGAATCCTTGGATAAATCCCATCAGGCTCGGGAGACTTATCTATCTTCCAAGTTCCTCAAAATTCCTGGTACATCTTCCTGACTAACATCACCCTCCTGTAGGCTACCAGCCTGTTTCACACTGTCCTCCTCTGCAGCTAGGTCTTTCGCAATTGTGAATAACGAAGAAAAGTATTCATTAAGGACCTCTCCTATCTCTTTAGGCTCCGTGCACAAATTCCCCTTACAATCCTTGACCGGCCCTACCCTTTCTCTGGTCATTCTCTTATTCCTCACATACGTGTAAAAAGCCTTGGAGTTTTCCTTGATCCTATCTACCAAAGTTTTCTCATGCCCCCTTATAGCTCTCCTAAGCCCTTTCTTCAGCTCCTTCTTGGATAACTTGTATCCCTCTAGAGCCTTTTCCGTTCCTTGTTTCCTAAACCTTCTCTAAGCATCCTTCTTCCTCTTAACCAGACGTTCAACCTCTCTTGAGAACCAAGCTCCCTCACTCGACCATATCTTCTCTGCCCACGAGAGACAAACATATCGAGCACATGCAGTATGCATTCCTTAAACAATCTCCACGTTTCAATAGTGCTCTTCCCTAACAGCATCTGTTCCCATTTTGTAAGGGTCTAGGCCCGAAACGTCAAGTTTTCCTGCTCCTACGATGCTGCTTGACCTGCTGTGTTCATCCAGCCCCACGCTTGTTATCTCGGATTCTCCAGCATCTGCAGTACCTTTTATCTCTGATCCCATTTTATGTTGCCCAGTTCTTGCCTAACAGAATTATAATTACCCTTCCCCCAATTATAAACCTTACCCTGCTGTATGTACCTATCCTTTTCCATGACTACTGTAAAAGTAAGAGAGTTATGATCGCTACCACCAAAATGCTCTCCTACCAACAGGTCTAACACTTGGCCCGGTTCATTGCCAGGCACCAAATCCAAAGTGGCCTCTCCTCATGTTGGTCTATCTACATACTGTGTCAGGAATCCTTCCTGAACGCACTGGACAAAATCCGCTCTATCTAAACTATTACAACTAAAAAGTTTCCAATCAATATTTGGAACGTTGAAGTCACCCATGACTACAACCCTGTGATTTCTGCACCTTTCCAGTATCTGCCTACCAGTCTGTTCCTCTACTTCTCTGCAATTATTAGGGAGTCTGTGTAAAAAAAAAAAAAAAAAACAACAAAGTGACTGCTCCTTTCTTGTTCCTGACTTCAACCCAAACTGACTCTGCAGACATATCATTCTCGAACTGCCTTTCAGTAGCTGCTATTGCTATCCCTGACTAGCAATGCCACTCCAATGCCTCTTTTTCCACCCTCCCTATTTCTTTTAAAGCATCTAAATCCCGGAACTTCCAACAACCATTCCTGTCCCTGAATTTCCCAAGTTTCAGTAATGGCCACAACATCGTAGTTCCAAGTACTGACCCATGCTCTAAGTTCATCCACCTTATTTCTAATACATCTAACGTTGAAGTATATACACTTCAAACCATCCCTGTGTCCACAATTGCGCTCCATCGACCACATTTCTTTATTAACAACCTCACTCCCTGTTGTGTCTGTTGGAAGGCTGAATACCTCATCCTCTGAATTCCAAATCCGGTTACCCACCCCCTGCCAATCGAGCTTAAACCATCCCATAAAGCTCGAGCAAACCTCCTTCCCAGGATATTTGTGCCCTTCCGGTTCAGGTGCAACCTGTCCTTACAGTACAGGTCCCACCTTCCCCAGAATGTTCTCCAATTATCCACATATTGGAAGCCCTCCCTCCTACACCAGCCCTGTAGCCACGTGTTTAGCTGCACTGTCTCCCTATTTCTTACCTCGTTATCATGTGGCACTGGTAGTAATCCAGAGATAACTACCCTGTTTGTCCTGGACTTCAGCTTCCAACCTAACTCCCTGTACTCGTTTTTCACATTCTCAGTCCTTTTTCTACCTATGTCATTGGTACCGATGTGTACCATGACTGCTGGTTGCTCACCCTCCCCCTTTGGGACACAATCCAAGACATCATGGACCCTGGCACCTGGGAGGCAACATACCATGTGTTCATCTCGCTCGCGTCCATAGAACCACCTGTTTGTGCCTCTTACTATTGAATCCCCCACTACGAATGCTCTCCTATTCTCCCCCCTTCCCTTTTGTGCCACAGGACCAGGCTCAGTGCCAGAGATCTGTCCGTTATGGCCTTCCCCTGGTAGATCGGCCCGCCCAACAGTATCTAAAACGGCATACTTATTATTGAGGGGAACGGCCACAGGGGATCCCTGCACTGTTTGTCTGTTCCCTTTCCCCTTCCTGACAGTCACCCAGCTACCTTTTTCCTGTACCTTGGGTGTGACCACCTCCTTATAACTCCTCTCTATCATTGGTACCAATGTGTACCATGACTGCTGGTTGCTCACCCTCCCCCTTAAGGATCCTGAAGACACGATCTGAGACATCATGCACCCTGGCCCCTGGGAGGCAACATACCATCCGTTCATCTTGTTTGAGTTGGATGATCAGCCTTGATCTTGTTGAATAGTGAAGAAGACTTGAAGGGCTGAATGGCCTACTCCTGCTCCTATTTTCGATATTTCTAAGATTGTTGTTAGGAAGGGAATTCTAGAATTTAACTTAGTGTCAGTGAAGGAGCAGCAATATAGTTCCAAGGCCACATGGTTTGAGGCTTCTAGGGGAGCTTGCAGGCTATTCATCTTCTGGCCTTATCCTTCCACGTGGTAATGGATGCAAGTTTGGAGGGCATGTTAAAGAAGTCTTCGTGAGTTTCTCACGAAATAAAACTTTATTTAGATGGTATATTCTGCTGCCATATTGGCTAGTGACCATAGCGTGAATATGAGAGGTACAGGATCGTCTTTCTGTCAGGTGGCGGTTTTGCCTTGGATACTGTTGAGATTTTTTGAGTGTGTTGGAGATGTGTTCACCTGGGCAAGTGGGGAGTGTTCCATTACACTCCTGACTTGTACTTTCTTGGTGATGAGATCCATGTTTTCAGAAGTAAAATTCGCTTTTAAGTGGCAGAAACTAAAATGAAGAACAAAGAACAACGAAAACTTACAGCCCAGGAACAGGCCCAGGATGTCTTGCTGCAGTCAAATAGGGCCTTTGTGAGGCCATGCCTTGAGTACTGGGCGCAGTTTTGGTCTCCTAGTCCGAGGAAGGACAGTTTTGCTATTGAGGGAATCCAGCGAAGGTTCACCAGTCTAATTACCGGGATGGCAGGACTGACATACGAAAGACCGGATCGACTGGACTTGTACTCGCTGGAATTTAGAAGAATGAGGTTGGGTGTATCTCATAGAAACATATAAAATCCTGATGGGACTGAACAGGCTAGATGCAGGAAGAATGTCCCTGATGTTGTGGAAGTCCAGAACTAGAGGTCACAGTCTAAGAAATGGGGTAAGCTATTCAGGACTGAGATGAGGAAGAATTTCTTCATTCAAACAGCTGTTGAACTCGTGGAATTCACGACTACAAAAAGCTGTCAGGGCCAGTTCATTAGAAATATTTAAGAGGGATCTGGACGTGGTCTTTGTGGCTAAAGGGATCAAGGGGTATGGAGAGAAAGCAGGAACAGGGTACTGAAACTGCACAATCATACTGAATGGTGGTGAGGGCTCAAAGTGCCGAATGGCTTACTCCTGCATCTATTTTCTATGTTTCTCTCACCCAGCACCCTCCCAACATTTAGCCACATATTAGGAATTTTTGTTTGTACAATTGGGAGTAACAACTTTTGGAATACAGCGTGCAATTCCGGTCTCCCTGTTATGGGAAGGATGTTGTGAAACTTGAAGAGGCGCAGAAATGATTTGCAAGGATGTTGCTAGGGTTGGAGGGTTTGAGTTACAGGGAGAGGCTGGTTAGACTGGGGCTATTTTCCCTGGAGAATCAGAGCTGATAGGTGGCTTTATAGAGGTTTATAAAATCACAAGGTGGCTGGACAGGGTAAATAGCCAAGGTCTTTTCCCTGGGTCAGGGAGTCCAAAGCTAGAAGTCATAGGTTTAAGGTGAGGGGGAAAGATTTAAAAGGGACCCAAGGGGCAACGTTTTCACGCAGAGGGTGGTGCATGTATGGAATGAGCTGCAGAGGAAGTGGTGGAAGTTGGTACAATTACAACATTTAAAAGGCATCTGGATGGGTACATGAATAGGAAAGGTTCAGAGGGATATGGGCCAAACGTTGGCAAAATGGGACTGGATTAAGTTAGGATATCTTGTCAGTGTGGACGGGTTAGACTGAAGGGTCCATTTCCATGCTCTACAACTCTATAATTGGGGATGGAATAGGAAACTACATTAGAAAAAAAACAATTAAAGTCAATTAATCCACACAGCCTGCAATATTTCAGGGTTAAAGAATAAAGTAAATGTCTGCACAAATAAAAATGAAGAAATCAAACTGCGGTACTAAAATTACCTCTGAGCAAGTAGGAAGCTATGTGCCAACAAAACCAAATATAGTGTACAAATTCCAAAACGGTTCCAATTACCTCTGCACTCACAAAGGAACTGAATAGATGAATCCCTGTCTGAACCATCACTACTTTCTCAAAGGCAATTAGCCTGGGTAACAAATGCCAGCCTTATCAAACTCCCACATCGCACCAAATAGCAAACATTAAGGGAATCAGAGATCATAAAACTACTGAGTCACTACCAGCCCTACTTCATTACTGTTCATCCTAGGCACACTGTCATTGATTTTCAGGATACCCGACTCCAATCGTTCAGTCAGAAAACATGATTTAGTTTCAAAACTCCACTTAATATGTTGGAACATTATGACTTTCTCTGAAGTACGCTAGTGAGGTACATGATCTTCAAAAAAATGGTACATCACTAAGATATTACTCAAACTAACAAATCTGCTCCCAGATCTGGCACACAAAATCTTCACATTTAGGCATTTATAGAACAAAGACCTTTCCCCAGCTTGGATCTGCTTCACAGAGGTTTAGGCTCAAGTCTCCCTCCACTTCTCTCAGAATCATTCACACAATAGAAACAGAGTAGCGACAAGTGGGACATTTTTGGATTGGTTAGACTTGTAGAATGTGGCAACTATCAGTGTTGAGGCCTCAACTATTCACAATCTACATCAATGACTTAGATGAAGGGATCAAAAGAATAGTTGCTAAATTTGCTGATATCCCCATAGATGGGTAGGAAAATAAGTTGTCCAGCATGTTTGAAGAAAAATACAGATAGGTTAGGTAAGTGGACAAAAATAAAAATTGGCAGTCGGCATATAATGTAGGGAAACATGAACTCATCCATTTTGGCAGGACGAATAAAAGGAAGTATACCAACTGAATTGGCAGACTGCGCAGAACTTTGTGGTACAGAGGGATCTGGGTGCCCTGTTGAAAGGTTAATTTGCAGATACAGCAAGTGATTGCCAGGATGAATGGAATGTTGTAATTTATTACAACAGGGGAATGGAACAAATAAATAGGGCAGTTTGTAGATGACATGAAGATCAGTCTTAGAGATAAAAGGTACTGCAGATGCTGGAGAATCCGCGATAACAAGCATGGGGCTGGATGAACACAGGTCAAGCAGCATCACAGGAGCAGGAAAACTTGACGTTTCGGGCCTAAAAAGGGTTTAGGCCCAAAACATCAAGTTTTCCTGCTCCTATGATGCTGCTGGACCTGCTGTGTTCATCCAGCCCCATGCTTGTTATCTCATGAAGATCAGCCTGGTGGTTAAAGGAAAAAGATCTTAAGATACAGGAAGAGATAAACAGATTTGTCAGATGGACGGATCAATGGCAGATGGAATTTCACCCCGAAAAGTGTGAGGTGATGCACTTTGGGGTGCTGGACCCACAAATCCCTGAAGTTGGCAGGACAGGCTAATGGGGTGGTTAAGAACAAAGAAAACTTACAGCCAAGGAACAGGCCCTTCGGCCCTCCAAGCCTGCGCCGTTCCAAATCCACTGTCTAAACCTATCGCCCAATTCCTAAGGATCTGTATCCCTCTGCTCCCCACCTACTCATGCATCTGTCCAGACGCACCTTAAATGAATCTACCGTGCCTGCCTCTACTACCTCTGCTGGCAACGCCTTCCAGGCACCTACCACCCTCTGTGTAAAGTACTTTCCGCGTGTATCCCCCTTAAACTTTTCTCCTCTCACCTTGAACGCGTGACCCCTTGTTATTGAATCCCTCACCCTGGGAAAAAGCTTATCTCTATCAACCCTGTCTATACCCTTCATGATTTTGAAGACCTCAATCAGGTCCCCCCTCAATCTCCTTTTTTCTAATGAAAACAATCCTAACCTACTCAACCTCTCTTCATAGCTAGCACCTTCCATACCAGGCAACATCCTCGTAAACCTTCTCTGTACCCTCTCCAAAGCTTCCACATCCTTTTGGTAATATCATCATTTGGGAAGATCATCATCAATGTTCCTTCGATTTTTCTTTGGGTCCTATGTGCAGATTTCATTATATGCAGTGATATTAAGGTAATGTGCACACTTGTACCATCAATCAAAATTTAAAAGTAATATATAACATAGTTTTCGAAGGGTACGGAAGATGAAGAAGCAATATCAGTGTAGCCATTGATATTGTAACATATCAGTTCAAAAATTTCCAGGTTTCAATTTTAAATTTACTGTGGTGATGTTTGAACTTCAGAACTCCTTGTTTTAAACTTAGCACCATACATCAGAAAGGCATTGGTTAGTTAATGACCTGTGTCTTTAATCATAGAATCCCTACAGTATGGAAACAGGCCCTTCAGCCCAACACGTCCACACCGAACCTCAGACCATCCCACCCAGACTCATCCCCCTATAACATACCTAATCTACACCTCCCTGAACACTACAGGCAATTTAGCATGGCCAAACAACCTAACCTGCACATCTTTGGACTATGGGAGGAAACCAGAGCACCCGGAGGAAACCCACGCAGACACTGGGAGAATGTGCAAACTCCACACAGACAGTCGCCCGAGGCTGGAATCAAACCCAGGTCCCTGGTGCTGTGAGGCAGCAGTGCTAACCACTGTGCCACCGTGCTGCCCATATGTTAAATGGCATTGGGATTAAGCTTCTTTTGTTCTACAAAACGAGCTGCAACAGAATAATTAGATCACTGATATTAACTGGACCAAATTCCCCTTAATCTCAATATTTTCACAAGTCTTAAAAAGACTATTAAGTTTTAATAACTTGGTAACGCTTTCTCCTTGCCTCCTGCTCAAAACTTACCTCTCACTTGCCAGTTGACTTTACTACTTGCCTCATCCATCCACTGGTTCCCTCTCACTTGCCCCCTCCCTCTGACCCTGTGCTTCCCTCCTCCTGTTCACAATCTCCTTCCCCCTTGTCATTGTCCTGTCTGCCTTTTCCTCCCACTAGCTGACCCTGCTACCTCCCATTTGCTCACTCCAACTTCCCACCGGTTGCACCTCCCTCTCGCAACCTTCCTCTCTATCACAACCACATTGCTGTTGCACAAGGTAACAGAACCAGGGCCAGAAATCAAGAGTTGAAATTGAAATCAGTCCAACGAATGGCCTGGCTCAGAGCTGAAATCTCCAGGAGGGTCTCCTCTTGCTATTTGTTTCAGGGCCCAGCAGATGCGCGTTAGTCAGGAACTGGCACAGTAAGTTTTTGCTGTTAATTTCACCTAATCACGTTTGGCTGTTATCCACTAAAGTCATTTGTGGTGCAATCCACCAGTTCTTTGCAAATGGTACTTTATAATAACCATCATATAACCAATTGGATGCGTGCATCCATAGTAGTCAGACGAAGCAGCAGCTGAGAGGGGACATTGCATCTGCACATAATCATGAATTGAATATAGTGCAGTTGACACCTTTCCCAGTGGCAGTGACAATGAAGCACATGCACCAGGCTTTTCCTTTGTTCACCAGAGTGTTGGCTTCTGGGTAGGTGAGTTGCTGGCCAAGGCCACCTAACAGTTAATGATGCAAGAGGAAGGCTCTGAGGGTCGAGGCCCGAAACGTCAGCCTTCCTGCTCCTCTGATGCTGCTTGGCCTGCTGTGTTCATCCAGCTCTACACCTTGTTAGCTTAGTTAATGATGCAAGCCCAGTTAATGCTACTGTTTAATTAAAAAATATCAGTCATTATCTTGATGGAGACCCGATAGAACTTAATTTGAAGTATGAAGGAAATACAAGGAATGATTGTGCAGTGGAAATATGCTTAAGGCAGTGGATGGCAATGAGACCTATGGATTAAGGTACATAATTCTCATAAGTAAGAGAGTAGGTAGCGAAAACCTTAATAAAGAGTCGGTAGTTTTTGTTTGGATGTTATAAGTGGAATACACAGTACCCTGGCAAAGGCAAATTGTTTAACCCAACAACTTAGTCACAGTTGGACAATAGTGTATTAATCAAGAGCCTCATTGCATGAAGCATACTAAATCCATGAAACAGAGATGTAGTGATGATTCACTGGGATAATGGAATTTTATTGGTACAAGGTGCAGGGGCTATTTCTAGTAGAACAATAAAGGTTATAGAATACCTAATAGATTTTTTGAAAAGAAATTGAAATGTTCTGGCTGGGTAGTGATTAGAGGGCCAGTTTATTTCTTGTTGAAGTGTTGGGCAACCATAAGATTGAAGAAAAGGTTTTTTATAAATTTCTTGTCACTGTTATTGGAACAGGAGTCAGTAATATTCCATATTTTTTAGGAAAGATGTGAATATTTGAAAGAAAGATATATAAGGATCAGATGATGGCTCTGAGGAAACAATAGCATCATAAGATTAGATTGATAAAGGTCTGGTGCTGAAATGATCAGAGGAAAGGTCTTTGATGCTGTAAACCTTTGGCATAACCAATAGTTTTACTTTTGTGCTTTTGAGTTCAAGTTAAGTTAATTTTTGGACCCCAGTTTACAGTCCTGTAACAAATGCACAATGCTGGTGAAACTCAGCATGTCTGACAGCATCTGTGGAGTTAGCATTGCAAGTCCTCTATGACTTCTCTAGAACTTCGGTTTTCAGATTTCTAGCATTTGCAACGTTTTGCCTTTAGTCAGTTCTATGTTGAGGTTTAACACGTTGGGAAACTCATTCCGCATCTTTCTCATTATTTGGAAATTGCTGCATATGAAGCTTCTCTCTTTGTTTGTTTCTTTGATTGGAGGTACAGAGCCTCCTTCCTTCATGTGTTTTTTTAGTTTAATTTCTCTACTGCCTGTTTTCAAAGACATTTACGGGATTACTTATCCAAAGGTTGTGTGCATTTGGATCTATTAAATGATTAGGTTACTGTGTGAAATCAGGTTTTTAAAATGGTGTTAAAGTTGTTTTATCCCATTAACCAGTCTCATGATTTGTGTCTGAGTTGATGTTGAATTTGGTAACATTTTCCACTTGTGAGAGGATATGATAATTTTGGCAATTGATTCTGTATGGCTCCAATTTACTCTGGCTGCTGCTCTGGTCGTGAAAATATTGTGCTTGAAAGCAGAACTTGTGCCACCTTCACAATGAGCAGCACCTAACTGTTTGAGCAATGTTAGAATTCAAGCTAACTGTGATGATGGGCGGGCAGGTTATAGCAGTCGAGGTGCTGAATAAGTATTTAAAGAATGGAATTTTATTGATCCGTTCTTTTTGTTCCTTGGATCATCTCCTGGGAGGCTGTATGGTTTGGGTTGTGATTAATATCAAACTCTGTAGCACTGATTTGTTTACAAAAAGACTAATGTTTTGGACAATGCAGTTGAAATTTTGAGAAAATGGAAGCTGTGCAGAATTTGAGCTCACTTTCTGTGAAAGTTTATTCAAAGCTAACTGGTTCTATCTAATGCATAGAGGAGGCAATGACCTAGTGGTGTTATCACTGGACTGTTAATCCAGAGATCCAGGTAATGTTCTGGGGACCTGCCGCGACAGATGGTGGAATTTGAATTCAATAAATATCTGGAATTAAGAGTCTAATGATGACCATGAATCCATTGTCAATTGTTGGAAAAACCCATCTGGCTCACTAATGTCCTTTAGGGAAGGAAACTGTCATCCTTACCTGGCCTGGCCTGGCCTAGCCTACATGTGACTCCAGATCCACAGCAATGTGGTTGACTCATAACTGCCCTCTGGGCAATTAGGGATGGGCAATAAATGCTGGCTTCATTCTCATCCCATGAATGAATTTTTAAAAAGTCTTAAGTCTTTTATAGCAATTTTGTTGTGTCTGTTATAACAAATCATTGATCCTGACAATGCAGCTTATTTTAAAATATGATTGTGATCAAAATATTTAAAACTGTCGGTTTGCTGCTTCCCTGTTACCTCTCGAGGCAGGTAGGAGAATTCCTGTTTTCATGTAAAATTGTGTTGGCTGTTTCTCTGACCTCCCGTTCTTAATTTACCATGTTTTTGAGTCTCTTGCTATTGGGTGTATCTCAGATGATTTGTGTAACTGCAAAGTCCAGGGCAAGGAAGTTGGAGTTTACATTGTTGGAGTGGAAGGCTGAACTTAGCGTGTGACTTATTTGCTGTAATGCCCTGTTTAAATCACAGTTGTCTTTGTTTGTGCCACTTCAGGGAAACCATCAAGGAAAAGGACAAACCAGATACTGCAGGAGAGGAACCTGAAGAAAAGGAACAGTCTGCTCCACGAGGGCGGAAAACGGCAAACAGTCAGGGGAGGCGGAAAGGCAGGATCTTGAGATCCATGGCAAAAGAAGCCATCAGTGAAGAGCCACCCAACCCCCCTCCTCCACCTGAACTTGGTGAGTATACCTGCCCACAGTAAAGAAATCTCTATCCAGTGAAATAGCAGCCGCAGCATTGAAAATTACCAGTTCTATGCTTCTCTCCTATTGTTAAACTAAATGTTTGACAATCTTTGACTGAAATAAAAGGTCTGAACTAAAAGTACAAAACATCTAGTGAGTTAATTTGCAGGAAAGCATGTGATCTAATTATGAAGCAGTTTACTTCTCCTTGAGCAGGGATGTAACATTAGCCATTTTTCAGCCCTCTGGGACCCTCCCTGTCTTTTTTCAGTGATTCCTGAAAGATCACCACCAATGCATCTACAATCATCTTGTCAGTTATCTCCTTAAGTCTGGGAAACCTTTGCTGCACTCCCTTTTTACCAAGAACATCCTTCCTCAGATAGAGAGATCAAGACTGCAAAAATATTTGCTGTAATGCCCTGTTTAAATCACAAGACCCTGTATAATTGCAACAAGACCTCTCTGCTCCTGTACTCAAATTCTCTTGCTGTGTAGGCCAACATAGCATTTGCCACCTTTTTTGCATTTTGCACCTGCATCCTTGCTTTCAGGACAGGAGTACTAGTACACCTGAGTCTCATTGCACATCCCTTTCTCCCAATTTATAGCCATTATATAATAATCGACCTCCCTGTTTGTGCTCCCAAGGTAGATAACCTCATGTTTATCCATATTATACTGCATTCGTCATGCATTTTCCCATTCACTGTTTGCCAAATTACACTGAAACATTTCTGCACCAGCTCACAATTCCCCTCCCACCCAATTTTGTTTTATCTGCATATTTGGCAAACTGCATAGTTCCCTCATACAAATCATGAATATGTATTGTGAATAGTTCAGTTCCACATGCTGGTCCCTGCAGTAACTCCACTAGTCATAGCCTGCCATTCACAAAAAAAACTTATTTCAACTTTCTACTTTCTTTCTGCCAACCAGTTATTTATCCATCTCAATACACTACCCCCAATCCTGTGCACTTTAATTTTATGCTGTAATTTTTTGTGTGAGATTTTGACAAAAGCCTTCTGAAAGACCAAGTAACCCACATTGCTTGCCTTTGTCAACTTATTTGTCACATCATCGAAGAATTCCAGTAGACTTGTCAAGCATGATTTTCCTTTCATAAATCTGACCCTGTCCAATCCTGCCACTGTTTTCCAAGTGGTCAACTATTAAGTTTTTTTATAATGGATTCTGGTGATTTCCCCAATACAGACGTAAGTCTGACTGGTCTATACTAGATAACAAGCATGGGGCTGGATGAACACAGCAGGTCAAGCAGCATCATAGGAGCAGGAAAACTCGACGTTTCGGGCCTAAACCCTTCATCAGAAATGGGGGAGGGGAAGGGGGTTCTGAAATAAATAGGGAGAGAGGGGGAGGCAGATAGAAGATGGTCTATACTCTCTGGTTTTCTCTCAACCCTCCTTTTTAAATAGAGGGGTTACATTAGCTACCCTCTAATCTATAGAATCTTGGAAGATGACCACCTATTCATCCACCTGTTTGTAGGGCTCCTTCCTGAAGTACTCTGGGCTGTAGCTTATCAGGGGTTGGGGATTATCGGCTTTCAACTCTATTAATTTCCCCAACACCATTTCCCAACAAATGCTCCTCAACCACTCGAACAAATACTCACCGTAAGACATCTGTCCCAGCCCTGCCCAGGTATAACGTTTCCAGTTTATACCGGTCTAACCTGCCCCAGAACCACACTCGAGGCCCCAAGGATCTGAAATCTACCACCCCATCACACTGTCTGTTCAGCTGCATGTTCACCTGACATATCCTGCTATTTCTACTCTGACTGGCACGCGGCACTGGTAGTCATCTTAAAGACCTCAAAGATAGGAATCTTCTTTTCAACTTGTTTCCTAACTCCCTATGTTTGTTTTTTTAACCTAAAAGGTCTTATGTCATTTGTACCATGACTACTGGCTGTTTGCCCTCCCCCTCCAGAATATCCTGTAGCTTCTCTGAGACTTCCCCTGACCTAGTACCAGGGAGGCAACACATATCCTCATTTGTGGCCACAGAAATGGCTGTCTATTCCCCTTAAAATTGAAACCTCCGTAACTATTGCATTTCCAGTCTTTTTACTCATGCCTTGTGCAGCAGAGCCGACTGCAGTGCAATGAATTTGGTTGTTGCCCCTTTCTCTTGAGGGGCTATTCCCATCAACAGCATCCAAAGCTGTATGTCTGTTTTGTAAGGGAATAGCCAAACGAGCCCCCTGCACTGCCTTTAGCTCTACCTGGTGGTGGTCACCCATTCACTTCCTGTCTGTGGAGCCTTAGCCTGCAGTGTAACCAGTTCTCTTATACGTGCTATCTTTGACACTCCCCACCATGCGGATGCTTAAGTGTCCAAGAGCTGCAGCTGAATGCATTTCCTGCACAGATGCTGGCCCCAGGCACTGGAAATGTTCCCGGTTTCCCACATAAAGCAAGAAGAACACTCTAGAGTTTTGAGGTCTCCTACCATGACTTGAACCTCTTAAATGAAACCTTCTGGAAGATACTTAAATCAATTACTCAAGGGCCTTAATCCCTAGTCTTTATTACTACAGAAAATGTTGCTTAACTATAACCCCATGGAAAAAAACAAAAAGCACTTTTGCCCTGAAATCATCATAAAATCCCTACAATGTGAAAGCTTGACATTTGACCCCTTCCCCAGTGACAGTGAGCTCACTGACCCTCCCAAGAGCATCCCACCCAGACCCACCCCTACCCGATCCCTGCATTTCCCATCCTCGACACTATGGGTAATTTAGCATAGCCATCCACCTGACCGGAGGAAACCCATGCAGACACGGGGAGAATGTGCAAATTCCACACAGACAGTTGCCCGAGGCTGGAACCAAACCCAGGTCCCTGGCACTGTCAGGCAGCAGTGCTAATCACTGAGCGCCATGCTGCCCCTTAAAAGTTGTTTCTCCATGTAAAAGTAAAGCTACTACAGAGCTGCTGAACAATTAGACAGAGACAACTGGTGGTGCTTTAACCTAAGGGCCACTGTGCTTCAGATGAGGGATGAGGTTCAGAAGGAGAGTCCTTCGCTGTAACCATAGCCAGTGTGGGAATTGAAACCAAGCTGTTGTTGTTATTTTACATTGTAAACAAAGGGGCCAGCCAATTGAGTTAGCTGTTTTTTTCAATCTATCAAGCGTGTTTGCTGTTGCACTTTTCTCTTTCCAAGCCTCTACTGTAAAACAAAAACTGATATCAAGTGTCTAATCCTGCATGTGTCCTGTCTTGCTTATTTCTTAAATGCCTCCCCATTTTATTTTGAATTATTTTGCTAATTGAGGATATCGAATTTTATTATTGTCTTTGATAGTCAGTGTTTTCAATGTTTCTTTTTACTAAATTATCCTTTTAACCTCTTTTCTAAGATCCCCACAGAATTTGCTTTCTGTCACCCATCACTGCAAGTATTAAATGCACCTTTGCTGATTTGCAAGGCTTTAAAAAAAATGTATTTAACAGTTGGGGTTGACACTTTTTTGCTTACAATACTGCCCTCCCTCCTCAACATTTGTATGTAATACTGTTTTTGACAACATATTTGACAACTGTACTGATAAAGACATTTGCTTCTTCCACTGGGGGAATATATAACATGCCCTGAGCTTCCGTTGCTCATATAATGAACACTCATAAGCACACTCCACCTTCTGACAACAGCCTCTAACATTAAGTGTGCCCATTGTGCTTCAAATTCCTGGAAGTAGACATCCATTCTGACTGTGTCTTAAGTTGATACTTGGATCACTGTTTTTCTTGCTATATAGTAACGACCTAGATTGAGCGTAGTTTCAAAATTTGCACGTGATACATAACCAAGAAATGTAATGAATTCTGTGTGATAAAGAATCAACTTCAAGAGAACATTGGCAGGGCAGACAAATGGCAGATGAAAGTTCATGCAGTGAATTGTAAAATAATACACTTCGGTAGAAAGAACAAAGAAGTAATACGAATAAAGCGTACAACCCTAAGTTGTTCTGCAGAGGCAGAAACAACATGGGATGTTTGTACACCAATTGTTGAAATTGCAGAGCAGTCTGAGAACATGGTTTAAAAAAAAAACTCCAGTACTTTATTTATAAAGACACAAAGTACTAATGCAAGGCGCTTTTGATGAGCATGGTTGATAAAATTCTGGAGATCACAGTAGGTCAGGCAGTTCTGAAGAAGAGTTGTCTAGACTCGAAACATTCATTTGCTTTCTCTCCATGGATGCTGCCTGACCCACTGTGAGCTCCAGCATTTTTGTTTTCCGTACAGATTCCAGCAACTGTAGTAATTTGGTCCTTCGTAAAACACTGATTTAGCCTCCTCTGAAGTGGTGTCCATTTCTCAGCACCACACTTCGTTGAAGATTGAACATAATCGAGATGATCTTAAAAAAAAAAATGAGGATAGATCTGTGGTTGAGGGATTTGAGCTTTGTGCTTAAATTGTAGAAGTTGTGGCTGTTCTTCTTTGAGAAGATTTAATGGAGATGATCAAAATCATGAGGGGTCTCGGCAGAATGGATAGAGATATTTTTACTGTTGACAAAAGGTTGAGAAACAGAAGTCGATTTAAGAAGATCAGCAAAAGTGACGTGAAGTGACAACAATTGGTTAGATTCTGGAATGCAGTGCCTAAGAGAGGCTGAAGGAGGATTCGATTCTAGTTTTGAAAAGGAAGATGAATAAACACCTAAAGAGTAAATGTGCATGGCAGTGGAGAAACGGATGAGCTGAACAGCAGTTGCAGACAGCCAGCCAGTAATGACTTGCATGTCAAATGATCCTTTGTGGAGCATTAGTCTATGATAAGGAGGGGAGTCAACTCACCCAGTTTATGGTAAACTGGTGACTCTAGAATCTTTAGGTTAGATTACTTTGCTAGGGCCATGGGCATGTAGACAGAATCAAAAGATCTTAGATCAGTTTCCTCTATATCTGCGTGTCATGGTCAAGAGATTAAGCTAGATTCAGGGACAGTCTCATTAGATTTGAAGGGAACAGATATAATTCTTTTATTCACAAAGTTGGATTTTGTAAGTTACTATTAAATTACAGCAGAGTACTTCGATGAGTTCAAGCTATCATAACGAGTCTACATGATTATGCAAAAGAAATCTAACAAATCTCTTGGAGTTCTTTAAGGAAGTAAAATAGAGTCATAAAGTCGTACAGCATGAAAACAGCCCCTTTGGTCCAATCATAATTCCAAACTTAACTAGTCCCACCTGCCTGCTTCTGGCCCATATTCCTCCAAACCATTCCTATTCAGGTACTTACCCAAATGTCTTTTAAACGTTGAAATTGTACCGACAATCACCATTTCCTGAGAGAGTTCATTCCACACGTGAGCCAATCTCTATAAAAAAAAAATTGCCCCTCGTGTCTTTTTTAAATCTTTCTCCTCTCCCCTTAAAAATGTGCCCCCTAGTCTTGAAATTGCCCATCCTAGGGAAAAGGCAACTACCATTAATTCTATCTATACCCCTCATTAATTTATAAACTTCTATAAGGTCATCCCTCAACCTGCTACACTCTAGTGAAAAATGTCCCAGCCTTTCCAACCTTTCATTAAAACTCAAACCTTCCATACCAGTAAATCTCTTCTGAACCCCTTCCAACTTAATAATAGTCTTCTTATAACTGGGCAACCAGAACTGGACCCAATATTCCAGAAGAGACCTCACCAAAGTCCTGTACAAACTCAACATAACTTCTCAACTCCAATACCTGAAGAACTGAGCAATGAAGGCAAGCGTGCTAAATGCCTTTTTAACCACCCTGTCCATATGTGAAGCAAACTTCAAAGAATTATGTACCTGCACCCCAAGATTCCTTTGTTCCATAACACTACCAAAGGCATTACCATTAATTATATAAGCCCTAACTCTTGTTGTACCAAATGCAATACCTCGAATTTATCCAGATTGAACTCCATCTGCCATTTTGCAGCCTGTTGACCTACTCGATCAAGATCCCTCTGTAATCTTAGAAAACCTTCTTCACTGTCTACTATGCCATCAATTTTGGTGTCTCATCAGACTTACTAACCATGCCTTCTATATTCTCATCCAAACGATTTATATAAATGACAAACAAAAGAGGACCCAGAACCGATTCCTAGGGAACACCCCTCATGACAGGCTTCCAGTCCAAATAACAATTTTCCACCACTATTCTCTGTCTCCTGCTGTTAA
The DNA here is from genome assembly GCA_024137785.1 of Ginglymostoma cirratum. Lineage (NCBI taxonomy): Eukaryota > Metazoa > Chordata > Chondrichthyes > Orectolobiformes > Ginglymostomatidae > Ginglymostoma > Ginglymostoma cirratum. The sequence continues at coordinate 455,697 of JAHRHZ010000204.1, read as the reverse complement.
GCCAATTATGTATCCAGTTGGCAAGCTCGTCCTGAATCCCATATGACCTAACTTTACTAATTAGTCTATGATATGGAACCTTGTCGAAGGCTTTACTGAAGTCCAGGTAAACGTTTACTGCTCTGCCCTCCTCAATCTTTCTGGTAACTTCCTCAAAAAACTCTCACGTTTGTGAGACGTGATTTTCCTCGCACAAAACCATGCTGACTATCCCTAATCAATTTTTGCCTCTCTAAATGTTCATAAATCTTATTTATTATAATCATCTCCAACAATTTACCACAACAGAGGTCAGACTCACAGGTGTATAGTTCCCTGGTTTCTCCTTATAGCCTTTCTTTACAAAGGTGCAACATCCTCCAGTCATCAGGCACTTTACCAGTGTTTATAGATGATGCAAATATTTCTGCATGGGGTCTCGCACTTTCTTCCCTTGCTTCCCACAATGTTCTGGGATACATTAGCTCAGTGCCTGGAGATTTATCCACATTTATATTGTCTTAAGGCCTCCCAAACTTCCTCTTTTGTAATAGTAACTGTTCCTAAAATATCAAAATTTATTTCTGTGCATTCTCCCGACTCTACTTCTTTCTCCACAGTGAAAACTAACACAAAATATTCATTTAGTATCTCTCCCATCTCCTGGGATTCAACACAAAGATGACTTCCTTAATCTTTAGGGGCCCTACCCTCTCTCTTGTTACCCTCTTGCTCTTAATATATTTGTAGAATCTATTTGGATTATCCTTTATCTTAACTGCCAATGCTATCTCATGTCCCCTCTTTGCCTTCCTGATTTCTTTAAGAATGCCCCGATACTGTTCATATTGATAAAGAAATTCAATTGAACCAAGTTTTCTATACCTAAAATAAGATACCCTTTTTTTCTTCACTAGAACCTCAATATCTTTATTCATCTATTGTTCCTTAATCTTACCAGCCTTACCCTTCACTCTAACAGGAACATAATCCCTCTGAACTCTCGTCATCACACTCTTGAACGCCTCCCACTTGTCAGTTGTCCCTTTACCTGTGAACAGTCTACTCCAGTCAACTTTTGAAAGTTCTTGTCTCCTACCTTTAAAATTTGCTTTGCTCCAATTAAAAAACTTTAATCTTTTTCGACATCTTTTTCCATAACCATTTTGAAATTAATAGAATTATGATTGGTGGACCCTAAGTGTTCCCCCATTTCTACTTCACTCAACTGCCCTGTCATGTAGTGGATAAAGGGGAACCAGTGGATGTACTGTACTTAAATTTTCATAAGGCATTTATTAAGGTGCTACAGCAGAAGGTAAAAGTTCATGGTGTCAAGTATAGTATACTGGCATGGATAGAAGATAGACTGGCTAACAGGAAGCAGAGGGAAGACATAAATAAAGTCGTTTTCAAGTTGGCAGCTTATAATGTGTGATGTGCCACTGGAATTAAAGCTGGGGGCTAACTGTTTATAATTTACATAACTGACTTGGATTAAAGGAATAGTTGCCAGATTTGCTCATGATGCAAATACAGGTAGGAAAGGAAGTTGGAGAGAGGATATATGGAGGCCATAAAGATAAAGAAGGTTAAGTGAGTGGGCACAGATCTGGCAAACATAGTGGAGATGGGAAACTGTGTAATTGCTCTTTATTCTTCTGCCAAAATGAACACATTTTCCAAATGGCGAGAGGATGCAGAGCTATCAGGTGACCTCTTGCATGAATTGCAAAAGACTAATATGCAAGTAAGGGAAGGAGTTTGGAAAGCTAATAGCTTGTTATTATTTATTACAAGGGGAATTAAATAAAAAATAAGGAGGACTTGCTTCAGTTATGCAGGCACCAGTCAGACCACATCTAGAGTACTGTGTATAGAATTAGTCACCATGTTTAAGGAAGGATGTAAATGCATTGAAGGTATTCAGAGAACGAGTACTCAACTACTAGCTGGAGTGGGTATGTTGCCTTATGAGAAGAGGATGGTTGGGTTAGGTTTGTATCCACTGGAGTTCAGAAGAGTAAGAAGTGAATTGATTGAAATGTCTGAGATCCCGAGGAGTCTTGACAGGAATGTTATGGGTAAGGATGTTTCTTCTAATGGGAGAATCTAGAACTAGGGATCATCATTTAAAAATAGAGGATGCTCACTTAAAATGGATGAGGCCAAAGTTTTCTCTCAGAGGGTCATGAATCTTTAGGACACTTTGAAGGTGGGTTGCAGAGACTTTAATATTTTCAATGCAAGGGTTCATAGATTCTTGATAAGCAATGGGATGTAAATTTGTCGGGGTAGGTGGAAATGTAGAGTAATCAGATCAGTCACGATCTTACTAGGCTAAATGGCAGAGCAGGTTTGAGGAACTGAAAGGCCTACTCCTGCTCCTAATTAGTGTATTCATAATACGGGGAAATTGCCTCGGCGAAAATGTCTTGCATGGGGGATTGTTGGCCTTAGAACAAAAGGTGAAACTACTTCTGGCTAGTTCATAAACTTGAAAGTCAAGTGCTCATCTTGATCATCTGCCTGCTGTTGTCTGACCAAGGCGGGAGATGCAGGATCTGTGAATATTCAAAACCTGGCATGTCTGTGCTGAGGGTGCAGGATTTGGGACAGTGTACCTGCATCCCAACAGTGGCCAATTTAAGTATCCCATCATTTCCTGCTGTATTAGGTATATCAGGATTGTTGGTAAGAAATGTACTTCTGATCTTGGCACATGGGTTGCTTCCCTGCTTCATGCATTTCTGTGTCGCTTATGTAAAGAGGCAATTTCTCAATCAGTTGATAATGCATCATAGTTGTCTGATACAACTGACATGCTTCACAATATACTGAAAGATAGTAAATGCCCCTCGTGTTTCAATCTGTTTATAAGCTATTCAGGATTCCTAGTTATGGGTCTGTAACTAAGCTAACACAACATTAGTCACTGTATCTGGGATTTCCCACCTAACTTTGTAAGGGGTTAATGAAACACCCTGACTACTTGAGTTTATATTTTCAATGACTTCAAAATGGGATTACTAAGATGGAAGCAGCTGTTTTGCTGTTGATTTATTTCAGTTCTAGTACTTTACTATTCCTAATCTTTCATTGCAGCTGGTGCTGACTCATGTTTCTTGGAATTTTTTTTTCCTTTGTTGCTTGGTCTGTTTGTGTGTTTCCCTTTTCCCTCTGAACTAAACTGCTGGCGAAGATTGCCAGTAAATCTGTTACCCTACCCCCTACTCATACAGCTGCTTACTATCACCAATTCAACAAAATGTGGTGAGTCTGTTCCTATTCGTCACTAGGGTTTGCCAGAATTATTCATTTAGAACTCTTGCATAGATCCTGTGATGCAACACATGCCTGTGTTAGGATATGTTTATAATTCTTTCCCTTTTGTGTCTTTATGTAGTAACTCCACTGTACAGAAAGTTTAATATGCTAGCATTTATTTCTACACTGTGTTTAACTGTTCAGAAGAAATGACGTGTTCTGCAGCAGGAATGTTCTCCATAAGGTGTGCACATAACAACAACAGATTCCGAACCTAATTAGAAATGATGTTTTGGAAATGGCACTTCAATAGACTTATTGCCTTACTTTTGTGTAAAATATTGAAACATTTCCACAATTTTCGTATTAACTCACTGTCAGGAAAGGATATTACTATTATTTGAGAACCTTTTTTCTTGAGCAGAGGATCCAGATTGTGGATGATGACTGTCTAGGCCAGGACTCCTTAGCCCAATTTATATTCCTGATTCATTGATTAGCATTCAGTTCTGGAAAAGGCTGTTCAAATCATTGCTGCCTGATTGTTGGATAAATCTTAAGCCATAACACCATAATCTGTTAGAATCAGCAACATATATAGATTTTTCAGAAAATGTATTAAACTCTGTACCTGGGTCTGACATGCCACAATGTGCATCTAAACAGCCCACTGTGACATAGCCTGGATAGCTCAGGTTATGTTATAACAGAATTAATTACTAACCAATTAAGTTGCAGAACTCATGTTGTTTAGATGGTGTGCTTTGACCCAGCTGTATAAAACATGATCTCATAAAACCTATTTTGAAAGCCTCTGCTATAAGAAGCAACTAGAACAGAATAGTTGCACTTTGCAAATTTGGGTCAGAGAGCATTATCCAGGTGATTGTACTGCTGAACCCCATAACTATCACTAGGAATCATGGTAGCGCACAAACCCACAGCCACACTACAACAAACACTCACAAGGATCAAAGACCCAATAACCATGACATACAGGACCAATGTAGTTTACGAAGTACTTGCAGTGACGGCAACAAACATTTCATTGGCCAGACTAGAAGGAAACTAGCCATCAGGATACAAGCCAGGATACACCAACTAGCAGGAAAACAACACGATGAACTTTCCCTCCGCGCACTTGGACAACGAGGGCCATCAATTTAACTGGGATAAAGTGACCATCTTAGCTCAAGCCAACCACAGACACACAGGAATTCCTAGAGGCCTGGTTATCAACCCGTAATACAATCAACAAACGTGCAATTAGACCCCATATACAAACCCATGCAGAACAGAACCGGAAATGACATTACCCAGTTTAACAGACCGGATCATATAAATACCGAGCAGAGTAGAATAACGTCGCTTCGTCAGAGGCCACAGTAGTGATGTTACCTAGTATGATAAAAGAAAGTCTGTATGATAGCCACTCAGCTCAGCAAATAAGCCAACAACTTCACTTTTAATAAATCTTCACCATCCAAACCTTTAACACTATGGTAGTTCCAGTCACTGTTTGGAAAATTAAAATCACCACCTACTACAACCTTATTATTCTTAACGTATATCTGAGATTTCTCTACATATTTGTTCCTGAGCCCCTTAATAGAATTAGCAAATCTTCTCAATAGGATAGTGGTTCCTTTCCAGTGCAGATGAAACCCATCCTTTTTGAACGGATCTTTCCTGCCCCAGAAGAGATCCCAATGATCCAAAAACCTGAATCCCTGAACATTTCACCACCTTTTCAGCCATTGATTTGTTCCTCAATTTCCCTCTGACTGTTGGGGGGCTCTATAATACAACCCCATGAAGGTGATCACTCCTTTTTTATTTCTAATTTACATTTGTGTATTTTCACTGGACAATTTTTCAGAAATACCTTCTCTAATTACAACAATAATGTTTTCCTGAATCAAAAACACTACTGCCCCTCCTCTCTCACTTCTCTTACTGTCCTTCCTGTAGCATCTGAAATCTGAAACATTGAGCTACCATTCCTGTCCATCCTTCAGCCAAGTTTCTGTAACAGCTATGATGCCTCAATCCCATGTTCCCAAATGTGCCCTGAGTTCATCAGCCTTACCTGTAAGGTCCCTTACATTGTAATAAATGAGGTTTAGGCCTTCAGAGTTACTTTGTTCTCTGACTTGTTTTTGTCTGTATTTTCTAATTAAATTGTTAGTTTCAGATTCAAAACCATCCTCCTCGATCTTTCTATTTACTCTGCTACATTGGATCCCTCCACCCCCCCCCTCTAATGGTTTATAGTCGCCCTTAATAGAATTAGCAAATCTTCTCACTAGGATGGTGGTTCCTTTCCAGTACAAATGAAACCCGTCCTTTTTGAACGGGTCTTTCCTGCCCCAGAAGAGATCCCAATGATCCAAGAACCTGAATCCCTGAACATTTCACCACCTTTTCAGCCATTGATTTACCTCCTTTATCTTTTTATTCTTTCCCTCATTGGAGCTTGGCATGGGGAATAAGCCAGAACTTGCTCCTTTCGAGGTTCTGCTTTTTAATCTTCTGCCTAACCTCTTGTATTCACTTTGTAAAGCCTGCTTTACAGATTTACTCTAAAGATAGTTCAAAATACTTCAAATGAGGTCTAACCAGGTTTTTGTATAATTGCAACATAACCTCTGTGCCTTTTATGCTTCAGCCGTCTAGATATAAAGGCCAACATTTTGTTAGCCCTCTTGATTATTTTCTGCACCTGTTTGTGAAATTTTAAATGCACCTGAACCCTGTTTGTTTGGGCATCTGCTGTTTTTAAACTTCATACCATTGACAAAGTATCCTGATCTATCTTTTTTTGGCCTAAATTGGGTAACCTCGCACTCGTTTTACATTGAACTCCGTCTGCCACAGTTTTGCCTATTCTCTTAGTCTGTCAATGTCCCTTTGTAATTTTATGCTATCATCTACACTGTTTACAATGCCACCTAACTTTGTGTCAACAGTGTATCTGGGTATATGACTTTGTGCCATTATCTAAGTTGTTAATAAATAATATGAATAATTGAGGCCTTAACACACACTCCCACTTGTGGGACACCACTGGTTACATGGTGTGAAGTACTCCTTGATGAGCAGCACCAATGACATCACTGACCAAAGGAAGTTTGCTAACAGTCGTTTTAAAAAGGCTACAATTTGTCCATCAAGCTGCATCACTGTGAGTCCATACGCTTTCATGATGAGGCAACAGCAGAGAGAGAAAGTAAAGGAAACTGCTCCTGCAATTCAGATCCAACTGTTTTGAGACATTGTACCCCTTGCTCAAAGATATACAGGTCAAAAATTGACCTGTTCTTCATCTGAAGACCCATGGCAGAAAACCACAACCCTGAGTACACTTAAATTCTCGAATTGAGACGCAGCTAACGAGTATGCCCTGCCACTTTCAAAGATCAATGCAAATTCATTGCTGGGGATGTCTTTGTTCCTGCACAGACTTGTAAATTGTGATTTTGAGTCTATAATCCCTCTCCCTACCCCTTATGCCAAAATGTATTGTCTCCCACTTCTCTGGATTGAATTCTACCTGTGGTTTGTCTGCCCATTAAGCTTGCCTCCATGTTCTGTTGCAGGCGATTCATATCTGCCATTCCTACATGTTTGAGAGAGACAAGAAATGACAGCTGTTAATAGTTGATCCATTAAATAATAAGTCAAGTAAACCAGTTAAACACTATCAAGTCGAGGGGGATATACTGAATGGATTCTTCACATTAGTTTTCATAAAATAGGGTTGTAAGCACAGTACAATCATACTGAGATAACAAGGTGCAGAGCTGGATGAACACAGCAGGCCAAGCAGCATCATAGGAGCAGAAAGGCTGACGTTTTGGGCCTAGACCCTTCTTCAGAAAATCATACTGGATTGGTTTTAAGTATTCGCAAATGTTAATAGAGTATGTGATACATGAATTGGAAGAATTAAATCACTACATGGAGTATTTGCATTTGGGCCAAACAGAATATTTCAGGCCTGGCCATTCAGCTCCATTTCCTGTGATTCCTGCCAAGCGAACCATGAAGCTCAAATTCTGTTTTACTTGCATTTCTAGCTTGCTGATTTGTCCAGTTAATATTTGTAGTTTGAGAGACTGTCAAATTCGTGAGAATTTGGATTTAAAGCCAAGTGGCTGATGAGACTTCATGTTGCTCACCTAAATGCCTACAAAGTCCAAAAAACCTGAGCACACCAGATATACATTCTGGTTCACTCAAGAATTTGAGAGCATTAATATGTCATGCCTGATATTTTCCATAGCTCCATAAATATTAGATATAGTAGAGGATGTTGAATGTAATTCAAGTAATAAAAAAAATTCAAAGAACAAAGTGGCTCCTAATAGGTCAATTTGATTCCTTGGAAGGATAGTTCAGTGGTCTGGCTGTTGAGAAGTGCATTTCACTGACACTATTAGCATGTTTATGTAAACCAGTGGAGAAAGGAATGGGAAAGAACTTTCTGAAAGTAGACAATCAACCTCTTCCTTCACCCTACCTACTTCCCATTTCTCCAGCTCCTGTTCCCCTTTCTCCTTTAAATCTTCTTTTACGTCCTCCCCCTCACTCACTGCTTTTGTTCCTTGTCATCCACTGTTGTCTTCCTTACTTATCCTACTCTCATTCTGGAAATAACAACTGTGCTGTTTTGCTGCAACCTCCTAGAGTTTTTAGGCTTCTTCCCCAGCTCCCCCATTCACCCTTTTGTTCCCCTCTTCTCTCTGTCTCTCTCGCTATCTTTTAATGTGCATTGAATAAAATTAACTGCCTCTTCCCCTCTGTCTTGTCACATGCTTTTTTTTAATATTCACTACTTTGCAAGTAGTTGCAATCCCTCAGTCCAATGGTTTGATGCTGTTTGAACTCTGCAGGAATTTGCACACAGTAAACCAATATCGCTTCAACAGAACCAACCTGTGCCGGTCACTTATTGTGAATTGAATAGTCATCTCCATCTGTCATTTCCTCCTTAGGTTTACTGTAACCTGTTGTTTTTGTCATAGTCCACTATACTGTTTTTGTCTGTAGTCCTTAGCTTCCTTTGCCAGTAAACATTAGAAAAATGAAGTGTTATCTTTCAGATGAAGTTATGAAAACTGAAGCCACCTTGTCTGTTCGAGTGGATATCAAAGATGCCCTGGCATTGTTTTGATGAAGAGCAGGATTATTACCCTTCGTATCCTGGTCAATTTTGATCACTTCACAAAAAATGGATTGTATGCTCATCATCACATTACTGATTATATAAGAATGAGGAACATGAGAACTAGGAGCAGAAATAGCCAATTCACCCCCTTGAGCTTGCTTTGCCTCCTAATGTGATCATATCTTATCTCAGCCTTAACTCTGCTTTCCTGCCCACTCCCTATAACCCTTCAATCTGTTTGAGAGTTGTCTGTGTGCAGCATTTGGTGCAGTTCTGAAGTATTTAATTGGCTGCAAAGTGTTTAGGGATGAATGGTTGTCATGAAAAGTGTAAGTATTTTTTTCTTCTGGGCTTTGCAACTGGACTATACCCTGAGTGAGGTATTGTGTTTCGGGGAAATGGATCAATGGAATTTTGCAGAAGGGGAGTTATTGTCATATAATGATAAAACCTAAAATCCTTCTATTACTATAGGAGAGGGCCTCCTGTGTCTCAATGCTCATTAAAAGATAGCAAGAGAGTCGGAGAGAAGAGGGGAACAAAAGGGTGAATGGGGGAGCTGGGGAAGAAGCCAAAAACTCTAGGAGGTTGCAGCAACACAGCACAGTTGTTATTTCCAGAATGAGAGTGGGATAAGTAAGAAAGACAACAGTGGATGACGAGGAACAAAAGCATTGAGTGAGGGGGAGGATGTAAAAGAAGATTTAAAGGAGAACAAAACCATTAAATGCTGCCAGCACGCTGGAGTCTGTTCATAAAATTAAAAAAAAAACTGCGGATTTGGAAACCTAGAACAAGAACAAAATGTGCTGAAGAAACTCAGCAGATCTGGCAACATCTGTGCAAAGAGAAACAGAGTTAATAATTCAAGTCCAACGTGACTTTTTTTGGAACTATTGCTGAAGAAGTCCTGTTGGACTTGAAGCATTAACTCTGTTTCTTTCTCCTCAGATGCTGCTGAGTTTCTCCAGCATTTTCTGTTTTATTTTCCAATCAGTCTGTTCAGAGATGTTATTACACATCTCTGGAAAGTGGGACTTAAAACAGGGCTTCTTTGCTCAGATGTAGGGACACTACCTTTGCGCCACAAGATCACTCAGCATTTTCTGTTTGTACTGGAAACTGTTAAATGTTCAATTGACAATGTGTTTTAATCCCATGATTTTTAAAAATTTTCTCTGGACAATGGAAAATAAGATTTGTCCAAATTTGGAGTTACCAGAGTTGACAGGTCTTTGCAGACCACCAGAACCTTTAAAAGACAGCTTTGAGCAGAGTTAATGTCAAATAGATGAATATAGCAACGGTGGCTGAGGGCTTTTCTGTCTCTAACTAGATTGTTGCTTGTACTTTTCAGCTGTCACTGAACCTGTAGAGACATCTCGTTGGACAGAGGAAGAAATGGAAGTGGCCAAAAAAGGTTAGTGCCAGAAAATAACCTTTTACTTGTTCAGAACAGTAGGGTTGGTATTGGCAGAAGAAACACTGTACATTATGATCGTATATTCATACATTAGCAGCTGAGTTATGTGAAAATTGTGGTTCTGCAAAAGTCTCAAGTCATAATCTGGAATGTCAGACTGTGTCTAACCCCTATGTCTTTCGGCCCCCTTCTCGCATTAGTATTTGAGGATAGATATTTTCTAATCAACCTGTTCAGAGGTGTAATGACACCCCTCTGAACCTGGTCTTCCTGGCTCAGAGATAGGGACACTACCCCTGTGCCACAAGTGCTCCTAGTACTTCAAAAGTAAAGTCTTAAGGCCAACCATTTTCAGCTACTTCAGTGATGTTCCCTCCATAAGGTCAGCAGTGGAGATGTTTGCTGATGATTGCACAGTATGCAGCATTGTTAGTGACACCTCAGATACTGGAAGAATCCATGTAAAAATGCAGCAGAACCTGGGCAATATTCGGGTTTGGGTTGGGAAGTGGCGAGTAACATCTGCACTGCACAAATGCCAGGCAATGACTGTCTCCAGTAAGAGCCAAGAAGCTGAACTAGACCGGCCAACCGAAGGCAAGTAACTCCTCCCTTGATTCCTCAAAGCCTGTCCGTCATCTGCGAGGCTCAAGTCAGGAATGTTAAGGAATAGTCCTCACTTGCCTGGATTGCTGCAGCCTCAACAACACTTGAGAAGCTTGACACCGTCCAGGAAAAGGCAGCCTGCTTGGTTAGCACCACATCCACAAACGTTCACTGCCTCCACCGCTGGAATTTAGTGCACACTGCTGCTAGTATCTACAAAATGCACTGCAGAAATTTACTAAGGGTCCTTAAACAACACCTTCCAAACCCATGCACAGTACCAGCTGGAAGGGCAAGGGCAGCAGATACATGAGAACACTACCACTTTCAAGTTCCCCTCCAAACCACCCACCTTCCTGACTTAGAAATATATCACTGTTCTTTCTCTGTCGCGGGTCAGAATCTCAGAACTCCCTGCCATGTTCCAGATGTGATCTCACCAACGCCCTGTATGACTGCAGCAAAACTTAGAGCCACACAGTACAGAGGAAGCCCTTTGGTCCATCAGTCTTTGCCAACCTATCTACCCTAATCCCACTTTCCAGCACTTGGCCCATAGCCTTGAATGTCGACGTTTCAAGTGCGCATCCACATACTTGTTAAAGGTTTGAGGTTTCGGAGTACATTGCAGATTCCCATCACCCTCTGGGTGATATCTATTTCCTCAAATCCCTACTCAACCTTCTGCCCTTCACCAAGAAACAGTTGCTTCCTTTCCACTTTGTCCATGTTGCTCATAAACTTATACACCTCAATCAGGTCCCCCCCTCTCTGCCCGCTCTATTCCAAAGAAAATAACCCATTCCCATCCAGCCTTTCTTCGTATCTAAACTGCTCCATCCCAGGCAACATCCTGGTGAACCTCCTTTCTACCTCCTCGAGGGCAATTTAGTCCTCCTTATAGTGACCAGAACTGCACACAGTGCTCCAGCAGTGGCCTAACCAAAGGCTTGTACACACTGATAAAGGCATATGTCTTGGTTGCTACCTTAATTCAATCCGGGCAAGTGTGAGGTGATGCATTTTGGGAGGTCTAATTCTAGAGCGAACTATACTGTAAACGGAAGAGCCTTGGGAAAAGTTGATGAGCAGAGAGATCTGGGAGTTCAGGTCCATTGTACCCTGAAGGTGGCTGCACAGGGGGATAGAGTGGTCAAGAAGGCATATGGTATGCTTGCCTTCATCGGACGGGGTAGTGAGTATAAGAGCTGGCAGGTCATGTTAAAATTGTACAAGACTTTGGTTCGGCCGCATTTAGAATACTGTGTACAGTTCTGGTCGCCACATTACCAAAAGGATGTGGAAGCTTTGGAGAGGGTACAGAGAAGGTTTACGAGGATGTTGCCTGGTATGGAAGGTGCTAGCTATGAAGAGAGGTTGAGTAGGTTAGGATTGTTTTCATTAGAAAAAAGGAGATTGAGGGGGGACCTGATTGAGGTCTTCAAAATCATGAAGGGTATAGACAGGGTTGATAGAGATAAGCTTTTTCCCAGGGTGAGGGATTCAATAACGAGGGGTCACGCGTTCAAGGTGAGAGGAGAAAAGTTTAAGGGGGATACACGCGGAAAGTACTTTACACAGAGGGTGGTAGGTGCCTGGAAGGCGTTGCCAGCAGAGGTAGTAGAGGCAGGCACGGTAGATTCATTTAAGGTGCGTCTGGACAGATGCATGAGTAGGTGGGGAGCAGAGGGATACAGATCCTTAGGAATTGGGCGATAGGTTTAGACAGTGGATTTGGAACGGCGCAGGCTTGGAGGGCCGAAGGGCCTGTTCCTTGGCTGTAAGTTTTCTTTGTTCTTAACCACCCCATTAGCCTGTCCTGCCAACTTCAGGGATTTGTGGGTCCAGCACCCCAAAGTGCATCACCTCACACTTTTCGGGGTGAAATTCCATCTGCCATTGATCCGTCCATCTGACAAATCTGTTTATCTCTTCCTGTATCTTAAGATCTTTTTCCTTTAACCACCAGGCTGATCTTCATGAGATAACAAGCATGGGGCTGGATGAACACAGCAGGTCCAGCAGCATCATAGGAGCAGGAAAACTTGATGTTTTGGGCCTAAACCCTTTTTAGGCCCGAAACGTCAAGTTTTCCTGCTCCTGTGATGCTGCTTGACCTGTGTTCATCCAGCCCCATGCTTGTTATCGCGGATTCTCCAGCATCTGCAGTACCTTTTATCTCTAAGACTGATCTTCATGTCATCTACAAACTGCCCTATTTATTTGTTCCATTCCCCTGTTGTAATAAATTACAACATTCCATTCATCCTGGCAATCACTTGCTGTATCTGCAAATTAACCTTTCAACAGGGCACCCAGATCCCTCTGTACCACAAAGTTCTGCGCAGTCTGCCAATTCAGTTGGTATACTTCCTTTTATTCGTCCTGCCAAAATGGATGAGTTCATGTTTCCCTACATTATATGCCGACTGCCAATTTTTATTTTTGTCCACTTACCTAACCTATCTGTATTTTTCTTCAAACATGCTGGACAACTTATTTTCCTACCCATCTATGGGGATATCAGCAAATTTAGCAACTATTCTTTTGATCCCTTCATCTAAGTCATTGATGTAGATTGTGAATAGTTGAGGCCTCAACACTGATAGTTGCCACATTCTACAAGTCTAACCAATCCAAAAATGTCCCACTTGTCGCTACTCTGTTTCTATTGTGTGAATGATTCTGAGAGAAGTGGAGGGAGACTTGAGCCTAAACCTCTGTGAAGCAGATCCAAGCTGGGGAAAGGTCTTTGTTCTATAAATGCCTAAATGTGAAGATTTTGTGTGCCAGATCTGGGAGCAGATTTGTTAGTTTGAGTAATATCTTAGTGATGTACCATTTTTTTGAAGATCATGTACCTCACTAGCGTACTTCAGAGAAAGTCATAATGTTCCAACATATTAAGTGGAGTTTTGAAACTAAATCATGTTTTCTGACTGAACGATTGGAGTCGGGTATCCTGAAAATCAATGACAGTGTGCCTAGGATGAACAGTAATGAAGTAGGGCTGGTAGTGACTCAGTAGTTTTATGATCTCTGATTCCCTTAATGTTTGCTATTTGGTGCGATGTGGGAGTTTGATAAGGCTGGCATTTGTTACCCAGGCTAATTGCCTTTGAGAAAGTAGTGATGGTTCAGACAGGGATTCATCTATTCAGTTCCTTTGTGAGTGCAGAGGTAATTGGAACCGTTTTGGAATTTGTACACTATATTTGGTTTTGTTGGCACATAGCTTCCTACTTGCTCAGAGGTAATTTTAGTACCGCAGTTTGATTTCTTCATTTTTATTTGTGCAGACATTTACTTTATTCTTTAACCCTGAAATATTGCAGGCTGTGTGGATTAATTGACTTTAATTGTTTTTTTTCTAATGTAGTTTCCTATTCCATCCCCAATTATAGAGTTGTAGAGCATGGAAATGGACCCTTCAGTCTAACCCGTCCACACTGACAAGATATCCTAACTTAATCCAGTCCCATTTTGCCAACGTTTGGCCCATATCCCTCTGAACCTTTCCTATTCATGTACCCATCCAGATGCCTTTTAAATGTTGTAATTGTACCAACTTCCACCACTTCCTCTGCAGCTCATTCCATACATGCACCACCCTCTGCGTGAAAACGTTGCCCCTTGGGTCCCTTTTAAATCTTTCCCCCTCACCTTAAACCTATGACTTCTAGCTTTGGACTCCCTGACCCAGGGAAAAGACCTTGGCTATTTACCCTGTCCAGCCACCTTGTGATTTTATAAACCTCTATAAAGCCACCTATCAGCTCTGATTCTCCAGGGAAAATAGCCCCAGTCTAACCAGCCTCTCCCTGTAACTCAAACCCTCCAACCCTAGCAACATCCTTGCAAATCATTTCTGCGCCTCTTCAAGTTTCACAACATCCTTCCCATAACAGGGAGACCGGAATTGCACGCTGTATTCCAAAAGTTGTTACTCCCAATTGTACAAACAAAAATTCCTAATATGTGGCTAAATGTTGGGAGGGTGCTGGGTGAGAGAAACATAGAAAATAGATGCAGGAGTAAGCCATTCGGCACTTTGAGCCCTCACCACCATTCAGTATGATTGTGCAGTTTCAGTACCCTGTTCCTGCTTTCTCTCCATACCCCTTGATCCCTTTAGCCACAAAGACCACGTCCAGATCCCTCTTAAATATTTCTAATGAACTGGCCCTGACAGCTTTTTGTAGTCGTGAATTCCACGAGTTCAACAGCTGTTTGAATGAAGAAATTCTTCCTCATCTCAGTCCTGAATAGCTTACCCCATTTCTTAGACTGTGACCTCTAGTTCTGGACTTCCACAACATCAGGGACATTCTTCCTGCATCTAGCCTGTTCAGTCCCATCAGGATTTTATATGTTTCTATGAGATACACCCAACCTCATTCTTCTAAATTCCAGCGAGTACAAGTCCAGTCGATCCGGTCTTTCGTATGTCAGTCCTGCCATCCCGGTAATTAGACTGGTGAACCTTCGCTGGATTCCCTCAATAGCAAAACTGTCCTTCCTCGGACTAGGAGACCAAAACTGCGCCCAGTACTCAAGGCATGGCCTCACAAAGGCCCTATTTGACTGCAGCAAGACATCCCTACTCGTACACTCAAGTCGTCTTGCTGTGAAGGCTAGCATGCCATTAGCTTTCCTCACTGCCTGCTGCACCTGCATGCCAGTCTTCACCACCATGTCCCCTGGCCAACATCGCTGTCTCAGGCTTGTTGCAGTGTTCCACCCCAACCTAGCACCTCATTTCCTTGCAGCCCTCCGGTCTCAGTATTGAGTTCAATCATTTTAGGGCCTGAACTCTACTTTGTGCTAGCCTCTAACCCCCACACCAGCCATTACACATTACCTATTGTTAGCCACTAACAGTCTCCATTAACAACTGTTCATACTCCTAGCCAGATTGTTATCCGCTCCTTTGTCCAGCTGTTCTCCCTCTCTCTCTTTGGGCTCTATCCCCACATACCGTTTACTCCTTATGCCCTGCCATCTGCATATAAACCGATATTTTCCTAGCTTGCCGTCAGTTCTGAGGAAGAACTGGGCCCGAAATGTTAACTCTGATTTCTCTTCACAGATGCTGCAGGCTGTTGAGCTTTTCCAGCAACTTCTGTTTTTGTGTCAACTTTTAGCGACTGTTCCACCATGACGCCCAGGTTTTGTTGCACCTCACCTAAACTGCCACCACTCGGATAATCTGCCTTCCTGTTTTTGCAACCAAAGTGGATAACCTCGCATTTATCCACACTAGAGAGGGACGCGAGGCTGCCTTGGTGCTGAAGGGTGGGGCAAGAGACTGTGAGGTTGCTGTGACCTGAGGTGTCATTATAAACTGGGAGGAATGTAAAAATAACTCCTGGCTGTAATGTACTGCAACTTCTTTATCCTTCACCTTCAACTTCTACAATAGGCGTTAAGGGCTGTTGGGCTTCTTTGCCGTTGAGATCTGTAATGATCCAAGATAATTGTAATTCTAGGCACGTCAGGTTTCATTCTGGGATCTGATTTGATAGATCAGAAGTATAATTTTGCAATTGGTTGCATTGACAGTTAACCACTGAATGTATTCACATGAGGCTGTCGATGACCTTTAACAAAAGGACACCTGTTCATTGTAGAAAAGAAAAAATAAAAGTTATCCTTCCTCAGATAAGGAGACCAAAACACCCCACAGTACTCAAGGCGTGGTCTTTCCATGGCTCTGTACAACTGCAACAAAACATCCCTGCTCCTGTTCTCTAATGCTCTCGCTATGAAGGATAGTATACCATTTGACTGCTGCACCCACTTGCCTACTTCACTGACTGGTGTACAAGGACACTAGATCTCATTGCACCTCCTGCATTCCCAATTCACATAATATCTGGCCTGCATTTGCCCACTCACTCAATTTGTTCAAATCACACTGAAGCATCTTCCTCACAGTTCACCCTCCCACCCAGTTTTGTGTCATTTGCAAACTTGGAGACATAACATTTAGTTCTCTCATCTAAATTATTAGTATAGAGTATCCATAGCTGGAGGCCCAAGCAGTCATCCCTGTGGTACCCCACTAGTGACTGTGTGCCACTTGGAAAAAGACCTGTTTTGTTCCTACCCTTTGCTTCCTGTCAAACAATTCTCTTTATGTCCATACACCACCCCTAGTCCCATGCACTTTAGGTTTTCATGATCATCTCTTATTGAAAGCCTTCTGAAAGTCCAAGTAAACTACATCCAGACATCCAGTGCATCCCCCTGATCAATCCTACTAGTTATATCCTCAAAAAAATTCCCCTAGATTTGTCAAACATGATTTCCTTTTCGTTAATCCATGCTGACTCTGTCTGATGCTGTCACTGTTTTCCAAATGCTGTGCTTTTAAATCTGATAAAATGCACACTAGCATTTTCCTTATCAAAAACAGAAGTTGCTGATAAAGCTCAGCAGGTCTGTCAGCACGTGATGAAAATATCAGAGTTAATGTTTCGGGTCTGGTGACCCTTCGTCAGAACGGAGTTTCTTCAAGGTGGGTATGCCTAGAAGAGAAGTGGCACTGAGTTAAATACTAAATAAAAACCAAAAGAACTATGGCTGCTGTAAATCAAAGACACAAATGGAAATTGCTGGAAAAGCTCAGCAGGTCTGGCAGCATCAGTGGAGAGAAATCAGAGTTAACGTTTCGCATCAAGTGACCTTTCCTCAGAACTGATCAAGTCTAATCAACTGCCTCTGCCTTCGCC
The DNA here is from genome assembly GCA_024137785.1 of Ginglymostoma cirratum. Classification (NCBI taxonomy): domain Eukaryota; kingdom Metazoa; phylum Chordata; class Chondrichthyes; order Orectolobiformes; family Ginglymostomatidae; genus Ginglymostoma; species Ginglymostoma cirratum. The sequence continues at coordinate 438,518 of JAHRHZ010000204.1, read as the reverse complement.
AGTTCCCTGGCATCACCCCACCAGGCCAAATCTCATTTAACATGATCTCCTATCATTCTTTAGTTATTCTGCTATTGTGCATCATACCCATGATACCTGTCTCCTATTCGTGTAATCCTGTTCCCATTAATCCACTGAGCATGCGACTTCCCTTCTTTGATCTCACACTCATTGATAATGTAACAGTGTTCCCTCCAAGTCTTGACTTTCAAAGCTGCCATCATACTCTGTCCTGAAAGGAAACTTCATAGTCTCATCCTTAAAGTGGTAGATAAGATGCCATTCGAGCAAACCGATTTGTTCTGGATGATGCTGGGCTGCTTTTGTAAATTCGTTTGTGCAATGTTGGTGTTGCTGGCTGGTCAGCAGTTATTGTCCATCCATAGTTGCCCCTGAGAAGGTGATAGTGAACTGCTGCAGAGCACATTCTGTAAACTAATCCACAATGCCATTAGGGAGGGAATTCCTGGATTTTGACCCAGCAACATTAAAGGTATGGCGATATATTTCCAGGTCAGGATGGTGAGTGGCTTGGAGGGGAATTTGTAGGTAGCAGTGTTCCCATATCTGCTTCCTTGTTCTTCTAGATGGAAGTTGTCATGAGTTTAGGTTGTGCTGTTTAAAGATCTTTGGTGAATTTCTGCAATGCACCTTGTAGATAATATACATTGCTTTTACTGAGCGTCAGAGGTAGATGGTGTGGATACTTGGGGATGTGGTGCCTGTCAAGCACGCTGCTTTATCTGGGATGGTGTCAAGCTTTTTGAGTGTTGTTCGAGCTGCACTCATCCAGGCAAGTGCAGAGCATTCTATCACAGCCCTGACTTGTGCTGTGTAGATGGTGGACAGGCTTTGGGACATCATGAGGTGAATTAGTTGCTACAGTATAACTAATCTCTGACCCGCTTTTGTAGCTACAGCATTGGTGTGTAACCTCAAGGATGTTGATAGTGGGATATTTAGTAATGGTAACATCATTGGATGGCAAGGAACAGTGTTAGATTGTTTCTTATTGGAGATAGTAATTGCCTGGATTTGTGTGGTCCAAATGTTAATGCCTACTTGTCAGCCTAATTATGGATATTGTCCAGATTTTGTTGCATTTGAACATAGACTGCTTCAGTATCTGAGGAGTCACGAATGGTGCTGACCATTGTGCAGTCAACAGTGAACAACATCCACACTTCTGACCTTATAATGGAGGGAAGGTCGTTGATGAAGCAGCTGAAGATGGTTGGGCCTAGTATACTACCCTGAGGATCTCCTACAGAGACGTACTGTAGCTGAAAGGACTGACCTCCAATAACCACAACCATCTTCCCAACCAGGAGAGAGTTTGCCCCCAATACCCATTGATTTCAGTTTTGCTACGGTTCCTTGATGCTACACTCTGTTGAATCCAGCTTTGATGTCAACGGCTGTCACTCTCACCTCTCCTTTGGAATTTAGCTCTTTTTTTTGTCCAATTTGAACAAAGGCTGTAATGAGGTCAGGAACTGAGTGACCCTAGCAGAACCCAAACTGGGCTTCACTGAGCAGGTTAATGTTGAGCTGATGCTGCTTGATGGTACTGTTGATGACACCTTCCATCACTTTGGTGTTTGAGAGCAGACTAATGATGAGGCAATTGACCGAGTTGGAGTTGTCCTGCTTGTTGTGTACAGGACATAACCTGAGCTATTTTCCATATTGTTGGGTAGATGCTAGTGTTGAAGAGCATGCCTTGACGAGTTCTTGATAGTACTATTGCAGGAATGTTAACAGGGCCCAAAGCCTTTGTAGTACCCAGTGCCTCCAACTGTTTCTTGATGTCACATGGAATGAATTAAATTGGATGGAAACTGGTATCTGTAATGCTGGGGACCACTGGAGGAGGTTGCGATGGATTGTCCACTCGACAGTTCCTGCTGGAGATTGCTGAAAATGCATCTGCCTTGTCTTTTACACCAATGGGTTAAGCTCTTCCATCATTGAGGTTATGGATATTTATGGATCCTGTTCCTCCATTGAGCTGTTCGATGATCCACCACCATTCACGCCTGGATGTGGCAGGACTGCAGAGCTTAGATCTGATCTGTTGGCTGTAGGATCACTTAGTTTGTTGATCACTTGCTACTTATGCAAGTAATCCTGTTTAGTAGCTTCATCAGGTTGATGCCTCATGTTTAGATATGCCTAAAAATTTTAGGGTGCTGCTCTTTCAATTCCTACATTCTACATTAAATGAGGATTGGCCCCCTGGTTTGATGGCAATGGTTGAGATTTGAAGGGAGAGGGGAGAGATGCCACGCCATGAGGTTGTAGATTGTGCAGGAGTACAGTTCTGCTATTGATGGCCCACAACTCCTCATGAGTGCCCAGCCTTGATTTGCTAGATCTGTCCCATTTAGCATAGTGATAGTGCCACATAACACAATGGTATTCTCAATATGAAGGTGAGATTTCATCTCCACAAGAACTGTGCGGTGATCACTCTTATTGGTACAGTCACGGACAGATGCATCTGTGGCAGCTAGATTGGTAAGGATGAGGGTAAATATGTTTTTCCCTCTTGGTAGTTCTCTTACTATTTGCCACCAACTCTGTCTAGTAGCTTTGTCTAGCTTGAGTGGTGTTGGAGCGGCAGTCATTCCAGAAATGGCAAATATTCCATCGCTTTCCTGATTTATGCCTTTCAGATGGTGGGCAGGTTTCAGGGAGTCAGACAGTGAATTACTTCACAGAATTTCCAGCATCCGTTTGCTCCAGTAGTCCAAAGATGTGCAGGTTAGGTGGATTGACCATGGGATATTCAGGGTTACAGGGTAGGGGATGGATCTGGGTGGGATGCCCTTCAGAGGGTCGGTGTGGGCTCAATGGGCAAAATGGCCTGTTTCCCATACTGGAGGTATTCTAAGATGTAATCTGCTTTTGTAGCCAAGATATTCATAAGTTTCATACAGCTAAGCTTCTGTTCAGTCGTAATCCCTTCAGAATATTGATGGTGAAGGAACAATTTGGATAAGAATGTATGAGGCAGGGTTAGTAAGTTTGCAGATGAAACCAACATTGATGATTTGGTGGACAGTGAAGAAAGTTATCTAAGATTACAATGGGGTCTTGATCATTTGGCCAATGGGCTGAGGAGTGGCACATGGAGTAAATGCAAGCTATTGCATTTTGGTAAAACAAACAAGGGTAGCATTTGTACAGATACTGGTGGGGCCCTCGGTGGTGTTGATGAACCTAGAAACCTAGGGTTCAGATATATAATTCTTTGAAAGTTGTGTCACAGGTGGACAGAGTGGTAAAGAAGGCACTTAATACATTTTGTCTTCATGGCTCAGACCGTTGAGTATAGGAGCTGGGCCATTATGTTGAGGTTGTGCAGGGCATTGGTGAGGCCACTGTTGGAGTACTGTGTCCATTTCTGGTCACCCTGGTATAGGAAGGATATTATTTAATTGGAGAGGGTTCAGAAAAGATTTACAAGGATGCTGCTGGGACTAGAGGTTGAATTATAGGGAGAGACTGGATAGACTGGGACTTTTTTCACTGGAGCATAGGAGGTTGAGGGGTGACCTTATAGATGTTTATAAAATCATGAGGGGCATAGATAAGGTGAGTAGCAAAGGTCTTTTCCATAGGGTGGGGAAGTCCAAAACTAGATGGCATATTTTTAAGGTGAGAGGAGAAAGATTCAAAGGGGACCTGAGGGACAACATTTTCACACAGGGTGGTTCTTGTGGAATGAACTGCCAGAGAAGTGGTAGATGTAGGTACCGTTACAATATTTAAAAGATATTTGGATAGGTAGATGCAGAGGGAATGTTTAGAGGGATGTGGGTGAAGTGCAGGCAAGTGGGACTTGTTTAGGTTGGAAACTTGGTTGGCATGGATGAGTTGGACTGAAGGGTTTGTTTCTGTGCTGTACGACCCTATGATTCATAGAAAAAAGAATGCTATAGCACAGGAACAGATCCGAAGGCGCACTAAGGTTGTGCAACACATAATGCCTTTCTAAACTTAAAAACCCTTTGCCTCGACATGGCCCATAACCCTCTGTTCCCTGCCTGTTCATATATCAGTCAAGATGTCTCTTAAACGTTGCTTTTGTATCCACCTCCACTACTTCCTTCGGTAGGTTATTCAGGCACTTGGTACCTTCTCTGTTTTAAAAAAAAACTTGCCTCTCCCATCTCCTTTAAATTTCCCCCTTTTTACCTTGAATCTGTATCCCCTAGAAATTGACATTTCTACTCTTTCTATCGATACCTCTCATAACTTTGTACACTTCTACCACGTTGTCCCTCATCCTCCGATGTTGAAGTGAAAACAAGCCATGTTTGTCAAATCTCTCTACATAGTTAATACCCTCCAAACCAGGCAGCATCCTGATAAACAATTTCTGTATTCTATCCAAAGCCTCTACATCCTTCTGCAAGTGTGATGCCCAGAACTGGATGCAGTATTGTAAATGTGGCAGAATCAAAGTTCTGTACAGCTGCAACAAATTTGCAATTTTTATACTGTATGCCCCAACTGCTGAAGGCAAGCATGCTACCTGCTTTGTTGACCACCTTATCTGCTTGTGTTGCCACTTTCGGGGAACTTTGATCCTGTGCAGCTAGACCCCTCTATATGTTGATGCTACTAAGAGTTCTGCCATTTACTGTCTGCTTCACTGGCTGATTCTCTCCTGGATTACATCTTCCAAACTGCAACACCTCACATTTGTCTGGATTAAACTCCATCTGCCGTTCGTCTGCCCAAGTCTCCTACTGTATTCTCTGGTAATCGTTCTCCCAATCTTTGTGTCATCCGATTCAATAGTGATAATGCTGTTAAGCATTGGTCTCTTGTTGGAAATGGTCATTGCTTGGCACTTGCACAATGTAATTGTCACTTATCACTTAACAACCCAAGTCTGAGTGTTGTCGAGGTCGTGTTGCATTGTGACACAGGCTATTTTAAGAATTTGAGGAGTCAGCAGATGGTGCTGAGCATTTAACAATCATTGGCGAACACCCCCAATTCTAAACTTTCTGGTCATTGACGCAACTTACGATGTTGGAGTAAAGGACACCACCCTGAGGAACTCCAAAACAACCACAGTCATCTTCCTTAATGCTACATAAAACTCCACCAATGGAGTGCTTGTCTCCAGTTCCCATTGACCTTAGTTTTGCTAGGGCTTCTTGATAACACACTTGGTTAACTATTGCCTGAATATCAAGGGCATTTATTCTCATCTCACCTCCAAAGTCCAACTCTTTTGTTCTTGCCTGGTTTAAGGTTGAAATGGGACCTAAGTACAGAGTGGCTGAAACACAAACTGAGCGTAAGTGAGATAACAAGGTGTAGAGCTGATGAACACAGCAGGCCAAGCAGCATCAGGGGAGCCGGAAAGCTGATGTTTTGGGTCTGGACCCTTCTTCAGAAATGGGGGAGGGGAAGGGGATTCTTGAAATAAATATAGAGAGTGGGGGAGGCGGATGGAAGATGGATAAAGGAGCACATAGGTGGAGAGGAGACAGACAGGTCAAAGAGTTGGGGATGGAGCCAGTAAAGGTGAGTGTAGGTGGGGAGTTATTGTGTGGATAGGTCAGTCCAGGGAGAACGGACAGGTCAAGGAGGTGGGATGAGGCTGGTAGGTAGGAGGTGGAGGTGGGGCTTGAGGTGGAAGGAGTGGACGGACAGGTTAGTGAGGCGGGGACGAGCTGGGCTGGTTTTGAGATGCGGTTGGGGATGGGGAGATTTTGAAGCTTGTGTAGTCCACGTTGATACCATAGGGCTGCAGGGTTCCCAAGCGAAATAGGTGCTGTTCCTGCAACCTTCGGGTGGCTTCGTTATGGCACTGGAGGGGGCCCAGGATGGACATGTCGTCCAAGGAGTGGGAGGGGGAGTTGAAATGGTTTGCGACTGGGAGGTGCAGTCGTTTGTCGCGAACCGAACGTAGGTGTTCCACAAATGGTGTCCAAGCCTCTGCTTGGTTTCCCTGATGTAGAGGAGGCCACATTGGGAGCAGCGGATACCCCTCCTACCAGCCTCATCACACCTCCTTGACCTGTCTGTCCTCCCTGGACTGACCTATCCCCACCCTAACTCCCCACCTACACTCACCTTTACTGGCTCCATCCCTGCCTCTTTGATGTATGTGCTCCTTTATCCATCTTCCATCCACCTCCCCCTCGCTCCTTATTTCAGAATCCCCTTCCCCTCCCCCATTTCTGAAGAAGGGTCCAGACCTGAAACGTCAGCTTTCCTTCTCCTCTGATGCTGCTTGGCCTGCTGTGTTCATCCAGCTCTACACCTTGTTATCTAAGATTCTCCAGCATCGGCAATTCCCAGTATCTCTGACCATAAGTGACCTTTTTTATCTTCTTTCACAGAAGGTGAGCTTTGTTGGCTTGACCAACATATATTGCCTGTCACTGGAAATTATCCTGGTGCCAAGGTGCCGCCTTGAATCACTAAAGTCCATGTGGTGTAGTTTACATCCACACTGCCATAAGAGAGGATGTGCCAGGATTTTGACCCAGTGACAGTGAATATATAATACGTTTCCAAGTCGGGATGGTGTACGCGTTGAAGATGAACTTACTGTTAGTTGTATCCCCATGAGCCAACTGCTCTTGTACTTCAAGAAGTTGAGGTCACAAGTTTGGAAGGTGCTTGTGAATTGGTGCAGGACATCAAGTAGATGTTACATGCCGTGCCATGGTGTGGTATTTTTTTTTTTTTCTTCATTTGTTCACAGGATGAGGGCATCGCTGGCTGGGCCAGCATTTATTGCCCATCCCTAATTGCCCAGAGGCAATTAAGAGTCACCCACGTTGCTGTGGGTCTGGAGTCACATGTAGGCCAGACCAAGTAAGGATGGCATTTTCCTTCCCTAAAGGACATTAGTGAACCCAGATGGGTTTTTCCAACAATCGACAATGGATTCACGGTCATCATTAGACTCTTAATTCCAGATATTTAGGGAATTTAAATTCCACCATCTGCCGTGGCAGCATTCAAACCCAGGTCCTCAGAGCATTATCTGGGTCTCTGCATTAATAGTCCAGCGATAATACCACTAGGCCATTTCCTCCCCTGATGGAGATGAAGGAGAGATGGTGATGGAAAGAGTGATTATTGAAGGTGTTAGATAAGATACCAACCAAGCAGGCCGCATTTTCCTGAATGATGATGAACTTATGATCTTGGAGTTGTATCCGTTCAGGAAAGTGGCAAGTATTTCATCACATGCTTGAATTTAGCCTTGCAAATGGGGAGACGGGAGGTGAATTACTCACTACAGAATTACCAGTCTCCAATCTGCTGTTATAGCCACAGTATTTATATGGCTGGCCCAGTACAGTATCTGATCACTGGTAACTCCCAGGATGTTGATGTGGGGGATTCAGCGATGGTAATACCATTGAATATCAACGGTGATGGTTAGATTCTTTCTTGTTGGTGATGGTCATTGCCTGGCACTTTTGTGGTGTAGATGTTACCTGCAACTTCTCAGTCCAAGTCTGAATGCTATCCAGTTCTTGCTGCACAAATACGTGGACTTGCAGGTTTCAATGAGATCACCTCTCGTTCTGCTAAACTGCAATGAATATTGGCCCAACCTATGCAGACCTTCATCATGAAAAGCCCACTTTATTTTTGGACAATGGCCAAAAATAGGGGAAAAGGTACTGCTTTCAGTTAGGGAAATCTGTGAACAAAGACGTTGGCAGTTTTAACAAGTTATGGGGCCACAGTGTGAGGTGTATGTACAGCGACCCTGTATCGCATGCAGACAAATGGGTAATTTTGCCCACAGACAGCATGAATTAAAAGGGGGAAATCATGTTTAAATAGCTTAGAGGTAACAGAAATGCTTATTCATAGAAACGCTGTTGATATGGTTTACATGGATTTCCAGAAGATGTTCGATACAGTGCCACACAAAGACTTAAGGAATGTTATTTGTCATGGAATAGAGGGACAGTTTGGATGTAGATTCAATATGGGCTGTGTGATGAAAAATCATGTGCAAGGTTGGGGGTGGGGGGCAGAAAAACAGGAGATTAGCACTAGGTTATGAAGGTAATTTGTAGAAGTAGCTCAGGCACAGTGGGCCAAGTTACCCCTTTTACAAGATAATTCAGTGGCAGCAAAGGCACCAGTTGTAGGTTTGTGAGCTCTACGTAGTAACATTATATTGGTTTCTGGGCTCATGGCTGCAACCTTGTGTGTGGGCAATAAAACAAACATTTGACTTGCAAGAAGGTGTCCCTGTCTCTCTCTCTCTTCCCCTTTTGTGTAGAGATGTGGAGGAAAAGCTTTAGTAGCGACTATGTTCCATTACCTTTGTAAGCTGGTGCCTCTGCAAAATCCTCTGCTTAAAGGAAGAGGGGTTCTTTTTAAAAAAAAACCCTTCAGATTCACTGAAGAAGCAATTCCTCAACCAATTATCGAAAAATGAAGAATTGGTGTGTTCACAACCTCTTGTCCTCAGTAGTCGAATGGAACTGGAAGGCGCCAAATAGAAACATGTATGTTCACTGTCACTCGGTCAAAATCCTGGAACATCCTCTCTTGGTGGCAGCGTGGATGTAAACAACAACTGTGATTTGGACTGGTCCCACAACTGTGCATCACTGACTTGTTTTTAATTCATCTATAATCCTTGCATCTTTTCTTTTCGTGTCTGTGTGTGTCAGAATTTCAAGAAAAGGAGTGTTTATGTTATAACTTAAACAATTCATGTTTCCTTTTTGCATTTGGTTAAAGACAATTTATGTGCAGTTAATAGTTATTTACTTATTAATGCCAAAAGTCATCTATGCATGTTCTTTTAATTAGACAGTGGGAAGAATTGGGAAATTTGGTGGTTTAATCAAATTTTACATTTATGACGACTCCAGTTAATAATGAGGCTTGACTTCAAGTACACTATCGTAGTGAGTTGTGATAGCCATGAGATGACACTTTATTCCAGGAATAAGTTGAGTGAGCCTTCTCTGCTTTTCACACAATTGCAATCTCTTTTCAAATAAGACCCAAACTAATTACACTGCTCCAGATCTGGTCTTACCAAGGTCCTGTACAGTGGCAGTGGAATGTGCCTACTTAATATTTTATACTCCTTGCAATAAACAACAACATTTCAATTTTATTCATTTAATTTGTTGGTAAAATAATTGGGGGGCATGGATAGGGTGGATAGCCAAGGTCTCTTTCCCAGGATGGGGGGAGTCCAAAACTAAAGGACATAGGTTTAAAGTGAGAGGGGAAAGATTTAAAAAGGACCTAATGTGCAGCTTTTTCACACAGAGGATGGTGCGTGTATGGAATAAGTTGCCAGGGCAGGTGGTGGAGGCTGGTACAATTACAACATTTAAGGTGCATCTGGATGGGTACATGAATAGAAAGAGTTTAGAGGGATATGGGCCAAATGTTGGCAAATAGGACTAGATTAATTTAGGATATCTGGTCGGCACGAACGACCGAGGAGCAAAGGATCTGTTTCCATGATGTACATCTCTATGGATTATTTACCTCCCCAGTCAGTTGATGTACCTGCATACTAATGTTTTGCAATTTATTTACCAGAGCATCCAGATCCCTTTGTATGGCTAGATTTTGCAGGCCTGGTACAGTTAAATGGTATACTGCTTTACTGCTCTTCCTGCCAAAGTGTACAAATTCACACTTTTCCACTCTGTGCTCCATCTACCAAATTTTCCATACTCAATAAATCTGCCTAAATCTATTTTCAGATTCTCTACTTCCTGCCAAACGTTTTTTGCATACATTTGGAACAGAATCTCAAAAATACCAAACCCAAAAGGATCAGCAGTTTGTACTGTACGAAAAGCAGGTGCTGACTGGTCGGAAAATAGGAACGCACCAGGGAACAGTTAACAGCAAAGCTTTTGTTTAACTTCAAACCATAAGATGTAGGAATGAAAGAAGGTCATTCAGTCCATCAAGTTTGTTCCGCCATTCAGTGAGGTCAAGGCTGAACTGATAATCCTGTGCTTCACTTCCTTAACTTTTTCCCCATAACCATTGATTCTCTTACTGATTAAAAACTTATCTCGGCCTTGAGTATATACTTAATGACCCAGTGTTGACAACCCTCTACAGTAAAGAATTTCACAGATTCACTATTCTCAGAGAAGAAATTTCTCCTCATCTCTGCCCTAGCTGGGTGACCACTTATCTCTGATTATACCCTCTGGTCCTAGGTTCTCCACAAGGGGAAACAAACTATCTGTGTCTATCCTGTCAAGTCCCCTAAGGATCTTGGACTTTTCAATCTGATTGCCTCTCATTGTCCTAAACTCCAGTGAGTACAGGCCCACCTTTCTGTTCTTCGTTTCTGTTCTTCATGTCTTTGCAAAAGACATGGCCTCGTGTGAATATATGTGGCTTCCAGCCTGTGTACATAAACCACACAGAAAGCCTAATTGTTACTGTGAAATTAGTTGTTACTGCAATTCTTAGTACAGTCAGGATTATTTAGCAAATGTTGCCTCAGCGTGGGATTGCATTAAATGTTGGAAACTCTGTTCTTAGTTTTGCAAACATGGGCTAGTTGGGTCTTGTCAATACACGGCCTGTTGTGAGCAGCCCAAAAGACTGTGACGCTTGTAATGATCCATCAGTCATTGGGCCGTATGGTCTGTATATCTGGTAATGCAACTGCACTAAGATACATCACATGATTGCAGAAGGATCTAGGTGCTGTAGAGCATGAGTCACCAGAAGTTAGTATGCATGTGCAGCAAATAATTAAGAAAGCTAATGGAATGCCGTCCTTTTGTTCTCAATTTCTCTTATAATAAAGTAAGATGTTATTTGTCAGTTGTAGAAGGTATTAGTGAGGCCACTCTTGTCCTGTGCCCGGTTATGATTTCCTTTTCAAAGAACAAAATAAATACATTGGAGGCAATTCAGAGGAACTTTATCAAATTGATAACTGGAATAAGTAGGTTGTCTTATGAAGAAAGCCTAGGCTTGCTCCCATGGGAGTTTAGGAGAATGAGTGGTGTCATGATTGAAGTGTATAAGATCCTGAAGGGGAATGTCAAACAGATATTTCCCCTTGCAGATGCACCCAGATCGAGGGGGCACTGTATTAAAATCAGTGTTGTCCTTTATGGTTCAGAGATCAGGAGACTCTCTTTCTGAGTAGTGTTCCATTCAAAAGGCAAAGGCATTGAAGCCAGGTTATTGAATGTTGTTAATGCAGAAGTCGATCAATTTTCTTACCTAATGAGAATCCAAAGTTGTTGGGGTAGTTGGAAATGTGGATTTCAGAGCACAAACAAATTAGCCATTATTTTAGTCAAAATATGGGAGCAACTCCCCAAAAAATAACGTTGAGTCTATTTTGGACAAACCCCCTTCACATCTGTCTCCATTGAAGAAATACTTCAGACTTTCATTCCTCCTACCAAAGTGGATAATCTCTCACTTATTCACATGGTATTCCATCTGCTGTTGCCCACTTGCTAAGCCTGTCTTAAATCCCTTTGTTCTTTAAATAGCAAAATATATTGGATCTTGAGCTTCATTAGAAAAGATATTAAGTAGAAAAGCAGGGTAGTTATGCTGAACCTCTCCTGGTAGACCACAACTTGGGTACGTGCAGCAGTCCTGGTCCCCACACTTTGGGAAGAATGTCCAGATCCTTGAGAGTGTTTTGGAAGCTGTGTCAGAATTGTTCTAGAGATGAAGAATTTTAGCTACAACATTCAGTTGGAAAAGCTTGAAGAATGCAAAGGACGGATTTGATAACATTTTGCAAAATTATGATAGGTTTTACCAAAGTAGACATGGAAAAATCATCCTATTAGTTGATAGTATGAGGACTAGGGTACCTGAACTTGCTGTCTGTGTGGCTGGTGGAAGTAGAAACAGTGAATGATTTTGAAAATGAAATTGCATAGGCACTTAATAGAAATAAACTTTGTGACCGTGAGCACCCAAAATCAACAGTTACCTAATATAGGGAGTTGACAGTTTTTAAGCAATTTTCTGACGGTTTATTGATTTTGTTAAGAAACAGCAGTTTAGTTAGAAGACATTGGTCACCTAGACACAGAAAGTATACAAGCGTGACAATTGGGGATGATTCACTGACACCAGAGAGGACAGTGCTTTTGCCACAGTGCATTTTGGTCCTGTTAAAGTAATGGAGGCACATCCTGCTGTCTCACTGAAGTGTTGGGTACTCTTCTACATGCCACCTTCCTTTTCTTCTGGTCAGTCTTCAGTCTAGAGAAGACAGCTCTATGAGGATCACTGCCTGATGAGAACTGCCATCTGCCCTGAGCACTAGTTGATGTACCCTATTTCTAGGGGCAGGTAATTTTTTTGCTTTGTGTTAATGAATTGTCTGAATCTTTTTGGCCATGGGACAGCTACTCATGATGTCAGATGACCATTGCCCCCTTTCGCACCTCCATTTAAAGGTTAGGTTCCATTTCTTCTAAGAACAATGCTGCCTTATTTTTGAAAAATATTGCACTTATAATAGGGTAGTATGGAGCCTGATAATCTTTTGTTCGTGCTTTTGGAAGGCTTGTAACCCACTGCAACAATTGTTAATTAAAGTATCAAATATAGAATACTGAATGAACACAGGTTTAAAGGGAAACCCAATTTCTAACAGCTTGCATGGCCACAGGAATTGTTTAGGGAAATGGGACTGACTGGACTGTCCAAAAGTGAACCAGCTTGGAATAAGAATTACCTTTTTTGTGCTGTGCAGATTTATAATTTATTAAGGTTTAAACCTTGTTTCTTTGGGTTTTTACTTTAGGACTTGTGGAACATGGGCGGAACTGGGCAGCCATTGCAAAGATGGTGGGCACCAAAAGTGAAGCACAGTGCAAGAATTTCTACTTCAATTACAAGAGGAGGCACAACCTGGATATGCTACTTCAACAGCACAAACTTAGAGTGGTGAGTCAGTGCTACCTAGGTGTTTCCCCTCATGGGGGGTGCTAGAAATAGGAGGAATAGATTCAGATTAATGCTGCGATCCCTATGAAGACTGATAGCTTTTTTTAAAAAATTGAATTTACGTCTAATAGCTGAAAGCATCAGATGAAAAGATTTCTCTTTTTTTAACAGTTATTCTCTGAAAAATTGATAAGAAAAATATTAATCCCTAAATATTACTTGAAGGCAACTTGTATTTTAATTTACAGACAAAAATGGTCTCCTTTTATACTTAACGCGCACAACTACTTCTTCACATATATATTTTCTTTGTGCCAAACAGCCCAAAATTGCAAAGGGTCCCTGGAATTGACTCATTAACTCTGTTTCTCTCTCTACAAGTGCTGCCAGATGTGCTGAGTTTCTCCAACATTTTCTGTTTTAGTCCACAGCAGAATCCAGCTTTCAATGTGTTTGGATTTCTCCATTTCGTCATGTCATAATTTAGAATGGCCATCTTCAGGTGCTTCCCTTAGTTTTTAGAGGGATCCTTAACCTGCTGCCATATGCAAACCCTGTTCTGATATGTGTTGTCTGTCCACACTAGAATAAATTTTCTGGGATCCTTAGATGCCTGCTGGGCGTGCCTCTTCCTCCCAATCCACTATAGTCATTTGGAAAGTCAAGTAGCTTGTTCTGTCTGATGACCATTTGGCCTTCCTCTGCATTCTTCCCAAGGCAACGTGAATCAGATGGGCCGTGTCTCTAGGCAGTAGTGCCAAATAGCCATCCTTGACCTCAACTCTCTTTCACCTCAGAACTAAATGGATAATTTACAATATATTGGCTTACAGCCTAATATTATTGACACCTCCCTGGGACGTTGAGAGACTGTCTGCCTGTTTTAAACTCAGACTGCTGCCATTGTTGCAATACAGCAGTGAGAACCTTACTCCATCACCCCAGTAACACAATCTGGGACTCTCCATGAGCTTTAGACACTGCAGGACTGTTGTCAGGCAGACTTAAGAACAGGTCACACAATTCTTATCATTCTGTCTTAAATTTGAAGAGACAGTTCCAAGTTACTATTTTATATGTCTCATGCTGGTAGCATAAGATGTTGTCAATTTAAGACAGATGAGGAGGAATTTCTTCCTTTGAGGGCTACGGACTTCTAGAATTCTCTATCTGAGGACACTTGAGTCATTGATTGTATTCAAGACTGAAATGGGCAGATTTTTGAACTGCAGGAGAGTTGATTATGGGAAACCAGCAGGGAAGTGGAGTTGAGGCTAAGATCAAATCAGCTTTAATCATGTTGAATGGCTGAGCTGGCTTGAAAGGCCATATAGGCTGTCGCTGCTTATTTCTTGTGTAACTCACTTTGGAATGGACATAACTGGAGAAGCCACTTGTCTAATGCTAGGTAGATTGTCGATGAAACCTGTTGAAGAGTGGGCAAGATGCTGAAGAAAGGCAGTGTAATTGTCATGTCACTGGATTTATAATGCAAAAGCCCAGGCTACGTTTTGCAATGTGTTTTTTCATCCTACCATGAAGGAAAGAAATTTGCCATTTTTAACTGTTCTGGCCTCCATATGATTCCAGACTTATATGAAAGTGCTTAGCTCTTAACTGCCCTCTGTGCAGTTATAGATGGGCAATAAATGTTGGCCTAGCCACATTATATAAACAAATAAGGAAACGCCATATGTTCCAAGCTGTAATATTGCTTGATATTTGGCACGTCTGTGTCTTCCATTAGTTTGAGTAAAGGTTTAGAACATTCTTCTTCAAGTGGTAGTTGGTGCTATTTTTCTATTTGTTCTTGGAACGGAAGTCTCACTGGCAAGCCTCGCGTTAACGACCCATCCCTAATTGCCCCAGAGATAGTCACCTGTCGTCTGGAGCCACTGCAGTCCAAGTCACGTAGGTATGCCCATAAGCCTGTTGCAGACGGGCTTCTAAGACTTGGGCCCAGTGGCAGTGAGGAAGCATGATATAGTTCTATGCTTGGGTAGTTGTGTGATCTGGAAGGGAACTTGCAGGTGGTTTGTTTCCTGTGTATTCCTGTGCAGGTGACAGAAGCTTTGGGTTTGGAAGGTGTTGTTGGAAAATGCAGATACTGCTAGCTTTTTCTGAATAATATGTTTTTTTCTTTATTCATTCACGGGATAAGGGCGTCGCTGTTTAGGCAGCATTTATTGCCCATTCCTAATTACCCAAATGGCATTTCAGAGTCAACCACATTGCTGTGGGTCTGGACTAGGCCAGATCAGGCAAGGATGGCATTTTCCTTCCCTAAAGGCCATTAATGAACCAGATGGGTTTTTCCGACAATCGACAATGGATTCACGGTCATCATTAGATTCTTAATTCCAGATATTTATTTAATTCAAATTCCACCATCTGCCGTGATGGGATTCGAACCTGGGTCCCCAGAACATTATCTATCTGGGTCTCTGAATTAACAACCCAGCGAAAATACCACCAGGCCACCACCTCCCCCTATATTGAGGAATAAGGGGCAGAGGCATGGAGGCCACAGATCAGTTATGATCTCATCGAATGGCAGCACAGGCTCAAGGGGCTAAGTGATTTACTCTTGTCCCTACTGTCTTTCCTGCCTTGATGATGCCAAGGCATATAAGGCCATGGTCGAAGTGCAGGAAAACTAGATTAGAATTGTGAGGTGGTAGTTTTTATTCAGTGTAGGCTCAGTGGGCTGAAGGGTCTTTTTCTGTGATGTAGACCTTTAAGGTTGTCTTGTGAGAGTGATATCATGGGTGCAGAGTTATGTAGTTCCCAGGAGTTTTTTCACATCATCTTTCTCCTCAGCAACAGATGTCACGGAGATCTCGTGAGGACCGGGAAGTGTCTCAATGCGAAAGCATTGCTTCAACGGTGTCTGCACAAGAAGATGAGGACAACGAAGTGTCCAATGAGGAGGAGAATCCAGAGGACAGTGAAGGTATAAAGGAATCCGTTGTTTGGATAAGTTTAAAACTTTGCATGGGCCAGGGGTTAGGGATGGGAAGTGAGAGGAAGAATCCAGAACTGTCAAAAGCACTGCCATCCCCAAACTTGTGTCTGCACTGAGTCAAATACACTACCTGCTAGTATCCAAACTGCAAAATGATACTTAGCTCCTACTCATCTACACGGCATAACTGTATTTGGCTTCTGTCAACAGTGTGGAGCTCGAGGAACACAGCAGGTCAGGCAGTATCAGAGGAGTAGGAAAGTCGACGTTTCGCATAGGGATCCTTCTTCAGAACTTCAGAAGAAGGGTCTCGACCTGTAACGTCAACTTTCCTGCTCCTCTGATGCTGCCTGACCTGCTGTGTTCCTGCAGCTCCACACTGTGTTGACTCTGACTCCAGCATCTGCAGTTCTTGGTATCTTCGAGTGTATTTGGCTTCTGCTGGACCTACTCTGTTAGATTATCATTAACTTCACCCAATTTTTCCATTACTGAGCCAGGCTGTGATCTGTGATTATCTTTCTAAACAACAACATTGGTTCAGAAAGGATTCCTGAGTCTTCATGGTATTGTTGTGTTAAAAAGGTTAATGGTTTAATTAAACCAAGTTCATGTTCAGTGTTCAACATATTATCATGCACACATGCTGGAGCTGAAAAGTGTTAATTTTTGATGGTGCCCAATCCCAGAAACCTGCTGTCCAGTTTTTAGACCTCTATCTTGTATATCCTGTAGCGACTCAGAATTGTTCGGACAATTTATGCATATTTAGTTTATTGGGATAAATGGCTGTTCATTAGATGATCACTTTCTACACATACCTGGAAAAGAATCTCAGTTGATAATGTATTTGTTTCAAATTTGCATAACTTGTGCTTTACTTTTTGTTCCTTCATTATTCTTGTCCCACGAATCCCATTGTGACAGATGAATGTAAATTATTTATTCCCAGGAGCTGAGAACAGCTCAGATACTGAAAGTGCACCCTCACCATCACCTGTGGACACAGGCAAGTCAAGCAAAGAAAGTACTGAGTCGAACAAACTAACTGAAGAAGAGCTCAATCCCACAAGCAAAAGTTCCCCAATTATTCCACCTGTCTCTCCAGCTCCAGCTGCTGCTTCGCCTGAACTGCAAGTTAAACAAGAAATGAACTTAGGCTTTGAGGAGTCAATGGAGGGGCAGAGGGGCTCTGATGCTGAAGCAAAGCCTGTGTTTGAGCCTCAGATGAAACCCAAAACTGAACCTGTGGATGTGGATATGAAACCAGAAGAAAATCTGCAAGTTAAAGTGGAGGTTGATGCCAAAGACAAACAGTTTGAGAAGGCCAGACAGCAGGAAACAGTGGCATCAGAGCTACTTGATCTGCCGCAGCCTGGAGCACAGGTTGAATCTCACTCAGACAATGATTCAAGTGCAACTTGCAGTGCTGATGAGGTGGAAGATGGGGAACCTGAGAGGCAAAGGTGGGTCCATTTTGTTTGTTAAGGGGGCATGACAGTAAAGAAAATTACTTTGCCAGCAAGGTCAGTAGTTTGTAATTTTTATGGATAAAATAAACGGGGTAAGAGTTAAGTGACATGCAGAAAGAGTTTTTAAAACAAACGAGTGGCTAAGATTTGGAATCCACTTCTGATTGGGCATTGGATATAGAGTCCACACTACCTTGTAAAAGAAATTGGCTGACTACTTAAAGGATTAAAATTGGTAGGAATGTTGGGAAAGAGTGGAGAGTGGGACTAGCTGGATTCGCTTTACAAAAGCTGATGACTAATGGCCGCCTCCTACCCTGTACTGTGAATTGCAGAATGTGATTTCTCGATATTGTAGAAACAGAACTTTATTTATTCAGTCACCATATATAAGTGACCTTGGCCGTAAGTGGTGAAACAAAAAGTTAGTGCAAAACCTCGGTATATAGCCCATGCTTTTCCAAATTGGGTAGTCACAGTTTCAAGATCATCCCAAAAGGATTCTCCTGTTATTGAGCTATATTCCTGTTTCATTATGAAAAGTAGTGGTTTAAAATGCTTTCTGAATTCCATTACTTTCATGAGGTTGTTATTTGCAACACTTTTCTATCACTGCAGAAATATCTTTTTCCTTTAATTATTCAACTCTCTCCCATGCATGTGATCTTAGATGTATCTTGGAACAAGAAATGGCCATTGACTATCACAAGCCTATTCTGTCATTTCATGAGATGACTGACCTCTACTTAGTACCTGTCCCTGATCCTTTTGACCTTGACACTATAATAGATGTCAAATTGTATAGGTTCGACAGGGTAGGTATAGAAAAATGCTTGCACTTCTGAAGGAATATGGGTGAGGGTGGAGGGGTTGTTGAGGGTTCCAGAACTAGTGGCTGAAAATATAAACTATTTTTATCACTGCTATTCAAAAAAGGAGGACAGTTTCCAGAAAAGTACAGACAGACATCAGTGTCAGGAACATATTGGAACCCATTCCTGAGAAATTGGCAATTGATCAGTTAGACAACCATAATAAGTGTAGCCAGAGTGAGCAAGGCTGAAGAAAGAGAAATCATTGTTTGGCAATTCCAAAACAACCTTCTCAACCTGGCCTGCCACTTACAAAAATTTGTGAACAGGATATGGGCCAAATGCTGGCAAATGGGACTAGATCAGTTTGGGATATCTGGTCGGCATGGACAAGTTGGACCAAAGGGTCTGTTTCTGTGCTGTATTACTCTGAATCTATTAATTATTGTACTTGTGCCCCTTTAAAGTTGTACCACTAAATTACTATTATCATGCCATTCTTCCTAAACAAAATTACTTCACAGGTCCCCATTGAAATTCACCTGCCGCCTGTGTGCTTTGGTTTTTAAACCTCTGGTCTTTCAATGTCCTCCTGAAATCCATTGCTATACCAAATTTCTACATAATCTGCAAACTTTCAAAATATGCCTGTATACCCAAGTCCAAACCATTAATATGTATCAGAAAAAGCACTGCTTCTAATATTACATTCAAGGGGAATTAACTCCACACTTGATTTCAATCTGAAAATAATTATTCACCACTTCTCTCTGCTTTCAGTCCCTTAGCGAATTTGGTACTGTCCCACCCACCACACCTTCAATTTATCGGACTCCAGTTCTGCAGACAAGTCTATTATATGGTACTTCATCAAACACATCAGAGGTCTACATGCGTGTACATCTCAACCATTGGAAAATTCAAACAAATTTGTCAAGAACAATTTACCTTTAACAATTCTATGCTGACTTATCTTTCCACTCTTTCCAAATGCCAATTAAATGTGGCTCTGATTATTGTTTCTAATGGTCTCCCTACTCCTGACATTAGGCTAATTGGATTGTAGTCATTAGTTTTAGCGCACATCTTGTTTTTGAGCAAAGGATTAGCGTTTCCAATCAAAAGAGAAATGGTACAAATTTTCAGCAGATCCAACAGTATTTGTAGAGAGAGGAAGAGAGTTAACTTTGTGGGTTGTGACAGTACATCAGATGAAAAGCCCTAGACCTGTTGAGTATTCCCAGCATCCCTTACTTTGTGTTTTTCTTAGGTTTATTCATTCACAGGTTATGGGCACCACTGGCTAAATCAGCATAAATCGCCCATCCTTAATTGCCCTTGAGATTAAATTTGAAATAATGTCAAATGCTGTGCTTTTCAAATGATTCATGTAAGCTTTTGAAATAAATACCTGCTTTTTCATAGATAAAAGGTACTGCAGATGCTGGAGAATCCGAGATAACAAGCATGGGGCTGGATGAACACAGCAGGTCAAGCAGCATCATAGGAGCAAGAAAACTTGACGTTTCGGGCCTAAACCCTTCTGATGAAGGGTTTAGG